>JACVBY030000621.1:0-392841 GCA_017589505.3 Metroxylon sagu
GGAACCAAATATTGATGATGTTAGTGAGTGGATAATTACACTTGCCAATGAGGACTTGAGAGGATCTGAATTCAAACATGTTCTAGTCCTCCTCAGCATGAGAAAAAAGGGGTTTAGTACTCTTAGACTCTGCCTCTCTTTGTTATTGAGAAGTGAACGATAACAATTAATTGCATGCAAACAGTGGACACACTGTAAAGATATCAATTTAGCTTTAAATATCAAAGCAATGAATTAAATTTAAGAATGTTATATAATATAAGCATGTTGCATAGGATGGCCAGTGTGAGAAGTCATCTCATCACACTCTTAAGACCGCTGCATTTAATTTTAAAAAATATTTTTTATTTTAAATATATATTTTTTTATTTTTATTATAAATAATATCTTGTACAAGGGTAAGTAGTTCTTTGGTTTCTGGCCTTTATTTTTTACTTTTTTTTTTTCTTTTGATGAAAATTAAAAAAATTTTAAATTATTTTAGTTTCTCATCATTTGAAGTTATGTTTTTTAAAAAATAAATTTTATTTTCATTCATCAAATACGTTTCTATAAATGCTTTTAATTTTTTATGAAAATAAAATGCAAGATTCTCAAAAATGAAAGACAACTAATGCTTACCTCTTTCTCCCTCACAGTTTCTCCTCTTGGGTGGCAATTTCTTCACCTAGCTATCAATATCCTTCAAAATTTCCTTTAAACTAAGTAAATTCTATCTTATTATCTAGCTGTTTTCCTTGTGAAGGAGCCTCTTCTTGCCTCCAGGGGGGCGGTTTGTTTTGAGGCTTGAGAGAGATCCAGGGAGGGGTGATGATGCCTGGAATTTGTGAACCACGTAGAGAGATCCAAGTCTAAACTATTTGCCTTCTGTGCGTTACTTCTTTCTTTTTCATCATGATTATTTGACCTTTTGTGGGATCATTCTGGTTGACATCTTCTAAATGTTAGTTGAATTCTGGACAGTTCTTGTGTAGCCCTTAGCTTGTGAAATACTCATCTCTTCACCTGTTGTACAGTAAGTATTATGTAGGTGTTTGTCTTTGGACTACTGAAAGAATGGAAGCAATAACTTTATCACCTGTGCGTGAACTGGACAACTGCTTCGCTTTTTTATCAAACTAGGATGCACTTCGTATGAGGTTATAAGAGATAAGAAGTTACACAAGCAATTTTCCACTCCCTTTCGAAAGTATTTGACATGAAGTTAATTTTTTGTCATCAAAAAATTTTCTCCCCTTTTGCTAATAAAATTGTTAATCTTAAAGAGATTGATTAATTGGATTAAAAATAAAAATTATTCAAGAATAAAAAGAAGTTGAAACATTAGAACTAACAAAATATTAAATAATTTTACTACTCTTTTTTCTGACATTTTTTATATCAATACTCTAGCTCTTGATTTTAGAAGGTATTAACTCTTGAATTAAAATTTATTTTCTGTCTGATTTTGAAATGTAGACTTATAACTATGTATATAATTTCGTGTTGCAGACCTCAAAAGATCAATTATATCATATAAGGTGATAATGATAGACTTATGGTGATGATTTGCACCGAACAATATAGTTTACAGCCTATAAAATCAAATGATGGGTGTTAGTGATTTTGAGCTCACTCCATATTCAAAATAAAGATTAATTTAGTCATCTACCATCAAACATAGCGGTTAATTCAATCACATATTCTATTCCATAAGGTTAAAAGGCCAATAACATAATGAAGATATCTCAATGTCACAATACATAAATTATATATATATATGTGAGTCAAAAAATGTATGCATGCTTTGTGACATATTGCACTTATAATTTTTTTAATAAATTAAATATTCACAATATTTTATGTGAGCTGTTAATTATGTGCATATAATGTAAAATATTATGGAAATAAAATCTTTCTATTTTACTTTCATGGATTTTATTTAGTATACATACGTAGACTACATTGATAGAGCATGAAATCAATAAGAGAGTAGGGCAAAGATGATCAGATCTCATTTTCATGACAAAATACTAAGTGGTAATAAAATAATAATTTTATCCAAATCATAAAAGTAACACTTCTTTTTAAAGTTTTAAATCTTGAGGGACTTTGCAGTGTCACTATTTATCTAGAAAACATGATGTCTATCATTCCACCTTATTCTAATAAGCAAATAGGTATCATCTTTCCTTCCTTCTTTCTTTCTTTTTTTTTTTTATCCTTTTTCTTTCTTTTATTTTTCTTTTCTTTTTTTTATTTTCTTTTTTTCTTTTTTCTTCTCATCTTTTCTTCCTCTTTTTCTTCTTTCCTTCCTTTTCTTTTTTTTTCTTTTTCTTACCTTCTTTCCTTTTCTTTTTCCTTATTTCCTTCTTTGCTTCCTTTCCTTCTTTCTTTCCTTTTTTTTTTTTTTTTTTTTTCCTTTTTTTTCTTTTTTTTTACCTTTTTTTCTGATGGACTTTAATATTCTACTCTTATTATGGTCCTCTTCTAAAACCAAGGTGGGATGCCAGAGCCTCCTCTTATCCCACTTAAATTTAAAACCTTCAACCATGTAACATCATGATAGCATAAACCCTAACTCATCCATCTAAGTAAACAGATAGATTTCCTATCCAAGCTTATCTAGATGATAACTCCCACACTCTCCGTCTTCCTCCTTGCCCTCCCTTAGTCTGGCCCATCTTGCCATAGCCTAAGGGTTGGGCCAACCCCTACAGATGTGAGGTTTATTGCCACTAATTAAATCAGCCCCACTCAAATCCAGGACATAGGTGGCTGAATTCCATCTTCAAATAATGCAGGGACTTAGAAGTAAAAGGTCCAACTCACATTTCAACAAAACAAGACACAACTCACTGAAAAGATTACTTGAGCTGATACAAGGTTCTGAGTGTTTTAACTTCAAATAGGATAAAAATCAGAAGGATGAAAGAAAAAAATTTGGAGTGCAGAAGCCCGACCATGCTGAGTTTGTATCAAATTGAACACCAGTGACCTGTTAAGGCTTCTGAAAGTGCTGTGATAGTTGAATCCTTCAAAGTGTCATGAGACATTACTCCATAGCCAGTGCCAAATTTAGAGCCCAAGGAAAAACTGAGAAGTTGTCAATTAATATGTGTCATTGTCAGGTTTTCTCAGCAGGTGGGAAAATAACACATGCTTATCCTAATCCAATCCAATTTAATATTCGGGTTATAATTTTAGGCTCCAACTCAAACTATCCACTGATTAAGTTGGATTGGATTTATAAAAAAGATTTTAGATTCAGCAAATCATTTAGGTCGGATTAAAGTCTAGTATGACCTAAACTCAACTTGAAATATTTAGGTTCAAGTCAGGATCGAATCAAATTAGGTTTATATTTGAGTAAAGCATCTGGCTATTATTTTATAGCTAAAATTTAATTATTAATAATTAAATATAAAATCACTCATAAACTTAAATAAAACTAAAATGAACTAATTTAAACTTGAATTTTCATTCAAAAATTTTAATTTCATTTAAGTAATTGATTGGTCTTAAGTTTACGAATCATGATTTTTAAAATAACATAGATATACTTGAGGGCATAATATGTAAGAATTTATCAAAATAAATAATAAAATATAAATATTTAAATATAATTAAGTGAGAATAGATGAAAGAATATGTAGTTGTTAAGATAAATTGTTTAAATAATAGTTTCAAAGATAATTAGAGTGAAAAAAAAGAATGTTCATATAATTTGAGTTTTTTAATCAGGTCAAATTAAGTTAAGCTAAGACAAGTCTATTTTTTTTCAAGTTAGGTTGAGTCAGTCAGGTTGAAAAATATAAGACTCAAACTTGGCCCAAAATTTAAGTTAGATTTAATTTTAAACCTAACTTAATCTATGGATTGGACTAGATCGGATCTAATCGGATGGGTCTTGTTTAAATTTAACAAATAATCATAATTTGAAGGGGCAAGGTTTCATACTTTGCAAATGAGAATTGTAGAAATATTTTTTTTTGTTGGTCCGAGCATTACTTATTTTGAGTGCTTCGTGGTTTTAATCACAAGTCAAAAATTTCTAATCGATTAATTTTCTAACCTCTATAACCTATCTATATTCATTTGTTTGTATTTATGCTCCCTATGTAACCATCTTAAATGCTCCGATATGCTTAAGTTGATCGAATGTCGAGCTGGATCAGATCACATACTAGTAGCTAAGTCTAATGCCTATGCCCAAGCTTGACCTAGCCTAATCATAGGACCTATAATTTTTAGTAGGTCTAATCCAATTTTAAATAACCAATCAAAGATTGATCCATTAGGCTTGAATTTCTTTTTTCTCCTCTCATTTAAGATTTAATTAGGATTCTTTTAATGCCCAAGCTCCAAACACCTAAAATTTGGATTCAGAGAGTGGACCACCTTTGAGTGAACCACATATCTCGTGATCAACTTTAATATTTGTATGGATGTATATCTCTAGGTTGGACCAAAGCTGGACCAAACTATTTTTCAATTTTCAACAGTAAACCACCCATCCGAACCCAGCTGGTTGTCAGAGTCATAGATTTCGCTAATCCAATGACTTGGGTTATAATCCTGGTATAATGTGTTCTTTCTTGTCCTAGTCGTCAAAATTTTTTTAAAACAATCTAACAACCATCAAACTTTAGTTCAGAAAATACCATCTCTTTCCAGTTAGGAAGAGAATGGTGGGGGGGTTGTTTAGTTCAAGTCTTGATTCCATTGGAGGCTTATACGCCGTCGACGGATTCCCTCATAAATACTCTACGCAGTCAAATAGCACGGCTACGGCTCGTAAGCAAGCAAAGCTCTTCAAGTCAAACATTAAACGAAGCCTTATGCCATCAAGATGGTGTTGGTGTAACCGAGATGGAGCTGATCAAAGAGAATAGAGAAGTTGAGACTACACATCGAATTTTATTGTGATTTTGGCACCTGTGCTTGATGACATGGATGATGCCTATAATATTATTTTGTTCCACTTCCTTGTTACGAGGCGACGTTTATACATTCCCCTGATTGCAAGATCCAGGTTCCTTCCGGCAGTTAAAATTTTTGCCTACAATTCCACAAGCTTATAGCCATATCCAGACCGTATCTTTCAAATGGAAATATCCTTCATCAACTTGCTGGTCAAAGTGTGTGCAAACACACATGTAGCACCAAATTGAAGCTTAAAAATACTGCAGACCATCCCCAATAAGATGATTTAAAATGTATACTGTTAATGTGTTCTAATGGTTTGTATACCAATCTTTAAAAAGCATGGTTTGCAGTCTCATCCATAGAAAAGCCTGATGTAATCTTTTATCATATCCGAACAGCACTTGGACAACAGCGTCTAGAATCAGTGCCAAGGCTATCAAGAGCAATCACCAGTCCAATTCATACAGTTTTGAGTTAAGGAAATACTCAAAACCCAAAGCATTTTATATAAAATGTTTCACACATAAGAAAAAGTTGCAAGGTTCCCTAACAAATGATTTTTTTTTTTGCCATATATACAATTTTCCTGCAGGTTACTTTACAAGCAGAGCAGAGCCTAGTATCAATGTGGCTTACAGCAATCTCATGCTAGTCATGCTGTTATCCATCTTCAACGCCAAGCCAGCCAAATGTGTTCCGGCAAAGTCAAGAAGGTAAAGCTCTCTTGGTCCATTCATCAACCAGCCAGCATAGGACTTCTATATACGAAGACTTATCAGTGATGGTGTTCTCAATAGCAAATCAGCAAGAGCAGTGCAAACTTCAGTTTGGGATTCATCTTTCCAGCACAAGCAACCTAGCTCTCTGTTGTATTTCACTCAGTAAATTCAAATTTACCGCATGGAAATCCTTTTGGCAGTTCCATCTCTCAGCAATACAAAGCAGGTCCCTGATAAAAACTACTTGGCTTTCCTTCACTGGATCTGGAAGCTCGCCTTCCTTTTCATATTTGTGCTTCCCATAACCCGCTTCAAATTCACTCGATTTTGCCATGGCTGTTTGAAGCACAGAGGCAGGTATTCCTGGATTCACAAATAAGTCAGTAGTTTCGACATCCGACAACTAAATAACTACTTCAAGAAAATACAATGCAGCCAGTCCTCTTAAATCATGCAAATGACAACATTTCTTAGAGATGATAGCTTAATTCTCATGATACTTCATATCATCTTTGCAGTAAACCATGACAAAAGGATGAAGTGCCAAAGAAAAGCAAAATGAAATAAAACCATCAATCGGGAAACAGAATACCAGCCAAATGCGCAACATTAACACCGTAGCTTTTGGGGCAAGAACCAGGAGATAGTCTATAAAGGAAAGTGACTTCTTCCAATCCACTAACACCCTTTCCAACTTGGCAAGCCATATGACACAGCAACACCTATGTATACATGATGTATTAGAGTTGGCCATTCGTCCAGTGAATGCATACAGAACAAAAGTGTACCTTGGCATCATTCTCATATTCCACAGCTAATCGATGATAATGAGTAGAAAACAAGCCTCGGCACTGTGTCTCATGAACAAGATATTCTAGAACTGATGAGCTGTCAATTGAATAAACGACCAGGAGAAAATTATTACTAAAAACTGCATCCCATAGAATAAGTATTGAGAAAAAAAAACTGGAAAAATGTGGAATTTGCAAGATGAATGCTATTAACACAAAGCAACTCTCCAGTCTTTGTAAATGGCACTCACGCAATAGCTTGTCCATCAGAAGTTGATGTGCCCCGCCCAAGCTCGTCTAATGCCACTAGAGAATTTTGGGTAGCAGAAGACTGCATTAAAGAGGTCAATACAAAATATGAAACATGAAAAATTGATCCCTCATAGTCTAGACAAGCACGAAGGACAAATATATTTTTAAATGTCAAGCATCAAGAACAAACCATAGACATTTTGCATTCATGCTCCCAGAACAAAACTCACCAGCATAGAAGCAGTCTCTGACAGTTCCATCAAGAATGTGCTTTGGCCAGCCATAATATGATCCCTTGCACCCATTCGAACAAAGATGCGGTCAACAGGAGAGAGCTTAAAGCTTTCTGCAGGTACATCTGCTCCAAGCTGGGTAAGAGAAACTGAAAGTGAAGAGAGGGTACAGGAATAACAATGAACAAAGTCATAAGCAATATCTTGCCTGTGCCAAAATCACGGACAAGCAGACTTGGCGAAGTAGAGTTGATTTACCACCCATATTTGGACCTGTAAGAAGGATAAAGTTGGCATGCCCTGCCCCACCAATACTTACGTCATTGGGCACAAAGGAACCCTTGCCTAAGGCATCACTTCGGAGAATAGGATGTCCCAGACTTTTTGCAGACAAAAATGGTAGTTTTTCATCTGAATGACTTATTTCCATAATGACTGGGCGGCATGCTGGTCCCTCATAATAGTCACTTGCAATTGCCAGACTAATTAAAACATCTAGCTCTGCATCATGCAGCACACAGCATATTCAGAAAATGATATGTTACAAAGGACAAAGTGAATTTTATTAGCTTTAACATTAGTTGCCTCCTCACCTACTTTCTTGCGTGATCAATTGTTTGAAATGAGGACAATGTTGAACACAAAATGACTCAAACTTGACCCTCAGTTAATAAACTGAATGAGATTAAAAAATGTCAACATACTGATAATACAGATTGGCACAAACTTGACAGATATTAATCCAATTTAAAATGCGACCATCGTAATAATATCAGTTCCCATAAACACAATTTTTTGATAACTTAAACCAACCAATGGACATATGACCCTGACTAACTTTATAATTCATTAATGGGTACAATCACATCATCTATTTTGTTGGGACAATTAATGAACTTCTCAATTTTTACAATAAAAGAATGTGCAAGATTCCTTTCAAAAGAGTTGCAAAGAAACCTTTTGTTTTCAAAGAACAAAAAACATTATTTTCTATTAGATCATTAGAGATATTTGAAACTTGCAGAATTAGATTTGTTAAACAATATATATATGTTCTGATTGTAATTAGAACAGAAAGAAATGCATTGGATAAATTAGAGGTGCTGAAAGCTTCGATCTTAACCACGGCATCAGTCCTTTACCTTAGGTAAAGGGATATAATAATTGCTGAGTTGTCAACAACCTATAGGAAGTAAAGGACGTCCTTACCTTAGGTGAAGGTCCGAAACCAGAATCTATCAGAACTGATTTAATTTTTTTATTTCATTCCTTCATTTTTTATCTCATTTTATTTCTGAAAAAAGAAGAAAATCTAAACAAGACAAAAAAGGATTATATCAAGACACAATGCTTTCCTAATTAGCAAATAAATTCAATGAAAAATAGAATCAAAGAAAACATACATTTGTTAATAAAAAAACGTTTGTCAGTTTCGACTGAAGCTGCTGAAACCAGCCAAACTACCAAAAACCAGCCAAAACCAATAGAAACTGACCAAAACCAAAAATTTCAATCAGTTTAGAATTTGTCTGAAGCTTAAAACTTGTGTGGTACCTTATTTACCTCAACCATTTTGCTCCTTGGAGGAGGGAGAACTTTATAAATCTTTTGGCCTCAAGCAGAACTCTTACATCAGCTATGACATCTGATAGAAGCATATCCAATAGACTACTTAAATTTATATTCAAACCTATTCACATCAAATCTTTGCCAATCATGATGTGTCACCTGAACAATACTATTGGAGAGGGTTAAAGGTGGACATACAATGATTTACACATCTTCATGAATTCCAATGCACTATGAATTCCAATGCACTAACATGTCAGAATGGCTAAGAGTCAAAGACTATATTATCTACTCCGAAGATTTTCAGATCCTAAAGCCTAACAAATTTTATTTGATTGTCTCCCTCTTCACAGACCTTGGACGAAAGTAGTCATTTAGTAGTTAGAAACTGTAACCACCAGACAAGTTTGTTCTAAATTAAATATAAAACTTTCAGCATTGAACACTCACATCAAAATAGTTTTATTTCTAAAAAAAATCATTTTCTAAAAGTTTGCCCAAAAAACATGTTTGAAATACATAATGGTAAGTGAATGTATCATGTTTGAAACAGCAGTCAGTGCATAGCTGTTATGCCATTTGGAATGTGATCGATTATACATGATGCCTGGAGGTAGAAAATGCAAAGAGTGCATATACAATAATAGTATTATTGGTATATGAAATATACCTGCAGTTACAGAAACCAACTGCCTCCATTTGTTATGATGCTTGCTGAAATACTCAATCAACCTCTGAAGAATGCCTTTTAGCTTAGATTCTTTATCCGCTTCAGCTTGAGAAAGATCTGACAGTAACTCCTTTATTTTTGGTGTCCAGTATCTGAAGTACCCCTATTCATGTGGAATTTAAAAAAATAAATAATCATGTTAATCCCTTTTCATAGGGAAAATCAGCCCTGTTGAGTGAAATCCTCTAATAACAATTAATACAACCAACAGGCATAGCAAATTCAATAGATGACTTTCAAAGAATGAAACAATCTGACCATTTTAAGGAATCTATAACTAGAAAAAGAATATATTTTGAATTTTGCAAAAGTTGAGACATCAACTCACAAGAGGACTACCCTAAGAACAGCTGTTCCACAATATCTAATCCAAAACACTTAAATGTTTATCATTAAAAATATAATAAAATGTTTACAGCAGAAAAAAGGGGAAAAGAAGTAGCTTTTCTTCGATGTTCTACACATTATAATGTGAAATTTATGAAGGAATGTGGCTAATATCAAGAAAAAATGGGATAGGCTATATGTTTTTTCCCCCAACAAGAACATCATAAAAACCTTTGAGGAGCTTTGTTGCCAAGTCATGAAATCCAGACCAATGACATGCATGCATGAAAAATGAAATCAAGACATCCAAAGCATTGTTTCAGCATCAGATCAATAGAGGACTTAAGATTTGGATGGACCAAAACTCAACAGAGAAAAAGAGAAAAAGGCTCAGTCCAGGCACATCAGGAACTGATGGGAAGTCCTGGACTGAATGGTTAAGAATTTATTACAATTATGGATAAGATTTAATGCATATAGAATAGTGAAAACACATTAAATAAGAATGGACATATTTAAATGTGACTGTAAGTTAAAACCCCTTTATAGTGCTTTAAAACACTAAGCGGTATTTAGTAACAGCCGTAATTAGGAAAGTTTAGAGTTTCAGTTCATATATAGTTTGGTTGCAATTGAGCTTTGTGTCAAATATGTAGTCTCTTCGAGAGAATCCTATGGTTACTTAGCTCTTGAAGTGCTTAGATTTTTGATCATTAGTTAAAGTAATACTTATGATACAAGAAAGATCGATTGTGCATTTGGATAATTATCCAAATAGTTAATGAAGTTTGATGACAAAAGGATAAGAATTTGCGAGTGCTGCACAGAAGAGAGCACTATCTATTCCTTTAAATTGTAATGCGGATTGTTGATTACAAAAATGCATGCCATGGAAGACAGGAATTGCTATGTAAAGAAATTGGGAAAAAATGACAGCAGTTTCCATATTCACCTTATATTACTGTTTCTCCCATAGAGGCTTGGTTGGATGCACCTAAAAACCTTTGTATTCCAAGGGAATTGTACTCACTCAAGGGATTACAAACCATGCGGTTAAAAATTCCTAATTTCTGTTTTGGAATCCTTTGAGGTCAAATAATAGTATTCCAAGGGAAATAGCAAAACTATTCAAAGAATTCTATTTTTTCCTATGGTTCTTATATGCAAAGGCTCACCTCTCAACCTATCTTAAACTTACAACCCCTCTGCCTTCTCTTTTCTTCAAATAATGCTCTCTTCATGTCTCGCCATAGTGGATCCAACTCTCTCTCTCTCTCTCTCTCTCTCTCTCTCTCTCTCTCTCTCTCTCTCTCTCACGCACGCAATTATTATTTAAACCGCTAGAAGAATGTACCATTCATCGCTAGACCCAGCCTAACCATAGTGAACTCTCCCTTTCTCAGGGTTAGGGCTTGGTGTAGAAAATCTCTCTCAAACTTTCCCTTTTCACCTATGAATAGGAGGTCTAAGGTCAGGCCTTAGTGTAAAATCTCTCTCTAATGACAATGTGAGGGTCTCAAGAAACCCTGCCAAGGCTCTTCTAGTGGCTAAAACAAATCCAAGTGAATCTTAGCATGGGTACAAAGGGTTGGAGGCAAAGTTCATCGTACCGAGAAATGGTACCATTTCAGTACTGAACCGATGGCTTACCGATTAGGTGGAACAGGAGGCCCCAACCTATCAACCGTACCAAATCAAGCAGAACCAGGTTGTTCGGTTCAAAACGGTTCGATTCAGTTTGGTATGTAAGTTCGGAATCAGCTTGCCCCCCGTACTGAACCGAGAGGTCGAACCATCCTAATTCTAAGCCGGTTTGGCATCAAATATCAAAGAATCCTAATTGTTAAATATGGGACCAAGAGGGTCCCTTTATTTAAAAAAAAAAAAAAAGGCTACTTATGGTTTACAAAATATAAATAAGATCCACTATGTACTCGCTAGTTAATAGTGCAGTATATTTCATATGATATAGACAGACAACAGATCTCTATCTTGCAGCCCTCAACCAGATATGCATCTGAATACCATGCCTAAAGTATCAGGGGAAAGTCAATCAATAGCAATACAGAAAATCTAATATTAAGAAAACATAAAATCACATCATGTATAGCATAATAGCAGTCGGTCAGATGTAATACATTGAGACCTTAATACCTTCTTTGATGACTGTAACTCATAGTTCCTAGGAACAGCACCCCTCAAGCCCTCAGGTACCTCGAGTAGATACAAATCTTTCCCAACAGTGACATAGTTTATCTACAAGGATTGTTAAATTTTATCATTCAATACAAGAGAACAAACGTCCAATATTGACTATGTAAACAAAGTATTCTTAACCATGATTATACCGATGCATCTCCTAGCAGCTTGCGTTGCTCCTTCAGGTACCCTGTCAGAGCAGATTCAATATCCTTCACTGTTTTACATGCAAGATCATATTCTACATCACCTCCTTCATGAGGTATAATACGCCCAGTGCGATCAGCTTCTGACCAATCAAAGGCATCCTTGAAATGACTAACAACTGAACACATGTCTGGAAGCCCTTTGCCTGCAAATCATAATTCAACAGTAAGGATAGCACATTTGAGAAGCATGCATTGGAATATCAAGTAACAACATAAATAATCTGCATGGCACATGCAAGGACAATAATTGACACCTGGTGTTAACAAATGATAGAGTAGACTAGATTCTGTGCTACTCAACATGGTACTAAGGGAAGAACATGCTTCGACCATTAATTGGCAACCACGGAGAGCAGCAATAAATTCTTGAAGTTGCTTCTTTGCTGCGTCCTCATAAAGAACCACCCTACTGGAATTTCTTCCATTAGCCCCGCTGCAATTCATCCAAAATATATTATGCCACCATCTTTCATCATCAAGCTCATCACTATAAAATCATTTTACATAATTATTTACAAGTGCAGCTTAATTCTAGTTACAGTTTACTGAACTACCAATCCATAGCATCTTTCATGAAAAGAGATTTGGATGACGAAGACAATGTATAACCTGAAATTTATGCGCCAACAACACAGATGAAGCCTTGTAAGAGTGGTTTAGAAGGATCCAAATACTTGATTTGCATTTACATACGTTTGAAGATGCATAAATCATGATCTGCTGTTTGAAATTTTCATTTTATATGCCCTATCATAGCACAGTAAAACTTTCAGAGCCATTCATTTTTGTGCCCCGCTTGATGCATATATTTGAAACCCTGAAGACATGCGATATTTACTCTAGGTATTCTTTATGAAATAGATTATTATCAATGAAGTCGATCCTCAGTTAAGAACGTTCATAAATCATTCGCTTTGGTAGGATTCAGTCTTAATCATTTAACAAGAAATCAATCCCTATATAGACCACATATGTGCATGCATGCACACAAGAAAACATGCACACAAGTGCATGGACGCATGCACAAACCAAGAAGCATAAATACCCACACCATCAACCCAACACTCTCACAGGCATATACGCGAACATACAAACCCATGTACATACTCATACATGTGCATATGCATACACTCAAATTGACAAAATCTTACAAATAAGATTGGAACCACATCCTCTGTGAGTGAAAGACGATGATGGGTTATCATAATTGGGGATATGTTTTTAACTATCATCTACAACGGTTTAGAGAACTTACAAACAAATTATTAGATGCTTTGGAGAGTACAAACCTATGCATCACTAAATAAAATGGGTGCTACAAATGAACTAGGAAGCTATAATGCATGGCGGGGGATATTGAGGATAAGAAAATGATTTGCACATGCTAAATAACATAGGAAAAAATTTCTGGATTTGATTGCCTCTAAATTACAAGTCAAATAAAAACACCGTAACTACCAATAAAACTATATTTTATGTCCACCCAATCCATAATAAGGTATACAAAACACAGTTGACTTCACTGCATTTTAAATGTCAAACCATTTTTAGCAGAATTTCTTAATAGCTGGCTTGTAATTAGTTTTATAATTTATACTGATCAGCTTTGGGCTAAAATCCTATCTATGGATTTGCAGAACTAGATGCATATAGTACAAAATGCAAGGAAGAATTTTGATCAATCAATGAGTGTACTAGTAAAGAACCAGTAAATATATATTAGTAACGAGTTACTTGATCAAAATTTGTCTACATATGTAAAACTTCCAAATGAAAAACGCCACCAAGCAAACAAATGTTTTCATAGCATAAAATGATGGAAAAGACAGAATAAGGATATAAGTAAAATGGCAATTGCTTCATTTATCAAAAATATAGTAAGAGGAGGTAATGATATTTTTTATGTGGTCAGTGATTCATTGTTACCAGCTAGCAAAGAGTCGTGCAAGCAAACGTTCCATGTCTGAAAGCCTTGATAATTCTTTTCGAAATTGAAGTGCAGATGCAAGGCCAACACCCTGATATCCAAACTTAATGTTATTGATGGAAATTTTGGGCGCCTAGAAAAGAATAACAATTAACAAAAACAGCACAAAATAATATCAATTTGAAGGTAAAGATATGGTGGAGAGTGCATATTTGAATCAGTGTCTTAAGTCTTAACCAAATTGGACAAAGGTCCAGATCAAACCAAACCTTCTTCTAACTAATTATGAAGCATGAACTGATATCAGTGGGTGCTGATCCTCATTTTCACCTTCTATCAACCTTAGTTAAGTGATACATCTATAGTGACAGTCATCTCAGACATCTTTCAAGACAACAGTTCAGTCCTACTGTATTATACAAGGACTTTATGGATCTGAATAACACATGCAACAGCTATTCTTAATTATCATTGTCTTTCCCCTTCAACTTCTAGCATCCCTATCACATGAGAACTAGGCAATGGCTAGAAGTTACTGCTCTACAACTACATTTTTCTTTTCTTTTCTTTTCTTTTTGGTTGGGAAGGTTAGAACATTGTATTAAAAAATATTTCATTACAACATGATAATGATAAGATCTATCTTTCAACATAAACATAACAAACTAAATATTTATACTAGTCCTCTGAAATTTTAAAAAAAATATTAATAACAAGAGATGAAAATAAATTCTACCAATAAGCATTTTCTTCACAAGATAAACAAAAATTAATAATATAAACAATATGTACCCCTCTACTTTGGCTATTTATCATTTTCTGAAAATTCAATATTTTAATATCCTTGTATACCAGTATTTATGAGTGGTTAAGAGAAAAATCAGTGTTTAATATTCTTGGGGAAAGTTCGCACATGAAGCCTGTGAACATAGCTTCATATTGCAAATCTTTAGGCAAAGAGGCAGTGTAGGAGTAAGATGTATTTTAGATTAATAGGGAGTCTATTTAGTCACCTGGTAGGATTATGATTTACTGGAGTAGTTGAGGTAGGTGCTCTGGTTTACATGGAGTAGGACTATCATTAATGATTTCACTCATACAAGTCTGCTAGCATGTAACAAGAGGTCAAGGTTTTCTTAGGTAAAAATCTTGCACTAGTTTGGTTGGTAAGATCAAAAGGAATCAGAATGAGAATCAAAATTTAAGGGATATGGACAGTAGAGACCGGGAATCATGATTCCTATTACATTGCTTGGATGCGACAAAGGAATCCATGGAAAAGGAATACCAATTCAATCCTAATATTTAATTTAGTTAGCTATACATTAGAATGTTATTGATCTATATTATCTTTGTTTATATTTTATTTTTATTTTTATTTTTATTTTTTATTAATATTTTTATTTTATGTTTTGGTATTTCTTTTTGTTTATTATGATTTATATTTTTTTTAAGACTAATTTGTATGTAATACGCTATTCTTAAAACTTAATTTTGTTATTCTTTTTATTCATATTTTTAAATTTTTAATTAAAATGTTTCCTTATATTTAAATTTACATCTTTTTTTTGGTATTTTCATGAAGTATGCTATTGCTCTTTATTTTCCTAAATTTTTGTTTTATATTTTTAATTATAATATATTATTTTAATTGACTTTCTAATATTTATTTAATATATTTTTATTTTATACTCAATACTATTTAATAATTTATATGCATATTTTTATGAATTCTTTTGTGTAGCATACATTGCACAATACTCATTTGTTAGTATAATACATGGTAAACATTTAAGAAACAATTAATATAATATTGCAATACATGCCACTTGAAATTTTATTATTTTAAAATAATAATTTTTAATTAAATATTAACTAAATTATTTATATTTTATTTTATATCATAATAAATAATAGTTAAATCATATCGAATATATTATGTTACCATCCTATAACATAAATACAACTAATCAGTCCATTGTCCAAAGATATTGTTGATTCTCATCCTTAAGGGAATGACTATTCCTCTCATTTGAATCAATTGAAGCAACAGTGATTCTAAAGGAAATATGATTCCTCCGTTTATTGCCATACCAAATAGTAGAATAGAATCAAGACTAAAATTCCCATTTCATTTCAGTATTTGAAGATAATTCATCGATAATACAAGCCAATAGGAACTACATCCAACAAACTTCATCGGTATATGATAGGCTGATAGTTAAAACTTGAGTAAAGTACCCAAGTTGCCAGAAGCATGGATGACTTGGGTCTTAAACTAGGGGACAATAGACCACCATGCTCCAAGCAGGCATCCTCAACAGCCCACTCTGATTGCTACACTCTAGTTTAATTAGTGCTTTCCATATGGCAGCTCTCTCTAACAAAATCAGAAGCCCCTTCTCCACAATAGTTGCAATGATAACTAGGTAGCCATTTCATGGATAGTTTACACTAACCTTTTTTTCCCCTTTTGCAAGTAGTTCTTTTGACATGTCCCCCTTAGTTCTTTTGGCATGTCCCCCTTTAATAACCCAAATTCTTGACATGGAGCTAGCTCTTCACTCAACTTTAAGACACACTGATAAACCTAAATGCAGAAGTATTAAGTGCTGAGGATGTAGGACTTGACCAAGATTCTCTCAAGACATGAAGACATGGAAAAGTGTTAGTAATTGTACCATATGGCAAATAACATGAACTAGCTCTTGAGACCTTATGCTTGAAATACATGTATCACTAAAATTAAGGTATATCGAGTTAAACATGATGAAAGATAGCATGATTTTCATTTTGACAAGCTTATCATAATCACTTCAAAACTTACTCAAGAAAATGAAAAAAAAAAAATTAAGCACATGATCATTAGGGCAAGGTTCATCGCATCGAAAATTGGTACCAAATTGTTACAGTTTAATACAGAGCGTGCTGTACCGAACCTGTGGCATACCAATTAAGTAGACCAAAAGTCCCCAACCTATGAACCACCCCAAATCAGGCCAAATTAGACGGATCGGTTCGGTACAAGGTTGATACGAGCGATTCAAGGCAGTATGGACAGTTCGTACCAATTTGCGCCCACCCCTCCCCCCCTCCCCACCAAACCGTCCCAGTTTCAAGCCAGTACATTCGAGTCACCCCGAACTGTCTGGTCCAGGATGGTTCAGCTAACCCTGATACTACTTAATAAATTTCTCAAAGCCCCACACCTCACCTCCTCCTCACTTCATTGCACAATTAAATAAGCCAAAATCAGAATCTTGGCTAATGTAATATTGAAAATTTGAATAGGTCTTAAATAACCAAACTTTCTCCAACCAAACATAAAGTTATGATAATTGCATTTTTGTAAATCTCATATTCTACATTTAGCTTTATCCAACTTCTTGTAGTCATATTCTAATTCAACCCACCTACATGGTAGCAATATCCATAAAACTGCAAGACGCAGTCATCAAAAACAAAAACAGAAAAAAAAAAAAAGATCAATCCACCAAAAGAGAAAACATCTATCAAAAAAGAACTAGATCATTGGAAGAGTGAAGGTCCAATCCCATGGAAAAGTAAAGATCTGCTTGCTCTAGAAGTGTTTGCTGTTAGTCAATTTCAATGACCCCACACATAAAACCTACATGGGTGGTACATCCAGACATCATATATGTGTCCAACAGATATAGCAACCATGGCCAACTTACTCCAACGAAACTGAAAAATCTATAATGATGTCCAAGTGGCATATTATTAATGCAAATGGTATTCGAAATTAGTAAAATGAGAACATATGATCTAATTATCAATAAAAAAGGATGTTACAGTTAAAGCTACATTGAAAGCTCAAACAAGAGATGAAGTCAGCTTACTGTAAACTCAATATCAATGAAACATTGTCATACTTCAGATAATTGTCATTATGTACAAAGAAGCAGCAGCTTTGATGAATGAAGAAAGATGTAGAACATCAAAGCCAACCTAATCAGAGGTATTTTGCTTAAAACAACAAAATCACATGGAAACTGCAAATTTCAAATGTTTTTCAGCCTGAAAAACAGTATGCACAAATTAACTGTAGAATGGACAACTCTATGAGAATGCTCAGGGAAAAACTATCATTTTTTATAATATTATCTTCCAAATGTAAATTACTAACCTTCATAGCTGCTATGGCATCCTGACGTTCTACAATTGACCTTGTATTATAAAGTGGCCTAGTAAGCCATCTTTTAAGCAATCTTTTGCCAAATGCTGTCACACAATGATCCAACTGTGCAAACAATGTTCTGCAAGGAGAAAAATATGACATTAGCATGCTATGATTGCAAAGCAAACTTACAAACTCTATTGAAAGTTGTAAGTACCCTGAGGGACCTCCATTTCTGTTATTCTCCAATATCTCAAGGTTCTCAAGAGCTGCTGAATCAAGTATCATATATGAATTCCAAAGAGTGCTAAAAAAACCTGAGCATGGAAGTGATTCAAATTTAGCACACTTGAGCAATGTTTCATCCAGGAATGCCTGCCTTAAATAAAATAGGCAGCCTCCAAGAGCAGAAAGGGCATACAATCCATCATTGCCTGCACTCATTAGCTCAGTTAACACATCTGGTAAGCCCCCTGAATCATTCACCAGATTATCCAAATTAGCCGAAAAGCTGTCATTTGCTGATGCTGGTAGTTTCCTTGATAGGCTATAATATTTTCTGATCTCACTAATAGTTTTCTCAGCATCCCAAAATTCTGTAAAAGGAACCAAATCATTAATTAAAGGGTTTCTTGTATTGTTCCTCAAGACTCTCTCTGTTTCAGGACTGAGCACTTTAGAAGGCTTTATGATTTCCACAGGCCTTAGTTCAGATAATATTGAGCATAAGCAGTGACGATCTGAATCATCTTCAAACTGCAACCACAGAAAAAAGAACTTTGTAAGATAATAGATGCTATGGTATTCATAAAATTTTAAACAATTATTCCTGAATTTGAAGTGTAATTCTCACATAACAGAGAGAAAAGGAAATTCAAGGACCACTAAATTCACAAACCTGTCCTATCATGAACCTGCTTGTGGAAACATCAACCACACAAAGACCTATAACTGTCTTTTCTTTCTTTTGGTTCTCAAAACATTGGCAATTTTCAGTAACCGAGATTAGGTAAGAAGTATCAGGATTTGTCAATAGTAACTCTCCATCAGTCAGTGTTCCTTTTGTGACCATAGCACAAATTTCACGTTTCACAACCTTGGAAAACAGAGAAATGTCATCAATGACTTATTTAAATGTAAGTCACATAAACTTATATCATACAGTTTCTAAACAAAAAACCAATGAAGAAAGAATTTGCTCTGTAATATGATGAAAGGAAAAACATATATAGTTCATCAAAAAAAAATACAAAGTTGATCTAATTGATGTTGGCATTCACATTATCATTTCTTCCAAGAAGTTTGTTTTAAGATCTCATAAGGCATGACTGCACCTTATCTTTAGAACCCATCTCTTTACGACGGAGTTCAAGCTGTTCAGGAGTTTCTGTCTGTTCCACAACAAGAACCCGATAACCCTACATTACCAAAGAATTCCAAACAAAGGAATTGTCAAAGTTAGCGTTGCACATTCAAGATTTCTTACAAAGCATAAGTAAAAAAAAACACATAAATGAAGTAAACTAGATTAATATGCAACAGCCAACCTTTCTGGCCAATTTCTCCAAATTCATCGAAAATTTTTTTTCAGGAAATCCACAATGAGGCTGTTCTCCCTGAAAGTACAAGTAATTCCACCAGAAGTTATATGAGAACTAAAAGAGTTTTAACTGACAGCAGTAACAAAAAATAACACTTCAAATAATATAACAACCAAAACATTTGAAATACCATAAAAGCACAAAATCTAAGCAAGACAAAATGTAAAAATTTGAAAGAAAAATGGCAGCAAATATAGTAGATAAGTACTAACTTAAACATCAACATAGTGAATGGGAAGTGTAGAACTGAGATGCACTGGTTTGAACCATAACCAAGTCTTAGGTTTGTGCTGCTTGGTACAAACCACAAACCAAGATACACCAATTTACAAGAACCAGGGTCTGTAACTAGGTTTTAAATCTCATGGAGTGGGGCCATCCTGATTTTTCAATAGAACGCTGCATGCCCGTCCCACTCCATCCCAACGCTTGTGATGGAGGATGCCCTAGTGCACACCGATTAGGACACTAGGACAATGACGGACAGTCTTGTCCCAACACTTGGGACAATACCTCATCCCAACATCCCACAGGTCATCCCACTAGGATTTGAAAATATGCCTGTAATCATACCAAGATGCAACCTCTCATCAACCATGATCCACTTGGCCTTAAATTCATGCTTTGAATTAAAATAAAATACTTTGTACCACTATATTCTTACAGATTAAAAGATCCAAATATATTATCTTATTCCATCCATATACTTCTTGCTTTCAATTAGACCATCATGATTTCATTTACAAGCATCATCCACACTTTTTAGGTCCCTTCTATCTAATTCATTGAACAACTGAAATACCTTTCCTGAACAATAATGAAACCATACACTTCCAATATCAGTTAGGTAAATTTTCTTCCTATAATCCATCAATAAATTTTATCCTAACTATATTAAGTCCATACAAAGGATTCAGTCATGGAATTGTCCATCAAAATTGATCAGCTCAAAACCTCACAAGGTCAGCAAAACTGGTATTGAGAGCCATACCGATACATTATCGAGTCTGTACCATACATACCCCTTACCTAGACAGAGTCGCAATACTTCTTTCTCACTCCCAACCATGGTACCACTTGAAACTGGATGATAAGGGTCTACCAGGTGGTATAAGGTAATTCCATTCAATCGACACTAGTTCGATTCATACTAAATCAAACCTCAATGCCATATCAGTACCTTATCGATAATATGGAACAATATAATTAGTATGGGAAGGTATTCGTATGACAAACCTTGGTGCCTCATATCCCTCTCTAAATATTAGTAAAATTCCTAGCAAAGATCTCTTTAGACAAGAGTAGTCTACCATAAGAACCTATATTCTTGATTATATAATTTGAAAAGCACCAACAATAAGAGAAAAGGGGTTGCAGGAAAAGGCTTCTTGTAAGAAATAGTTCGTATCTCTGTCACATATTTCAAGACTTTCTTTCGAAGAAAAAAATTCTCTCCAAAAGCAAATGAAGCTGCATCATTAAATATCTTAGAGAAATATCATAAACCCGATAAGGTTTATATAGTCACACTTGTTGTAATAAGTCCTTTTTAAATATTTTGAAATCTTAATGCTATCTTTTATGTAAAACCCTATAAAGAGATCAACCCAAAAGAAGCCTATAGAGATATGCTAGGCTTTTGCGTCCACAGGAAAACCTCTATCCATTACTTTAGAGTTTGGTAATATGCATATATACATGCTAGAGTTTGGCGACATACATACATACACACTAGTGCAAATGCATGCATGCATAGATGCATGCATTTATTTTAGGTAACCAACAATAAACTCTAAGGGGCCATTTGGTTGGGAGGAAAATAAGGGTGGAAAACTTTTCCGCACTCATTTACCCACGTTTGGTGGGAAGAAGAAAAAAATTGTATGGGGGGGGGGGGGGGTTTCTCACCAGAAAATAAATACCATGAGGGAGGCCCATGGTATTTATTTCCTCACGCTCTTTTCCCTTCTTACCATAAAATATTTTGGCACCAAAAATCCAAAACCATCCCTCAATTTTTTTTAATCTTCCTCCCATGTCCACCTGATTTCTTATTGACCTTCTCTTGTCCAGAATCCTCATGCATGTGGAGTCCCATTCTAAAAAAATAAATTATTATTTTTTTTAATATTATTACTTTATAATATTTTTAAATACTATTATTATTTTATAATGTTTTTTAATATTTTAATTATTATTATTATTTATAA
Source organism: Metroxylon sagu (assembly GCA_017589505.3). Taxonomy (NCBI): domain Eukaryota; kingdom Viridiplantae; phylum Streptophyta; class Magnoliopsida; order Arecales; family Arecaceae; genus Metroxylon; species Metroxylon sagu. The sequence goes on from JACVBY030000621.1 coordinate 21,814, forward strand.
TCCTAACAAACAATAATATGATTATTAAATCAATACATTATTTTTTTTCATACAATATTCATCAATCAAACAATCAAAAGAAACAAATTTTTCAAATGATCCATTTAATTCCCATGCAATCTTTACTCTAGAGGTATTATAGTCAAATTGGTATTTTTTTCATACAAAATTACTCCCAACCAAACATAGAAAAATATTTTCAAAGCTATTTTTCTATATAAATTTTCTATTAACCAAATGTGGTAAAATTTATTTTCCTCTGCAAAAATTTTTCCTAGGAAAATGAGTCTCACAAAAATTTTAATTTTTCATAGGAAAACTTTTTCTAGAAAAATACCAAACGAGGACTAAGTTAATAATTAACTAGACACCAAACGTGCATAATCTTTCCAAACACATCAAGTCCAGTCTATCTGGACACCAGCATCTGCCTAGAGAATAATCTGATCATATCATGAAGATTACAAGTTGTTTCAATGATAATTGAAATATAGAATAACTGCACCTTTTAACTAAATAACTAAAATAAGCTCTAGATCAAGTTGTATTTCAAACCATTGCAAATGGTACCACCTAACCAAGACACAATTAACAAAAAATTTGAAGTAATAAGCATTCATATAACAATCAAAAAATGTGCATGAGTGAGAATATCTACCTTCATATATTGCAGATCAAGCTCCCTAGCTCCAATATGTGCATCCATTTCAAACAATTCATAAAACTTTCCCATCTGTTAAAAACATAGCATGCAAATCTTTTAATTCAACCTATGATATTAAGATGCTTAAACATGTAAATGTATCAACTAAGTCATAAAAGTGTAATTGTACCTTGAAGAACAAAACCTTATCCATATGTTTTGACTTGAACTCCCACCATTGCCTCTACAGACCAAAGATCCCAGCTAACATTGGGAAAAAGAGTACAGCAAAAAGAATAACTTTAACCAATGGTCTAAAGAATATAAGGAACCAACTACCTGTCCTCCCGACAAACTCCTCAAGAATTCTGGAGGCAAGTACAGAGTTCTTGGATCATAATCTGCATCTCCAGGCCGCCTCTGACAAGCATCCTTCCGTCCTCTAGGACAAAAGGAAAAAGAAAGTAGCAGAACTTATTCAGTCAAAAGCCTTAAGTTGAGAAATTAAGAGTAGTCTAACATCACTATGCCAGCCCTTCTACATATTTATGCTTAATATGCCTCCAAACAGGAATGGTAATAGCACTGGAGCGACCCTTCAGATAAATTTCCATGCGGCTATTTAATATCAAATTGTTCTTTTAAGTATTAAATATCTCAGTTTTCTTTTTTTTTTATGAGTGCCGTACCATAACCCACTCCATCTGATTCAAAACCAGCTCCAGACAGTTGGGCCTTACCACTTTTGCCATCTAACCATTTTACAAAGACCATGAAAAAAAAAGGCTTCGGGGAAAAATTTGGAAATGAGACAATACACGTTTGTCCCTAGAGTTTAACCAAATGTGCAACAAATTGCATGCATTTTCACAATTGTGAGTTTAAAGATAGTTGTCAGCACCAGATTACCCAAATAATCACTTCTGGCCATTTATTTAGTAAAGGATTGCTCCGTGCCCCCCCACCCCACGCGGGTCACTAAAGACATTGGAGAAAGCCTCCTATAATGACTGACTGAGAGATTCATAGCATGCTAACAATTTCGTACTACCTTCAGTTCTTCACCCAAAATAAAACCATATTCAGACCAGATTTTGAGAAATTAAGTGTTCCTTGCTTAAATTGAATTCATATAGTCCAATTAACTAACTGAAATATTAGAGAAGGGGGAACTGTATTGGATGAACAATAGTTTTCATTTCATGAGGTTATCTTTGGGAGATTTATCCATCCAATACACATCTGCATAGTCATTACGAGCTTGAAGGAATAGTTTGATGATAAAGTGGCATCATAATACAAGTACTATTAGATTAATAACAAGAGAAAGATTCAGTATTCCAAATTGACTTGGTTATTTTTCACCATTCCTATACATAAGGGGTGTCAGATCTACCATGATGAAAATATGCTATTTTCTCATTTCTACCCATCTCTGAAGGTTATCATCCCATAAATAAAGTGAAAAACCATTCAGTTCTAATTTTCCTCTCACAAATCCAGGGATAGGGCCTACAATTCATCTCTCCCATTATAGTAGCTTTGAACTTTAAGCCTAGAATATAGTTTTGATTATAACTCCTAATCCTCGACATACTTAAAGACGTAACTTGAAATCAAAGTAATATTTTTAGCTTCATCATGTAGTGTGAAGCTTTCTTGATGGTACTAATATTTAGAAAGCATGAAAAATACCATTAAGTTTGCTCTAAGCAAGATATCATGGTATAAGTTGTGATGTAGTGAAGAACTAGAGATTACAGCTCTCACTTATTAGTTGTTCTATTCTTAAGTCTGTAAGTTATGAACAGTTAGGCTAAATCAGTGGTTTAGCCAATGTTTGAGTTTCTTAGGGTTTAAGCTATCATGACTTATATAAAGGTAAGGTCAGACAATGATTTAAGGAAGATTAATAAAAATATCAACTTACATTATCTCATTCCTCTAATTCATTATTTGTGGTGAATTTCATTCTCAAATGTGGCCTTTTTCCAGCCTTGACATTTTGCCAACATGACTATGACTCAGCTTTTTCTTATCCCATATTACATATAAAGATTAAACAAAGAACTGTGTTTCATTTTAAGCCCATTGTTTATAATTGTTTCCTAGGAAATAAATGTATTTTCTTATCTCAAGTTATGTTTCCTTCCCTTTTTGTCTAGCTTCTTTTCCAGTACAAGAAAACCTTTGATGGATACACCCTGATCATATGAGATTAAATTTTCTTAACTATCAAAGTGAATTTTCCTTTTCCCCAACTATGATTCCAGGTATCAGGTAAAAAGTTGCCTTTGCATGAACCAAGAGACCAATACAGATGATTATATTTATTAGAGAGTTGATCGTGATATTTTGAAACCTTAATGAATCACACTTTGACCCCTAGGGCATAGGGTGATGGAAGAAGGCTCAGGTTTAGATTAACATCTTGTCAACAAGTTTCAACTTGCAACAAACGACATCCACAACTTCCATCACAATGGGTGCTCAACTATTTAACAACATTGTGAAGGACCAAAATCCAAATGAAAATAGATATGACAAAAAGTTAAAGAAAATTGCAACATTACTTGCAAATTGAAAAAGATAACACATATCTCGAGAATGTTCTTACTTCATAGAAATATGCAATCTTGGGATGTGCGATATGCTGACTATGAGTGAAAAATCCTTAGCTTGAAAATGATGAAGATTCAGTTAAAAATTCACTAGTTAAGAGCTTACTATCAATCATTCAACCAAAAATATAGAAGTAGTGTATGGAAAGATGTTCAAGCTAAGCACTAGTAAGATATCCTAGAGTTTAAGATTAAGCAACCAATGATCCTTTTAACTGTCAAAAGGGCTAATGGCTTATCAGTTGATACCACTCTCCTCAACAAATGTGTTAGGTAGAGGTTCTAGGTCATGGTTTGTCATATCAACTTGTATCATCCCGTAATAGGTACACTATAACGTACTGGTAAGGTACCAATATAGTATCAAAGTTTGGTACAACATAGAAGTCAAACCAGCTTGTATAGTGTGGAATCAAATGGTTCTTCCCAGTTTCGTATCATAGCGACCTGTACTAACTGGAGTCAAATAGTACTATGGTTAAACATGAACACAAAGCCTTCCAACCTTATGTCAACACGAGAATTATAACATGTCGTACTGGACATACCATACCATACCAATAAAATACCAATACAATACCCAATATTGGTACAATAAACCTTGGATGGAATGGTAAATAGGTGGATCCTCACTATTTCATTAGGGGCATCTTCTAGTTTCTCAGTAACATCAAGTTCAATAGGTACAAGTAAATTGGTCTGGTCAATGGCCATATAGCTTATATTCCTCGTCAAGTAGTTATGATCCCTATTTGTATGGGTAAAACCATTATCAAATATGTTACATATGGATTAAAACAAGGATTTAAAAATTATGTGATGGCCCAATACTACTAATTGGGTAGTATACACTTATCATGGTGCACCAGGTACTGATGCAGGGCACTATCTCATACCAAAACATTATTTTAAAAAAAGTGTACAGAAACTTTTAAGGTAACAAGTTGTACAAGGTCAATTCTAGGCCAATCAAGGTGGTTCACGCACTAAGCAACCCTAAAGACAGACTAGTTCCTGTCTAATACAATACATATCAGCTGATACAAGTTAGTACACCTGATATTTTAATCCTTGGATAAAAACTTCATGTATTATGACTATGTCAATCAAAGGCTAATAGGGTTTGCATATTATGTCACATCAAGCAGAAACACATGCAAGTCTAAAAAGGTTCCTGAATAGCATAACAACATACAAAATCTTATTCATCTTTTAAACCTACATTATTATTAGTTGCTTGAGGCTACTGTATGGACATTTATAAAAAAATGGCTCTTATAAATTCTAGATAATTAGCACATGGAAGCTTAAATTTTATATCAAGTATATGACTATATATTTCTTATTTTCTTATGTCTTTATTCATAGATATATGCCAAATAAACATGCATATAAAGTTTTTATACATTATTTAATAGTATTGTACCTAGCATATACTTATATAATTAAACATCTATACATAAATAAGATATACATGTAAGCCCTTGGAAGTGAATTGTCAAGGATCGATGGAAGCAGTCAAAGGTTGACGGGAAAGAATATTAGCCATGGATATATTTAAAAACTCATTTACCTACTGCTCCACTTCCATCCCTTGCAACCCTAAGCACCAGAAAATCATATATGGCATTATTAGGCCAATTAGAGCAGCGCCCCTAATAAAATAATAGTGAATTCATTTAAGGAACTTAAGACACCTTCATAAAAGAGAATTATAGCTAGATGAAACAATAATTATGAGGACAAAATGTGGAGGATAGATTTCTCTTATATTGTTTATATTTACTTTGAGATCCTTCCAAGAGGACTGCAAGAAAAAAAAAATTGATGTTAATTAAGAATATCTAGAGACACTTATAGCTCTAGCATATTTTTCTTCGCCCAACAAATGCTCATGAAAACTCTTTTCGATGGTGTTGCATCAAGTCACATATGTGACATGATGGACTCTCTTTCAAATGTCATATGTCTCCGCAAGTAGCTTCAATCTAGGATAAATAAAAGCAGCAAATACATGTTGAACTCATTTAAGTTGATAGAAGCAAATGTTCAACATGACAGAAAGTGAATAAAAAGCAGGATGGTTACACTGTATTCTTTGATGAGGAAAAAGATGCCTTTGCAATGTTTGAGATTTTTTCTTTGCTTTTTCACCTTGAGACGTCTTTCTATGTAGATCTCAGTGGTTTTGTTTGAGTCCAAATAAGTTCGAGGATAAGCCTTGTCCAACTCAAGACTACAGTGAAAAAATTTCAGCCAAACCATTGTGTCTGAAGCAATTAATGATTGATGGCCAAGCAACCATACGTGAAGTGATTCTTAGGCATCCTAAAATCCTTCATGGTTGAGTCAATGATGAGTACAATAAACATAAGAATCAGTTAAAGCAAGTTTGTGATTTTTCTTTATAGATTAAGTTAGATTTAAGATTTTATTTTTTCATAGAAATGCATCTTCAAATTTAGTTATAGTTCTAAATGCAAGGGTTGTAACTTAAGATTCGAGTGATTGCTTTTTCAATCATTAAATTCCATTTTAGGGTATTTTCATAATATGCACCTCTTGAGTGCATTGGACAATCCAAACATACATTCTAATAAAATTTCCAGAAAGATCTCAAGGAAAATTAAATGATGTCATTTTAATAATTCTCATCTAGTTTAATGACTAGGATTATAAGATCCAAATCAATGTTCCAGATTTCTATGATAAGTTTACTCCATTATCATCTAGACATCATGCATTTGAAACGCAAAAACAGCCTCTCTACATGCAAGGGTAAAGCTGCACATATTTGACCCTCTCTATATCCTGCAATTGCAAGAGCCTCACACTCTAGGCCACCCTTTTTAATGTTCCAAATTTCCATTTTTAAGGTTTGGGTACTCAAGGTCCAAATATGTATCCACAAGGCCATGACAAATAATAAATTGAACATTTCTTTTGGTAAGCTAATAGCATACTCCTCTTTAAGATATTCCAAGCCACCCACTTCACCTTCCTTCTCCCTCTATTTCATTATATTCTTTTTATTGTTAATCACATTGCAACCCTACTTTTCAATGGATTGCACAACCAACTCTTGGCCACATTGTTCTACGCATGCTACAATCTGAGTCTGAGGTACCCAGCAACCCTTTGCCTAGAAAGCCACCTATTACACCAAAGATCCCCAAGTATCATCTTTGCCTTCAAAGAAAAAGTTATTATGTCACTGAACCTCATGACTCTAGGACTTAAGGAGATATTCGCTATTAGAAGCACAATTAGCCAACTTTCTAGTAAGCTTTCAAAGCCACTAGATGCATCGATGAAGTGAAGAAACATGCATCAACTTTACCACCAATTTAGGAAACTAGTTAGGGCACATGCATCAGCAGCATGCAGTGCCACACTAACCAAAACTCCAACAAAGTTATGTTCACTAGAACAAGGAAATGTGTCCCATCAAAGAAAGGTTCAAATGATGGATTTGAAACCTCAAGCTCCCATTCCCCAAGTATCATCTTTGCCCTCATAGAAAAGTTATAATGTCACTGAACCTCATGCTCTAAGACTTAAGGAGATATACACTGTCAGAAATACAATTAGCCAACTTTCCCGTAAGCTTTCAAAGCCACTAGATGCATGAATGAAGTGGAGAAACATGCATGAACTTCACCACCAATCTAGAAAAGCAGTTAGCGCACATCAAATGCAGCATGCAATGCTGTACTAACCAAAACTCTGACAAAATTGTGTCCATCAGAACAAGGAAATGTGGCCCATCAAAGAAAGGTTCAAGTAATAAATTTGAAAACTCAAGCTCCAATTCCAGCCATTCAGCGATCAATCCTTCTCTTCCCTTCTTAATGTCTTTAAACTTCAACATTGATTTCCCAAGTCCCCACTACCCAGGACAATAATCATCTTCATTATATCATATGTTCATTTCCACAATCTCCAAGGGACTTAGATTTAAGCCAGTCCAAATATTTTGCTTCTACTTGGCACTTTTGATGAGAGTCCAAAGTGATGCAATAAATTGTTTAGTACATAAATTTCTATGGCCTATGCCTTCCATCTCCAAACGTCAACAGCTTTCTTCAGTAATTTCCATAATGGAATTTGGCAAGGCAGCAGAAACATTGATTAAACAGTGTTCAGTTTTTCTCACTCCTTTCAGCTATACTTCCAGCCTTTTCCCAGTTGACAGCCTGAAAAGCTATGGAATTCACCTACATTTGCTCCTCTCAGAATGCCTCTCCCATAATGTTTTTTGAACACCGTCAATTGCTAACTGAATTCTATTTTACTCCTACAGCAAAAACCAGGCATGTCTTTGCCGCTACAATTCCCATGAGACATAATTTCTCCCTCTTCTGGTTGCTGTAGCATCAGTTTAAACTATTCAATTTTAAAACCTCCACGATCATCTCCAAAATCTATACTGCAGAAAGATTTTACTTATTAAGAGAGTAAACTTAGCTTACACAGACATGCAGTTACATAAACAATAAATTGTCTAGGAATCTAATCAGAGAGTTATCCTATGGAACCCTCCCGCATTTTGTATCTAAAAAGGATTAGCAGCAACAATACTTGAGATGCATCATTCCATAATTTTTTGCATTTTAGAATGAGTTTATGGCACCGTCATGGCACACAAAAATGGCTTGCTTTTACTTGTTTGTCAGAAAATATGAAATTAAAAAATGTAAAACATCTTTCAAATAACAAAACAGAAACAAGATCAACTTCTTTAACAGATACTCACTCCCCAAGGAACCTAAATCTTTCAGCTTCCCGTTTTCCAAACCGTTCAGCAGCTTCACCAGTTAGAGTGCTGTCAAGGTTACACATGACCTGCCCTCCTGCATTACCAATCCAAATCTCATAAACTCATTTCTTATGCCATACACAAAACTGAGTCCTACTCACACTACATAATTGAACCTGCTTTATAGTAGGCAGAACTAGAGAAACAAAAAGACAGAACAAGTAAAAGAATCTGACAGCCCACTTGGTAGTTGCTTTTTGTTTTCTATTTTTATTTCCAAAATTCCAAGAAGAAAATTAAACTAGGCTGAAACTTATGGATGACAAAACTCTTTTGTCTTTTAGATTGTCTGTAAAAGCTTTAAAGCTTTTGCCAGCAAAGTTTTATTGCTTTCAAAAAAGCAAAAATAAAAGCAAGGACAGGCAGAAGTCGTGCACAAAAACAACAATAACACCAACAGAACCTCAGTCGTCCAAGTAAACATAGCAGTAACAGCATCGCTCGAAGGTAAATTTCAACCAAAAGATACCATCTGAGACATCCACAAACTCTAGTGCAATTTCCTTCTAGTTCTTTTCCCAAAAACCAAGAAACTATTGTTTCTCAGAGTGCTGCAAGCAATAATTCACATCTACAAGTAGTCAGGACCATCTTACTTACTCTCAGAACTGCTCAAGGACCCAACAGTGCTGCTTCTCATGCCGCTCAAAGAGGCTTTTGATGCACTCTTCTCTCCATCACCATTAAATTTAACCTTTTTGGCACAGTCCAACTTTTCAACGTCAATCTCCTTCCTTTTCCTAGAAACCGAAGAATTCCCCGACCGGGACCTTCTCGAGCTTACAACAATCTCCTCCTCCGAGTCATCGTCCATTGTGTCCTTCCCCATCCCTTTTCCCCACTCCTCATCCTCAGTAGAATCCTCTTCACCAATCCCATCCTCCTCCTCCTCCTCCTCCTCCACGTCCTTTGCACTGCATGGCGTCTCCACCGGACCTGACATCCGCCTCAGCCGGCGGAGTCTCCTCGGGGCCTCCTTCTCGACCCACTCGAACTTCTCCTTCCCAAGGTCCAAGCTTTCTTCCTCGGCATCGTCATATTGGACCAGGTGCTTCCCGGAGACCTCATCGAAGGACTTGACACGGCCCTCGTACCAGGCCTTGTCGAGGGGCCAGAAGACCCTGATCCTCCTCCCAACCACCTCCTCGGGGTGGGCCCTCTTTCCGGCCGTCAGCGGGGTTCTAGGATTGGAACCGGGAGTAGGAGGGATTACCAGAAGGGGTTTCTTCCGCTTCCCCTGGGACGGAGAAGGGTCCGGACTAGGGTTAGGGCTTGGGCTCGGGCTAGGGCTAGGGGTGGATTTTTCTTGGGAACCCTTACCGGTGGAGAAGAAGGAGGTGATCTGGCTCTGTTTCCGGACCAGAGGAGAGCGGCCATTGCTGAAGCGACGGGAAGGGGCCATTAGAAGGGAAAGTTAGGGTTGGGGTTTGGATCGTGGAGAGGGACAGAGGCAGCGTTGCGAGGGAACGGAGGCGGAGAGATGGCGGGAATTTAAAGGCGGGAGAGATTTGGCGGGAAGAGTGGCGGGGATCCACGCCAAGAAGCTCGGTCGGCACCATTTTTTTGAATTGTTGCCATCGCTCTGAGATCCAGCGGGATCGCGGCCGCGATACTAAATACCAGAGCTTAGGAACATGGATCAGCCAAAAGGATAAAAATTAAAAAGGGGACAAGTGGGTGATCATCGCCGATTTGGGTCGAGTCTCCAAGATTCCTCGAGCGCCGGGGCCAATTTGGGTGGTCGGATTTGCATCAGAGGCGAAAGTTTAGAAACGGGATTGCCTGCTGTACACCATTTCTTTTGTACCGCAGAGTAAACAGGATGGATGCGACGTCTCTTTTATATATATATATATATATAAAAACGGCCATTGTTCTTCTACAGTCTCATTGCTGTGTGGGCTCTCGCTAATAACTACTCCATTATTTTCCAAGTGTAATCACAATCATCCAACCATGTATCATGCAAAACGTTGGATCCATTAAAATTTATGAAATTTATACGGTATAGGTGATTGAAACCTGACCCTATTTGTAGTTATGACCTGCAGGAATTACTGGTTTGAAATACTATTTTTGCATAATAATGGTATAATTCGAAATGCTATTTTTGCAAAATAATGGTCTAATTTATCTTTAATGTATAAGAATGATGTAGCTCAAAATAATAAAAATTTAAAAAAAAATTTAACTTTTAAGAAAACTTTATTATGAGTCTCCTTAACTGTCTTAATTTTATTTTACTCTTTGTAGGAAACTTATTCGCTTCTCTTTAAGAGTTTTATGTTATCTTTTTTTTTTTTATATCAATATCAAATCAATCAATAATTCTATTCTTTTATTTTAGAAAGTATTTTAATTATTGTCTGATTAAAATTTTAGACCAATTTTATTTTATAAATAGGTTCCTAATGTATTCCATTGAATCAATAAATTTTCGTTATAAAATTTTAAGAAATTGTTCTCTTCTTTCTCACTTTGAGCTGTTGTTCGTTTGAATGGTATAAGGCCATACTTTCTCTATGAAAGTTAGAAGTGATTAATCAAAGATTGTCAAGGAGCTAGTGCGAAACCAATGAATAACCTTGTCAAATTGAGTTGGACAAAAGGTAATGGAACCTATAGATAAAAAAAAAAAGCCACATCTAAGCTCACTCAATGTCAAAGGCAATATCTGTTTGAGTGGTATGAGGCCATACTTTCTCTATGAAAGTTAGAAGTGATTAATCAAAGATTGTCAAGAAGCTAGTGCGAAACCAATGAATAACCTTGCCAAATCGAGTTAAACAAAAGGTAATGAAACCTATAGATAAAAAAAAAAAGCCACATCTAAGCTCACTCAATGTCAAAGGCAATATCTTTCCTCAATTCACTCTTCCTTTTATATATAAAATTTTGCAGATTGAGTTGATCGTGACTAATTTAGAAGATAGAATTCATTTATTTTTTAAATTCAAAAAAAGAATTTGAATTATCAACCCAAGATCTTAGATTAAATTTGTTATCAAAATAAAATATATTGTATCACATTCGACATTAAAGCTTAAGCTCTATAGCACATGTATCATGCTAGACTATGCTATTTATGTATATGATATTTATACAATGTATTGTATTATTCTTTATTTTATATTTCACTATAATACCATGCATGTGCAAATGCTTTTCAAGTATTATCATTTAGGTCTATCAAAAAATTTAATATTTTCAAGAGATAAACTAGTTAATCGGAAGGCTAATCAATCGCACCTTTTAAAATAAATACAAATACATGATATAATAGATAACTCTATGAAAATATTCTATTCATCATGTTGGTTTTTGGCTATGTTTTCAATCCTAATGCTATTTTTGGAATCTTCATTAGCCAAATGGAAGTTAGTAGATTGGACTATTTATAACGTCATAATTTAGGCCTATTTAAACATTTAATATAGGGATAAACTGATTATTTGAAAGGCTAATCAACCATGCCTTTTAGGAGAAATGCAAAAATAAATGGTGCAACTAATAACTCTATTGAAATATTCTATTCATCTTTAGTTATGTTTTCATAACTAATACCAATTTTAGAATCTTCTGGTTAAAGGCAGATCAGTTTAAAACTTCATGCAAAAGATATATAATCTTAGACTATCTTAGATATTGATAGGAATTTGACTTCTCAACTTTTTAGGATCTAGGGTAAAGATCCAAACTTCTAACTAATTTTGATATAAGTAACATTGCTTGATGAGGGGTAGGGATTTTATTATCAAAATCAACAATATGGATGCAATTAGGTTATATAGACCTTGATTTGATAGGTGCCCTATCCAATTCCCAAATAAAAAAAAAAAAAAAAAAAAACTAAAGTCCAAACCATTAGCCTAATATTTTGCACATATAATTATTTAACAATTTGAACTAGAAATTATAATAAATTTAAGAAAATTACACTATTTTAAAAAATATATATATAATAATAAAAAGTAATTAATAATAAGGAGCAATGATGTAAAAAGGTACACTAAGGTGTATGATATATACAAAGCCTAAAATTTGCCTCTGACCTAATCCAAAGCAAGGCTTTGTTTACTTGATTATTATAAAAATGCACTTTAAGCCCCATAAAAAAAGTTTATCTAAAAAAACTTGTTTGTCGCTTTTAGATCTCACTTATTGATCGTAATTAGGATTTGAAAATTTATAGCCAAGAAGAAAAATATATCGAATGAGAAAGGTGGACATCAAGAAAAAAAAGATGAATGAGAGTTCTAGCTGTTCAATTTAGAGAAACCCTATATCTAAGGCTCTAACCAGCTAACTTATCAATCACCTTCTTTCTCTTTTATATATATATATATTTGGCACCTTACTTGATAAAGGTATGAAAAGCCTTGTATTGCACCTTACACTTAGGTCACATTTGGAAAACATGAAGTAGATTCATGGAAAGATTATATTTGAAAAAAAAAAAACAAGAAATCAGTTTTAAAAAATGTTTAAAAAAAACTATTTGGTTGGCTATGGAAAGGAGTGGGAAACATTCTTTTTTAGAGTGGCTTATATTTGGTTGGCCACCGATTTTTTCAATAAGTGAGGCAAAAATATCAGAAATATCTTTGGAAAGATGTGTAAAAAAAAAAAGATTTTAATATCCATAAATGAAAATGTGTATAGAGTGAAACGGTACCATAAGCATATTTTTAGATTAATATATTTTAGGTGAGTTTCCAACCATATAAGAAAGTCACTCTCTCATGTTCTTTGTAGGTATCTTTTCTCATGTTATTTTTTTAAGAAAAAAAAACGTTTCAAGTAAGAAGTCCACTTTCTCATCCCTTCTTTTAAAAATTCTAATTAAACAACCACCTAAAATTCACTTTTCCATTGACTTATTTTTCTTGCACTGGTTACCTGCCAACAAAATGAAACATTAGAATCCAAGAGACTTTAGCGTCTTGGTCTAGCTTGAGCCTTTGATAATTTTAATATAATTTTTTTAAAGAGATATAAATAAAGAAAAATCATAGTTTTAAAATATTGTTTTATTATTCAAATAACCTCAAAAACAATTAGATAATGGCTCTTTTAGTTCATAAATTAGCATTATTTGTTGAATAATAGTGTTAAGTTGGATCGAGCATACCTACTATTGATAGTTATCCTGATCCATACTTAAATTTTAGATACACAAAATGAGTTTAGATGATATATAAGGTCTAAATGCTAGCCTGCTTGCATGAATAAAATACGTCCCAATTCAAGCAACCTGTCTTTCATCATGTGTAGCAGCTAGCACACACGACCCTATAATAACTTGTATTAGTTAAATATTTTAGGCCATTTATTTTTGACCTAGTTTGCATGTTGAGTGTATGGGTAAAATTTAAAGATGCTAGCTAGCTTACTTTTATATTCTCTTAGTTGTTGCATTAAAGACTTTGACTCTTTCAAGACGGAAGAACTTTAGATGTGTTGAAAGAGGGTTATCTCCTATAATAAAACTAAGATTTTCTACTGGTTTACCTTTTAACTACCTTAAAGTGAGAACTATCACAAGGGTTAGTTTAGATGAACCCTAATAACTCAATCTAACCTACTTGCATACTTTATAAATAATTGAATGATAACACTAGCATGCAATCCATTGAGATGCACTAAGCATTGCATGGAAAGTTTATTAGTTTTTGTAGGTTTGATCACAAATAAACATGCATGACACTAATATTAGAGCTTATATACCATACACACGAGGTGAAATGTCATATGATTACATTCATAATAAGTTATCATTTATTATCAATGTTCATAATAGTTATAACTTTTAGTTAGTAGTTCTTTTATTTGACAATCTTTCTTTTTTTAATAAAAAACATGGATAAAAATAAGAAAAAATATCTTAAGTTTGACTGGAATCCAATTTACACAACCATGCCTAAATCTAGAATCATGGATGAAGTATGGGTTAAATTAGAAATAGCGAATTCTAATAAATAAAATCAAACATTAAAAAGAAGTGTGCATAAAAGGTGATTGCTTTTATAATTTTATATATAAATTGATCAGTTCTTCTTTCATCTAGCTCTACCCATCAACTTGAGTCATCAACTTTACGGTCCAAACTTTCTACTTAGGCATATCCATTCATAAGTCCAACTACGGCAATATGGTTTGTAATCTTTATTTCACTTTAGCTTCATTTCCTACTATTTTCTCTTGGTCATTTCATCCTCTGCCACATTGTCATCCTTCTTATTCACATTTGTAAAAGAAAATATGTTATTAGGTGGGACTCGGTCTTGAAATATAAACTAAGAAGAAAACTTTTATCGAATTTTTTATCAGCAATAGATGAGAATAATGAATATTAAAGATTTTACAAATAAAAACTTTAATCTATGTGTAGTATAGAAAGTATGAAAACTAATGTTTTTTTTGGAGTTTTTAGCATCCAAGGACTTGACATCCATAAAACCAGTGATTATCACTCTTAGTAGGATTTATGAATAAATGCATTAAAATATAAGAATCTTAGGTTAAATAGTACTAAGATGGAAGAATATATGAGATATAATTTCTACATAATTAGAAATAAAGATTAAAGTAAAATTAAAATCGAGGATTATAAAGTCTTTAAGAGTGATAATTTTCAATAGTTAGAATCGATTATTTACAAAAAAAGAGGGATTAAAGATGATATTATTGATAGAATATAAATAGTTTGGATATAATAGAAAAGTGTAACTAGGATATTACGTAATTATATGATACTTGTTGGTTGAAGATGAATTTTATATAACAGTCATAAGATCAGTTGTATTTTATAGTCTAACATATGTAGTGATCAAAAAATAACATGTGCTTAAGATTAATGTACCAAAATGGATATATTAAAATAAATATATGATAATATAAGAAAAGTTAGAATAATAATTAAAAATATTTATAAAAAAATGGATGACTCGAATGTATTGAGAGAAGCATGATTTAAAATGGTTTAAATTTTATAATATGAGCTTAGAGATGTACTTATATAAATAAATAATTCGATATATGTAAAAGGAGTTGGCGAATAAAAAAAAAATGTATGAAAGAAAATAATAAAGAAAAACTTGATATTTTTATAATTTATAAAAAGTATAATTTTAGATTGAATAGAATAAGAAAAAAATTTATAGAGATGATCCCTATTAACTTAAATTTTTTTTAAAAAAAATTTAAATTGTTTCAATGCCTACAGGATAAATTTTTTTGAGGCTATTTTTATAGAGTCACTAAAGAGCTTGAAGTACTGCATCAAGCTACTATCATCAATTTTAATCCCAAATTCCGAAGATAGCAGTACCATATAAGAATACTAATTAGATAAGGATAGGTCACATAGTAAAAGAAAATTCTTTCTTTATCACAATTTTCTCTCTTTATGTTTGTATTGGACTCGGCCACGTGTAATCTTCTAACCAGATTAGACTGTTAATAGGTTGGACGGCATTTGCACCTCATCCTCACCCGACATAACCCTAAACCGCAAACCCGGGCCTGAATCCGAGGGTTGACGGCTATTGACAAGCCCCGAATTCTTTATTCGCTGCCACTTGACCATTTTCGCTCCCACCACGCCACTGCCCCTTTCCTCTCCCTCGAGCGCTTCCGCACCCAGAACCTTCGACCGAAAAACTCATCGACCTTGCCATGGCCGCCACCCCTTCCTCCCACTCCCGCGTCCTTGCGTGGTACTCTCTCTCTCTTTCTCTCTCTCTCGATATATATATATATATTCCCCAACTACCAGGGGAATGACCACATGGTGTGATGGTGGGGATTTTGTGAAGGGGCTCAGGAGAAGATGGGCAACTGGGAATGGGCGATTGGGAGGAGAAGGACTGGGTCTACAGCGTCAAATCCCTCGAGTCCGAGAACGTAACTGCTGTCGTTGCCGGCAGCCGGAACTCCCTCGCCATCTGCGACAACGGACATGTCTCTCTCTCTCTCTCTCTCTCTTTCTCTCTTACCCTCTCTCTCCGTCTTTTCACATTCATCAATTTGTTATCTTCATCTAACTGATATCTGTAGCTGCTCTTTTCTTCGCAAATTATTTTAATAGCTGTTTACCTGGGGATGGAACCAGAGGGGAACCCTGGGCCATGCCCCGAAATCCAAGACCGAGAGCAACCCCAGCCTTGTCGAATCCCTAGCCGCGGCCAATGTCAAGATCGTTCAGGTAATGCTGAAAAGAAGAAGTAGACAATGCGAAGTTCGAATGGTTTTGATGCGTTGCATTTGCCCCGATTGCAGGCGGCTATTGGTGGGTGGCATTGCCTGGCTGTGGATGACCAGGGCCGAGCTTATGCATGGGGTATGCTCATACTGGAATTATTGGAAACACCTTGAAGTCATTTCAGTGCTGCCTTTAGGCTGCTGCGCTTGATGTGTATGCTGATGGGTGTTATGTTGGTGGGCAGGTGGGAATGAATATGGGCAGTGCGGGGAGGAACCGGAGAGGAAAGAAGATGGGAGCAAGGCTCTGAGGAGGGACATCATGACCCCACAATGTTGTGCCCCGAAGCTTTCTGTTCGGCAGGTGATGAGGATATATTCCTGGAGTTAAATTCCATTCTTGAGAATGTTCTAGGAATATGTTTTACTTGTTTCTAGATTGTTGCTGATAATGGCCCATGAGATGCTTTATCCCATCAAGTTGTGGTTAGCTTTGTTTGATATTTGATTCTTTTCATGTGTTTGTTCTTTTCATTGTTGCCAATGACTGAAATGTGTCCTTTCAATATCTGGAGCATTGGAATGCAGTAGTGAAAATGAGAGAAATATGCACATGTAGAAAGATGAGTAACCAAATGTGACAACATACTGTATTCTCGTCTGATAACATACTGTATTCTTGTCTGAATTAGTAAATGATTTTTGTAGAAATTTATCTCGTCTTCCCACTGATGAGACACCATATTTTGGGCAAATTCATCCTCCTGGGGACCGATTTCAATCTATTAAGCTCCATCCTGGAATTACTTATAGTTAAAACCTTGTTTTCTATGTCACACCCTAAAAGATTCTACACTCATGTACCTTTGGAGATCAAGCCCTACAATATGAAATCGACCTATTAAAAGGATAGAAAAAGTTACATCGTATTACATTGGACAAATAGGGAACCATTGATTGAGCAAAACTGTGTCATAGAAAGCAATTTAGGTAAATGATAATTTATGGAAGGAATGTGAAGAAAAAGCTTGGTCGGCAGCCATGATATCTCAGCATCTTAATTTACGAGGGAGCATGCATGACTAATTAGATGTGTGATATGAAATCCTTCCTATAGCATGTCAGTTGTGCTTTTATGAGTGCAAAATCATCCATGGCCAGTTTTTTTCTGGAATGATGAGATCTTAATTGTTGTCTACATATTATTGTTGCAAATTACTTAAAGGACCAAAAATAGGGGGAGGTGATGAAGGAGATCGATGAAATCTTGAGGTATTATCTTTTATCCGAGAACTTCTCATGGTTTTAATTAACCATATGCTTCTAATTAAGCTAAGGATGGTTCAATAATGGCTTGTAGATGCCTCTTCCTTTTGCTTTCTATGGCTTTAATTTATCCCTTTGTCGTTTTGGTCTTCACAAACACTACAAGAGATAATTTTTGGTTCAAATTAAAAATGATAGAGCTTAACTTCTTAATTTTCTTTGGAGTCAAAAGGCTCGACCCTCTAAAATTTTCTCTTCCAATAGTCACCACCTTAGGTCTCTGATCAAAGGGAATCTAATATAAACTTGGGAAGCAATGGGCAAATCCCCTTAAATTTTAAATAGTCTGCATGCAAAGGTTTGTCTGAGTGTTTTATTGGATTCTCTAAGTGTTTTATTGGATTCCTTATTCAAAATTCAGAGATATACTTGCTTTATGTTGGTTTAATCCTATGTCATAACAATCTATGTTGTGTTTGTATTATTGAATTAATTCACTCAGTTTTGATTTGAATGCATCTCTATGAGCTCATCAACCCCATAGCTTATTCACGAAGCCTGGTTTTGGGATAAAGGTTAGTCCAAGTAATATACTTGGTCTCTAGTGTACTTGATAATGAATGTTATGAGGCTGGAGGCAAATAAAGACACAGCTGGCTCCCTTAATAAATTACACAGTTGGCTTGCAGGAGCAGTGGATCATGGGTAGCTTATACTTCAAATCTTGTTATGTTACTAGTGCTTGTGGCTTAACTCCGATTGATTGCTTTTAGTGCTGGTTGTGATTATTTGTTTCTAGAGCATGTGTTTTGTAAGAAAATGCATCCTCTATTGTCTCAGCAGTTCACATCATATCAATCACTTTTCTATGATGAACATGTTACTCAGTGTAGAACTTCAAATTATGTCCAACAGGATGATACCTTATGCATCATCTTCAGGTTCTGAATTTTTCTATGCATTTTCTCTTATATTTCAGGTAGCTGCTGGAGGGACACACTCGGTGGTGCTGACAAAAGATGGTCATGTGTGGACTTGGGGCCAACCATGGCCTCCTGGAGACATGTATATTTTCTTCTCTTCTTGAAATGTTTATCACAGCTGATGTTTTATTTTGGTTGAATTCTGCCTACTCATGTAGCTGTGTAAGCTAAACTATCTTTTGGTTGCCTTCTTGCCTTTTGCTTATTGGTGACATCGCCTTTTCTAGCAAACAAATATGGACTCCTGTACGAGTACAAGGCCTGGAGAAGGTGAGGCTGATCACAGTTGGTGCATTTCATAACTTGGCGCTTCTAGAGGATGGAACGTTATGGGCATGGGGTAATAATGAATATGGCCAGCTGGGAACTGGGGATACACAACCAAGATCACAACCTATTCCTGTTCAAGGACTATCTGGTCTTACTCTGGTGTGTACTTCAAACAGTCTATTATTATTTAAGATAAAGCAAATGGCTTGCTTAGAAAACTTGTAAATTTACATTTATAATAAACTTTACTTTCGTGATTTTTTTTGATTCATTTATACTTCCATTTGAATTGGGAAGAGATTTGTAACTGAAATTACTTGTCATAGGATTATGGCTGACAATTGGATGATTCTATGGTCATTTTGTTCCAACAGTATTTTTCAATTTTGCTCTGCCTAGTTTATTCCGACCACTACTCTTTCTTGTGAATTCAAGATTACAGTGACTGCTAACATCCCACCAGCCGGCCAACCGAAATCTTGTGTTTATGATGCCATGGCTATATTTCCAACAATTGACTAATTAAAATTATATTAAATGTTGAAAATAAATATTGTTCAAGACTCTTGTAGATCAGCTCCTAACTTATCCAAAAATCAAATTTATCATAGTTGTTTTGATTGGCTTAATAATATCAAATTGATTGCCATTTTGGGAGAAGATTCTACGTTAAACCCGATTTACATATAAAAAGAAAGTCTACAAGTCTGCAATATCTAATAATTCTCACATTGCTATGAAGATTCTTTTCTTCCAAGGCTTTGCTAATTCTTTTTGCTACTCACTGATTAGAAGATGATTTTAGCCAAAGTTTATAACTGTTCTGATAGGATTCTAGATTGGCCCTCAATCGATTACACAGCCAGAAATTTTTACTCAAATGGATGAATATTGATGGATTGTTTTTAGCAAGGCTTGCTGTACTGGATACTAGTACTGTTTCGGTACCAACCTAGTTCAGTATGGAAGGAGGGCATATTGTACTGTTTTGAGCCTGTTTCGGCTCTATTTAAGGTGTACCATACCGTCTCAGTACTGTTTCGGCCCAAACCGAGCGATATAGGGTGGTTCGACCTTGTATTGAACTGAATGGGAGAGCCGTACTGGTTTGGCACCTATATGGTTTGGTTTGGTCCGTTACCTAAATCCTAGTATAGGATGGAATAGCTTTCCTTGGTTTTAGAGTTATTGTGTTCTGATGTATTTTAGGTCATACCCGTTTTCTGCCTACATTACATTGAAGGTTTTAAAAGCCCTATATGATCTACTTTATGAACTAGTCTAAGGTTAGAAAAAGTCATCTATTTTGTCAATCTAGTCTGTTTAGAGCAAATATGTATATAATACATATATTTTAGTGCGTGTTAGTGCACACACATATATTCTTGTTTGTGCAAGGATATTGCAGATAAAGTAATGGTAAAACCTGTTACATTGAGGTGCTAGTTGAATCTGTTAATGTTTTTTCATCCTTTTGGGTTGTTGGATCAGTAGATAGGATTCTAGGGTATGAGAGCCTCTCTCTCTCTCTCTCTCTCTCTCTCTCTCTCTCTCTCTCTGCGTCTCTCTCTATGTGTATGGCTGAAAAAATAAACAAAAATGAGAGAAACAACTGACCTGAAAGTGGTGTGTAAACTTTTTGGTCCAATAAAAGTGCATTTTGACTTGTACCACCCCTATTGAAAATTTGAAATGCACAGTCCAATACAATATGTTATAGCCCTGTTACTCACTAGTGTCCAAAGTACAGTGGCTTATACTGCTGTACTGTACCACAAAATTGCCATCACAGTGCATGCCAAGTGCAGCAACTGGTACATACGTTGGTCCTTGGATCCAACCTTCAAAAGAAGCAATGAGTGACAGTGTGGATGACCATTTGAACTTCTCTAATGTTACCTTTAGCAATACATTGTTGCAATCTGATTTGCAGGATAGAATGGCTAGTGTACCTTAAGTTTGGGTGAACTAGGTAAATTGGTGAAGGGCTAGCAAGATATGGGAGAATAATGCACGGCCACACATGAAAAGTATGATGAGAGATGATCCACCCATGTAAGCTATACATGATGAAAATAATAGTTGAGTGCTATTGAAAATATCTCCAAATAATAAAGCAAGATTATAGACAATGAAGGCACAAGAATCTATTGCAGAAAAGCTATTGCAATTGAATCAAAAGTTGCTGATTTTGTAGTTTCATGGATGTGAAGGCACCAAAGACAAAAGTTGTTAATTGGAGGATGAATGCATATAGGTATGATATACATAATCCTTGATAGAATCAAGAAATAATTTGTTGATAAGAAAAGAAAACCTAGATGTCTGATGATGAACAACATGAGGAGAACCCAATAGTGTGCAAACTGAAGAGCATCTTTGACCATGGCAATAATGATATCTAAGGGTTTAAATCTAGGATATTTGGATGCTTAAAATTGCATGCTATGTTTGTATCTGATACCTATTTGATACTGATACTTGCCACGTGTCAGATACAGCTAGGATGTATGTTCAACACTTAAAGCAAGGAAGCAGATTCAAGCAAGGCATTCAGCCTAGCAGAGCAAGCATTCCCTGTTAGAAGGGTGTCTTCTCGTAGGTCCTTTTCTCACTGTAACACAAGAATAGCACCCTCTTTTTGAGTAAGCCGGAGTTTCAAATCCAGGAAGGCAGATTGAGTTCATAACCATGTTTTCCTTTAAACTGCAAAGACTTTCTTTTATGAGGAGCAATCCACAGGGCTACATGAGGACTAGGCAATCAAGCTTTTCCCACTCCATGGAAGATCCTTCTGGATTGAGATTATTGTTTTTCTTTCATTTAGAAGAAGAATCGTTAGGCTGAAAAGTTAAACAAAAAAGAAAAATGTAGAACTCATCGCTTAGATGCTGATGTCGTTTTTATCCATTGTGATATCCCATATGAAATTCACGAATATCCTTCTTAAATCAGAAAGAAATAAAAATATAACTGTGCATACTTCTTGGATATATCCACAGGACACCTAGTGGAAATGTTTGGGCTTGAGGACAGGTCTTCATTTTTGTTTTTTTGTTTTTTATATTTTGCTATGCACGCTAACCTTCTAATCATGCTTGAGATAAAAGGTTAGTTTAAAATTTTTGATGTTTATATCATTGTATGGAGTATAGATTATAGTATGTGGATTTGACCAATGACTAAATAATGCAGTTTGTGAATGTTGATGATCTTATACAGACAATGATCCGTGTTAGTTGTTATAGCGCAACATGCTTCATGGATGCTTTTTTGCATATATGTAACTATGTACATGGATATAAGTAGGGGATGCTTGTAAATAATAACAAATCCGACCTCCACTTTTGTATTGTGCTAGTTAGTGGTACATGCATGGGATTATTTTTAGTGCATTGATTGCATTTGTTCAATAACATAAATACCTCTATGCAAATACAACTACTTAGTACAATACATGGAGGTATAGGGGGGAATAACCAAACTAGTTCTTCCCTGAGAACTAAATAACCATCCTCATGCATGTTACACATATTTAAAGTTGTACCCCAGCCATAGAATATACTTTTTTTTTGAGATTTGTCATATCAGTGAATTTATATTTTATCATATCTATATCCTATAGACATGTCCATGCTTCACAAAATTAATAGATCGGGAGGTGGGAAGACAGCCTAGCTAAATCATGAAGTTTAAGTGAAAAAGTGATGGAAAAATTACTAAGCATAAAATTTTCAAGATATGAAGCATGGCATGATAACACTCATAGGATTGGTCTCTCAACCTACAAAAGACTAAAGATGCAAAATAGGACTTAGAGAATTGCAGGAAGATGCAAATCCAATTGAGTATGATACCTCATCTGCAAAAAATTCAAGTGCAAGGAAGGATGATTATAGATAAACAAACCATCGGTAATGTAATTGTTCCCCAAAGTCCGTTCACTTATGGTAAGTGCATCACACCAATGAGCAGTTCGGAGAGAGTATAAGGTAAGTGCATTGCACCAACTAGCATCCTTCAATAAACTTGAGCTTTGATACCAGGTTAATTAACCAATTGACCCCAAAAGCTTAAATTGATAGAGAAAGGGTCAGCAATGTATATCAGGCTTCAATCAATCAATCTATATATGTATGTATGTATTTATACAACAAATAATGTCATGTGCATGTTTAATGGTAATGTTCTTATTATATATGGGAATGGTCACAATGCATAATGTGTGAAGAGATGACTTGACACCCATTGCCAAATTTAATGATGGGAGCTCAAAATAAAAATCTAAACTGCTAGATGTGATCTATGAGGTCTAAAATGCCTTTAAACAAATAATAGTATGTCATTGGAAGCCCCTTGCTTATGCTTCAAGTCACCCAAAAATCAATACTCTATGACAACCATTGACACTACAAGTTTTGAAAGACTTGATGCATATTCAACATCTCTTCAAATGTATGACTTTTTGTTCATAGATGGTTTAGATTTTGTAGAATGGATCCAATGGTGTATATATTTATTTTTCATCTCCCATCATGAACTTTGGCAATAGGTGTAAAGTCCTATCCTTATGTCATGTGTTTATTACAACTATCCCAGTATACTCTGTCAATATTCCGTATGTATTCATATTTTTTGTTATATATATAGAAATGCCCTTTAGTTTCCCTATACACATCCTGAAGGATAGACAAAGATGGGCTTTTCTATATATCAAATTGACCTTTGATTTCCTCAAATATGCTAGAGAGGCCAGACAAGGTTCAAATACTAGATCCAGGATGTCAACATTAAAATGAATGATTCAGAAAAGCTAGTGCTACAGTCCTTTCATAACAACATTAATGCTTTTGTCTTTATATTAGAGTTTCTTATTCTTTGCTTCATTATGTTACTTTGTAAAGCTATCTTCTTGGAATTCAAGGTATCTAATTTCTTCTTTTTGATCAAGGCCTTGTCATGCCTCAGTGTTTTCATAAGTAACTTTCAATTTAAGGATTCATTTTTTTTCCTTTTCATCTTTTCCAGGTTGATATTGCTGCAGGAGGTTGGCATTCAACCGCATTGACAATTGATGGAGAGGTCTGTTGACATTTTCTCTATGATTTTATAATGAAGTCAAAAGTTATAGATATCAACCTGCTACTATAGTATTTTGCACATATCATCATTGGCATGGCCAATGTTGGAAATGGTATCTACCAAATCAAGAAATTAAATGATATATCTTGTGCTTGATCTATGGGTAGTGATGGATTGGGTCGAGTTGGGTTCAGGTTGGTTGGGTCATGTTTGGGTAACAAACTCCACCCATACTCAAACCCATTAATAATTGGATTGAAAATAATAAGTTCGTTGTCCATGCCAATGCCTTTGTTTTATATAGACCCTTAGCCAACCTGCCAACCCAATTAATACTTCACTTGTTAATTAGATACCTTAGTAATGAAAATAAAAACAAGGTAAAAATTAAAGGATCTAGACTTTCACATGTAAAAAAGTGAAAAATGAAGGAGAATAAATTTAAATGGAGTGTAAAATATGATAAATCCTATTTTATTCATTCTTTTGACCATTAACTGCATAGTCTTCCTAATCATCTAAATCAATCCATGATTAAGTCATGGCCTGTTGCACAAGTACATCTATCTTAAAGGTTTAGGGGTGGATTTTAAGGATTTAATCAACCCATGGTGACCGTTTAGGTCAGAGGGTCAAAACCGTGTTTGACCATTTATAATCAGACTGGTCTTGGCTAACCCAAACCAAATCCAATTATATAAAACCCTCATCTGAACTTGTTTATTTCAGAGAAGTTCAGGCATGTTGGCAAGTCTAGGTCAGAAATTGCCACCCCTAGTTTGATCCATTCTGTAAGTAACTCTTGTGAAAAATACAGTTACATAAATGCAATGCAATAAGTTAGTGACACTTCGTCATTGATTAACAAACAATTTGCAAGTTTTTTCGAGGCATACGGAGATGATCTGCAATTATATTTAATTATTCTAGTATTAAGAGGTTAGCTCTAAAATGCATGTTGAATTTCAGAAAAAGTGATATTTAAAGAGAAGTACATTGTGTTATGCATAATCCTTTCATCAACAATGGAAGTCATTATAACTATAGCTTCAAAGCTTGGATCAGACGTTAGTTTCAATAGGTGTTTCAAGCTGATCTTTTTCTTTCCCTCTTTTTTGGTATTTTGACCAATAGCTTCAGGTTCTAATTTCAGCCTAAAATTAATGATGAGATTCAAAAAATTAGGTCACACTAGATAATTAAAGACTAAGAAACAGACGAAGCAGATGAGACATTGTAGTAGAATATATTGTACTGTTTAGAGAGCTTGGTTTTATAATTTTGATGGCGTTTTGAAACAATATTTATAATATGTTTTGTAACATTCTAAGACAAAACAATCCAAATGTTTAATGATATTTGATCTCAGATCTTGCAAATGCAGCTCAAATCTTGCGAATTTGTTCGGAGCAGTTTGATTACTTCACAGACCCTTTTCACTGTATCCCAAAAATCTTTCAAATAACCACTAAAATTCTCTTGAACTTTCAAAATAAGATACAAATTTCAATTTCTTAGGATCAAACATCCAAAAACTTCTAATTTTGTTGAAATTAAAAAGTGAGCTTACTCATAAGACAATGCTTCTTAGAGGTTGATTAATCGTGCACGAGTAAGCTCCATCTTTCCTAATATTAAAAATTAATAAATGAACAAAAATGACATTAATTACCCAATATGGTAAAATCAGAACCTTGCCTGTCATGCTTTCACTTGGTATCAATAGTTTCTACCCAAGCAACTTGAATTGGTCAGTTTCTGCTTGAACTACCAAAATTGTGACAAAGAAGCCGAACAAAGGATAAAGTCAGTTTCACATTCAATTTCGCAGAACCTTTGTTAGAAATAAGGACAGGTTTGAGGGTCATGGTACACATGCTTGTAACTTAGTGCAAAATAAATATTTGTCTACGAATTCATTGAATTCAATGAAATGGACCACTATCTGCTTGAGCCATCTTTTACATAGATTGGTAGAATATTTTGGTAAGATGTGCTACTGTCAAAATAAGCTCTTTTAAAATGAGATGAGAAAAAAACGTAGTGAGAACTTAAAGGTTTTGGTTTTCAATACCATTCTTTTGGTGACTGTAGGGACTTGATACTTGGTTGAAGTGCCCTTTAAAAGAAGAGGTGTAGTCATAAATTTAGTAGGCATTAACAATATCTGTATATGTGCGGTAAACTTATTTCCAGTATGCGTAAGATAAAAGCTAAGTTGAACATAAAATTCATTGCATATGTCATAATAGTAATTTCTGACTTTATGAGACATTGAAGAGGTTCATACTTCATACTAGAGTGAAGCACTCCAAAAGGTGCATTATAGATGTGACAACAGAGAAAATACAATGGACAGATTCAGCTGGTTTAGACTACTAGGGACTCGAGTGGTCAGGGGTTGGGACCAGGGCTAGCGTGACCCTAGCTTTGAATCAATTATTTAAACCTAAATCTGATCCAATCACTGGATGGATCAAGCTTCTTCATGTTGGATTTGGATCTAATCTAAGTCTAAAGTGTTGGACAAGAATTTTTTAGACTAAATATTGTATGTTATAACAAATTTAGTCCTGTCTATTGGATTACTTTCAGGTCTATATAACCAGTTTTTACCCCTTTCCAAACCTTAAAAACAAATCATATAAAAAAGCCATGTATTTGTACTCTTGATGAGGAAGTAACAAGCCTCTAAGCATTCTTTTTTATTCTTAAGCATTTTGTGCGTTGTAAATCCAAATGGACATGGGATTATTGGTTTAAATGGACCACCTTATATGCTGCATCACTAGGATAAAAAACCAAAAAGAAATTTTCCAGCTTTTTTACCAATAATTTAAGTGGTTACAAGATCTGCAGTTTTTGTAACGCAACATGACAAAATGTGTGGCAGACACTGCACTATTTTATCATAATCTACACAAAAATTATATGGATGATAGGTCAACAAACTTGGGTATATGCAAATTGTAAATTAGGTAGAATCATATGCTATTTACCAATAGCTGTCCATACGTGACTACTCAATACAGACAAGAAATGTCCAGAATTTTTGAATTTTGGTTTTAGGCAATTCTAGCTATTTGAGACCATGATTAATGGTGTCGATTCTTACTTTCCATTTCCTTGATAGAATATGAGTTCAAATTTAACTGGTGCAGATCTCTTTTAGGTATCATAAATGAAGACTTTTTCCTAATTTGGTGCTCTCTGTTCCCATAAGTGAAACCCCCCTTTCTTTTTCAGTTCATGCAATAAATAAGTGGACCAGCTTATTATTGCACGTTACGAGGTTGCCTTTTAGTTGAGAAATTTCACCCATTTTGTCTGAGCTATAAGCACTCACCTGCAAGCAAACATACACAAGAAACACATCGCACACCCATGGCCATGCCCATGCCCATGTCCATGTCCGTGCTTGTGCCCATGCCTGTGCATGCTCCCATGCCCACGCATGCCCACAAGCATTATACTTGTATAATCACAAAGATTACTTTGCGAAGGGAGAGAACTACAGAAGATCAGCAAGACAATTATTTAAAGTTTTGATAGATAGGCGTTATGAAGAAAAAAAAAAAGAATAGATTGGATTTATATTTTGATTTTTGCCTTTTTGCTTTAAGGGGTTTTGCATATAATTAAACTTATTCTGTTTTTTGGAGTAAGGTGAGATATGACATGAGAAACTAACACTAACTTTCATAGTGAACTGCATATATGGCATCTAACTTTTCCAATGTACTACTATAACTAACAAGAGCAGAATAGTGTTTCAAGAATTACTGTTCCAATATTTGCTTGTAAGTAAACATTACTAGTTATGTCTTTTGTATCCATGCAGGTATATGCTTGGGGAAGAGGGGAGCATGGGAGGCTCGGATTTGGAGATGACAAAAGCAGCAAAATGGTGCCCCAGAAGGTTCAGCTCCTTGTTGGGAAAGATATCGTTCAGGTAAATTTAGTATATAGTACAGTTGCATCATTGCAAGTCAGATTTGCTTTATACCCTGTCTAGGCTCCTCTATTCTTGTTTTTCCGTGCTTAAACTTTTGTTAGTATCAAGATTATAAGAATGGCTTTTGATGTTTCTAATCTCAAGCCATCCATAGCAGCTTGATTTGTTTTTGTAATATTTAGGTATCCTGCGGAGGCACTCATTCGGTTGCATGCACACGTGATGGACGAATGTTTTCGGTAAGCAATTCTATGCTTCTAATTGTATTTTGTTGAATTAATTTCTCTTAAAAGCAATAAGATTTCTTATAGATTTCATAGAAATAAGGGGACTTTTGCAGAAATAATCTACTCAATCTAAAAAGGACCATCCCCCCCCCCCAAAAAAAAAGTCTGTTTTGAATTTTAGAGCACTGTTACACCCTATGCTTTTTCACTGCTTATGAGAACATTTTGAGTATACATTGACTTGTATTATGCTTGCATCCATTATCAATTCATGTGCATTGACAAGGATAAATGTGCGTATTCATCTTATGGTAGGGGAATAATGGTCTGGCAAAACCCAAAGTGGGTCATTTCTACCAAAGAAAAAGGAAGCATGGCCCTTTCTGACAAAGATGTAAATAATGGGGATTTTTTCCTTGCAAAATCCCTGTGAAATAAATGGTAAACTTGGATATGGCAGCCATCCAAAATCCACTTTTCTGATATACACCAATTTGTTCAATTGGTTGCCTGTGCTTGATTGAATAGCTGAAATGCGACTTATCTGATAACATATCAGAGAAAATTCATCAGCCGATGGACCATTATCACTGATTTCAGTTTTTTAAAACGAAATTAATCAGGGAAGTTTTGACCAAATTTTATATATTGGTTGATTTTTGTTTACTCTGTTAATTGAGAAAGTATATATCTAAACTTGGCAATTTAATTTTAGAGTGGAAGGTGATTACTTTTATATACTGCTGACTAGAATGATGATTAGTCATTATAATATGCGGGTCATAATATAAGTCAAACTGTGGCAATATAGTAACAGTGTACAACTTAAATCTAACAGCTGAAGCAGTTCTCAAGTTTTTAAACATGTGGTTCGAAGAAAGAGGAGCTTTATATTTATGTGAACAGGTCAAGCTGGATCTGATGTTTCATTTAGTTTCCTTCTTCATTACTATATCATGCCCTCAAATTTCTTCATTTCCTATCCCAAAAATCTCTAAATGAGCCACCTCAGTTGTGTTGGACAATGAGCTCCAACATGATATCAAGACTTCATCACTTTCTGTAAGGGTGAAATACTTGCAATATTACCGATCAAGTGCAAAAACTTTCATAGACATGTCCTGATCTCATTGATTGATTGCAGCTGTAATGCTAAGTGTTCTACAAGAGGGTCAATGGTCTTGTCAAATACTACTTCTAGCTAGTGACCTATTGTTATATCATTAATCAATAGGTATATCCACAAGCTGTCCATGTTACTTAATACTAAGTCTTTTGTTGCTCAGCTTTGACTAGTGCTTATGACTTGAAACCAAGTTCTTCACCTTTTTGACCACAACTTATGAAAAAATTGGTTTTCTTTGATCAATCTAGTTGTTGGGGATTGCTATGGATTTTGGGTCCATACAAGGCGAGCAAAGGAACATTTGGGCCTGTGGGCCTTTGGATTGACTTGGATGACATGGCACCATGATCGGAGCTTTGCAAACACCAAACATCACTGGAGCACGTCAAGTTTTTGGGTCTTAGTGTCATTTGTTTTTTATTTTAACCTTATTTTCTGTTTTAGTGGTTTTAGTCCATGTTTTGTCCGGTTCAGTGTGAAAAGGACTGAATTTAAATGACAAATTTAGTCACATTTGTGGTTAGAGTCAAGAGGGCATTTTAGGAGTAAAAATTTGGGTGGGTTATGTCCATGGCACTGTAATGTGAACAGCCATGCTGCACTTTGGGGTTATTTAACCCCTTTTTGTTGGGGTTTCTTTGGATGCCATGACATCATACATAAGTTTGTCTGATGAAATCAGATTTCTCTTCTGCATATGAGGTGTAGAAATTGGGTATGAGGGTCAGGGGTGATTCCCAATCAGCCGGTGTGAGATTGGTTGTTTCCTTTTCCCTTTCCTATTTTTTAAGCTACTGTGCCCTAGGTTCCTTCATCTTGAAACTTTCCTAGCTCAACTTGCAGCTCGAACCCTTTTCCTGCGCCTAGCGCTCTTGCAGTGAAAAAAGGGGGTGCTATTTTGAGAGCTGCCAGGGCTTGCTGAATGTCCCAGCGGAAGTGTAATCTGATCTGCTGTCAAATCTGACCATAACGAGCCTTCTATCTTTGGTTTGTTTGATTATAAAACTGATATCTTCTTCTAAACTCTACCACAAGCACTCTTAAAGTCTGTTTGGATTAACTTTTAGCCCCAACTATAGGCCAATAGCTATCTTAACAACCTTTTAAAGGTGTCCCAACAGCCAATCTAAACAGGGCCTTAATCAGGAATCTATGGTTTCTAGGAGGTCGTTTGGTTCTCAAAAGAAGAAAGGAAAGTTTCAACTCTTTGTTGTCGTCGAAACCATCTTTTGCAAAGTGTAATATGAGACATTTCTGGACAGCAGTAACAGTCTTTGAGTTCGAGCGAATGTAGACCCATCACTTGTCATTTTCCTACAGGATTTTGGTTACTTTGATGTTATTATTTGTTGTAGTTTATGTTTTAATTGCTCTCTTCTACTTTTTGTCGAATAACTATATTAATATGATATTGATTTAATTTATCTTTCGCTTAGTGATATCTTTGATGCGGTGGTGACAAATTTTACGTATCTGACTTATATATCCGTAATTATATCTATACTTTCACTATTTGATTTGTATTCATGTCCATTTAAAACAAATATGGATATGAATTATTGTATGAGATGAATATCCATACTTGTATCTATCTTTGTCAAATAAAAATAGAAGAGGATATTGATATATTGATACGCGGTCTGTATTTGATCTATTTTGAGCCCCAAATGGTAAAACATCCGGTAAAAGTACTGGCATTTATGGGAGGCAAAAGAATTTGCAACACAATTCCCTTCGATCCTCATGATTAGATGCCTATGATTCCTTGCAGTTTATCAGCTTATATATTCATTTATCCCTGGTTAATCGGACACGATTTATCAGCTTGTATATTCTTTTGTTCATGATTAAATATTTTTATCAGATGAAGCTTAATATTTAGTTCCTAATTATATGATGACAGTATGGAAGAGGAGACCATGGGCGTCTCGGCTATGGAAGGAAGGTGACGACTGGCCACCCAATGGAAGTGCCTATAAACATTCCACCACCAAAGGATCGTCAAAGCGCTAATGGGCGATGGTGTGCTAAGTTTGTTGCCTGCGGTGGACGCCATACTTTAGCAATTGCCACATGGATTGAAGAACCCGAGCAGCCGCCGTCGAGCTGAAGCCTGTGTGAGCTAATGATGGCCTTTCAACGCCATGAACTACTCTATATCTGAATACTCCTAATTTGAAGACCTAAATTGTTAGTTATATTATGGACAAAAATAAGTGTTTTATATGAATGTATGAGAATAAGAGCACATCTGTTTCAATCCAACATTTAGTTTACAGCGGGGATGTAATTGGTAACCAATCATGTTGCTTCTTACTTTGGCTCGGGCGCTTAGATACTGTGATCGCTGGTGCAGTGCTTCGATACTGTATTTTTGAATCTTTGAATCAACGAGGGACCACTGCTAGCCCCACCTGAAAGCAGAATACTTTACGTAGTTTTCTGTAGCTTAAACTTTATAAAAGCAGTAGATTTTTTTTTTTTTTTTTTGTGTGAATGTATGATAAAAAAAATATTTTATTTGATGACCCTTAGCCTATGCATCAAATTGATTAAAATATATTTTGTATAATTTTAAACATTCCAACATATATGTATATATTATTGAAACTTGAGTTTCTCTAAAGCATTTTACATGGATCAGGAGAGTGTTGGAGAAGGCTAATATAAAGCGGAACTGATGTAAAATAAAATATAGTTACATAAAAGTATAAAAGATAAATTTAAAATCGACCATATAGGAGAATCTTAGCACTTCCAAATGCTGGCTCCAATGCTTAGCTACCAAACAAAAGTTGACTCAGGCAAGCATGAAGTTTCCTGGTATACCATATAGAATATTTTAGTTATTCATTTGTGTTATCCATATATGCTGTGTTTATAATTTGAATAATTATAATTTGAATGATATCATTTTGTTAACTTGCTTTATATATGGAGGATCAGAGCAATGGGAGAAAAAAAGTTCAAAAGATATGGTTATATCTACATAATGAGAGCTAAAAATCTATGGAAGCTATATAACTAGCAATTTATGTCAGAGATATAAATGATCGTTCCAATTGGAGCGATATTTTGGTGATGGCCTCGTATGATGCATGAAGTAAAATAAGAATCGACCAATTTCAATCATTTTGCTTTATCTATTTAAATAAAAATTCATTGTTATATATTTTAAAATATACAAAATTAATTTAATAATTTTTTATTTAAAATTTATACATGTTATTATAGAGGGGGCAAAGGCGGGGACGAGCATTTATCATTCCTGCTAAGGATGAACAAAAAAAAAAAAAAAAAAAGGAGAAACATTGGTGGTGATTATTTTTTACGGGATAACGATTGGGGATTGAAGTTGCCACACCAAGCATCCTTCATTGCCATCCTTCAAACGCGAGGATTAGGCAGGCCAACGAGCAGGAGAGAGAAAGAAAAGAAAGAGAGATGGAGCCGTTTGTATAAACGGTGTAAAATTACATCGGTTTTACAAAGTTGGGATGGGAACAAAAGATTTTGCAAAAATAGTGTTAAAGTAAAAAATGCCATTCCAAATGGTGTTTTTCAAGCAAATTTTGCTACCAGGCCAAGTGGCGTTTCTGAAAACACCACTTCGAGCCACTTTGAGAGGCGTTTTAAGTACTCTGAGTGGCGTTTCTAAAACGCCACTCTGCGTGCCGTTTTAAAACGCCTTACGCGACCTGATCCCCCCTCTCGTTCTCCTATTCCCGCGACCCAGTCCCCCCTCCCGTCCTCTCTCGTTCTCCTGTGATCCCTCTCTCGCTCTCTTCTCTCAGGTCGGTGGTTCCCCTTCTCACTTCTTTTTTTTTTTTTAAGTCTCAATATTTCCCTTTTCTTTTTTTCTCTACGGCAGCTACAAATCCGAACTAGGTATGAACTATGAAAATTTAAATATATTTTGTCATTAGCTGAAAATGATTTAATTATGGTTTGTTACAATTTCATGGCATTTTTTTCAAAAATAAATAGGCTAAATTTTTTAAATTTTTTTTTAAAAATTTTCTAGTCTACAACACCATACTTTTAAAATGCATGACATTTTCTTCATGGCATTTTCGCAAAATTACTTAAATCATAAATTACTTGTGCAAATACATTCTCAGTTTTAGGTAAATATAATTTATTTTAAAATTAAATCATATTTGAGCTATTGTCTTGGTTGTTTACTGCTATTGGGTTAACATTTATTGAAATTATTCTATTAAAAATTATTTTATTCAAAATTTCAGTGAACATTATCATAGTTTCCATCTCATTATCATAGTAATTATGCTTTTTTGTTCAAATAAATCAAACCACATGAATGTTAAACAGATATATTGTATGGGTTTTAAGTGCTTGATATTCATAAGAATCAAATAATTTGCCACAGTGCTATGCATGTATTCTTGTAGACCTTTAATTTGGCATAAGAGTTGACATACCCTTGTATTCAGTGATCTATAATCATATTTTTTCTATAGTTGATTTTATGCTTTTTTAATTTTTTATTTGCTTATGTGATGTTTTTATTTGCTTAAATATTTTACTTATGTGATGTTTTTACTTGTTTTGATAGAGTTGTACGATATGGCTCATAATGTTTTACATCCAGGGCCTCGCGATCCTAGTGTTCTCACTCTGCAAGCCTCGCATAGATCAACCAAAATATTTGAGGGTGAGGTATGTATTATTGATCGATGATCCTTAATTAGTTAGCATGTGTTTATGTTATTGATATATATTATTGCAATGAATTTGTTGCAGAAATTATCTGTGTTTAGATGACGTCGACATGACACACAGATATAGAAGGAGACACCGGACATGGCACACCCACGAGTGCAATATTATTTGGAGCAGATTGGCATGTATGACGTATATCGGATAGGCCAGATTCGACTCGATGTCAGTCTTATTTCTACACTTATTGAGAGGTGACGGCAGGAGACCCACATATTTCATCTTCCATTTGACGAGGCGGCAGTCACACTATAGGATGTCGGTATTCTGAGTGGTCTACGGATTGATGGGTTCACGGTTACTGGGCTAGATTTGCGTTATACATTACAGTAGTGGCAGGATATATTTGTGAGGTTGTTTAGGGTTGAATCTCCTGCCGAGACCTTTTCTAAAGGCTGTTTCCGCTTATCATTCTTTGATTAGTTCTACCGAGACTTCCATTTGGATGATGATGTAGATGATGAGATTGTCTAGCAATTTGTGAGGGGGCAATTTCTCCGAATCATAGATGGAGTCATCCTTCCAGATACATCTGGATTTTTAGTGAAGTTGATGTATATGCCTCTTTTAGAAGACCTGGGGGCATTTGCTGCTTATAGCTGGGGTTCTGCTACACTCGACGGTTTATATCGGGCATTCCGTCGCGGAACGAGCCCTACTCAGACAGAGATAGAAGGATACTTGCCCTTGCTACAGGTAAATACTTGATTCAATCGAATGACTTTGAAATTTTTTTTTTTGTATTATTTACTAATATTGAGCATTATTCGAAGATATGGGCATAGGAACGATTACCCATTTTTCGTCTCATCAGACTTGAGACTCCGAAAGCTAGACCTGCTGATGTAGATGATTCTTGGCACTTAGGTGCACCATGGGGGTATAGATGGAATGTGAGATTGAACCAAAGGAATGTCCCAACTCATAACTGCGTGCCTATAGGGACCAGTTAGACGTATTGGATGATAGTCCCCAACGGGTATGACATTATTCAATTTCAAATCTATTTCCAAGGTTATTTTTTATTTTATGTAGGTAGGTTGTAGATTGATGGTTTTTTACATGCAGTTTATATGGTGTCCGTATACGCCCGAGATTATCTCTATTTTGCCTCTAAGCTACTTGTTCAGTTCAGATATTTGGATGGCACGGACCCCACTTATTTGTTTTGATGTAGTGGAGTGGCATTTGCCGAACCGAGTGCTTTGCCAATTTGGTTGCCGCCAGTCGATACCAT
This sequence comes from Metroxylon sagu, assembly GCA_017589505.3. Taxonomy (NCBI): domain Eukaryota; kingdom Viridiplantae; phylum Streptophyta; class Magnoliopsida; order Arecales; family Arecaceae; genus Metroxylon; species Metroxylon sagu. The sequence continues at coordinate 56,985 of JACVBY030000621.1, forward strand.
CACCATGTGATGCGTCACTTCAGCTTCATCAGATAGATCGACGAGGGAGGGCACATGCCACGTGGGATGTCATACACGCCATATATATTGCTACATGGAATGAGCAGCGTGAAAACATCATTATTGGGGAGTCTATTGTTGAGGGAGTCCCATTTACTCCTGGGTACATGGAATGGTTTAGGAGTATAATACGTATATGTGTCAGCCGTTTCGAGTATCCTACTGCGGGTTGCGAAGGAGAAAGAGCTTCATTTGAATTCATGGTATTGTTATAAAATAATTATTTAATATCATTTATTTTTGAGTTAATGTCTTTTGTTTTTGATATTATATTGTCATAAATATACAGCATGAGAGGTTTCAACAGTTGGCCTTGAATGTGGATCAAGTTATATATTTGACATCAGAGGCCGAGCGGCTAGGGATTTTGAAGGACATGAGGACGATTTTAGACAACACAATGTTTATAAACGGCCATCAACATGTTCAGAGTACACCTGCAGCGGCACGAGCTCATGAGGAACCAGCGATGGCACACGCATATGAGAATCCTGGGATGAGTGGATTTCATTATACACCATCACCTTCTTACATGCGGTTGCCATATGCACACGAGTTTTCACACATGGGGCATGCAGGTGAGGGTACATCTGGTAGTCACGATCATAGGGTGTTGTTGAATGCTGACATTGCTGATACGGATATCATCAAGGTTGGCGAGGATGTCTCCCACTATTTTGACGATGTTGATATGACAGATACGATCCCCACGTAGGAGGGGGTCTCTCAAGTGGTTGACAAGGGCTCTCGACCGATCGCGACATATGCGCGATGCTTTAGACGAGTTCGACGACCTCGTAGACGGGGTTGTGATACTTAGGTTATTGTAAATAAACTAATTGTTGTTAAGACTATTTTGTTTAATATATTAAATATGCTTTATTTGTTAAGTTATTTGTTGTGTTGCTAAGATATTATGATGGTTTCTGACTTATTGAGGCGTTATTAAATTGTTACCTTGGATAAGTTGAGATGTTTTTGATATTGGCTTTGAACATTTCTAGCAATATTTCAAATAAGTTTCGAAAGAGTTTCGAAAGTGTTGCAGAAGAGTTAGACTTGAGTTTTAAAAGAGTTTCGAAAGAGTATCAGATGAATTTCAAAAGTGTATCAAAAGAGTTTTAAAAGACCTTTGAAACTTTTCTGAAACACTTTTGAAACTCTTCCAAAATTCTTCTAAAACACATTTGAAATTCTTCTGAAACTTTTTTGAAACTTTTTGAAACTCTTCTGAAACTCTTTTGATACACTTCTGAAGAGTTTCAAAAGTGTTTTAGAAGAGTTTCAAAAAAGTTTCAAAAGTGCATCAAAAGAGTATAAGATGAGTTTCAAAAGTGTTTTAGAAGCATTTAAGAGGAGTTTTAAAAAAAAACACATTAGAGTGATACAATTTAAAGAAAAAATAAACAGCTTCAGATAAGATATGAGACATCGCTCGAAATACAAACTGAAGAAAAAGCACATAGATTAACAGGAGTATAAGCATATGAAATGTAAAAAAACTAGTGATCCATAATTTTATATGCAGTAGTTTAATACATAAAACATATATTAATTCCAAAATACTATAATTTAGGATCCTGAAGGTCCAACATTTATATTAGGGCAACGGCATCGAGAATGACCCGTTTGCTTGTAAATATTACAACGACTTTTACTTCTTGGCTACACCTCATCCATTTCATTATGAATGTGTGTTGACTTAGGCTTACCTTTTTTCTTCGGTCTGAGACGGTTATGATCAGGAATGCATGTGAATGTGTCCATCCAGTAGTCTTCGTAGGGTAACGAATTGAACTCACCTCCCCATGCATTTATATAAGAGCTAATTGTGTATACTTCATCAACAACAGGGGTTGTGTCCATGACAATTTCGTGGCACACGGCTAAGACGTATGAACTTGGATATTTATAAATTGTCCACCTTTTATAAGAACAATTTCTGTTGACACATTCTGAACGTTCCCTTCACCCCTAAGAGCTTTACTTGACCTTCTTGTAATGACTTTATAGGTGGCTCTCTGCATGTTGTATCTAAACACTCTGTGCTCATTAGCTTTGGCTTAACCTTCAATAAGCTTAATTGTCATATGAGGAGTGAAAAAAGTATTTCGATTATCCTACACATATCTCATGGCTTCCGCGCATCTCGTATTGAAATACTTAACAAGACGGTAAAATGTCATCTGAATGCAGGTCGTTATCGGCACATTTCTATCTCCCTTCAATACACTATTAAAAACTTCTGAGAGATTTGTTGTTAGAATACCATAGCGGAAGCCCCCATCATGTGCCAATGTCCATTTCTCCAGCTCTAACTCTGATAACCAAGTCCAAGCCCCTGCATTCACTCTCTTAATCCGGTCAATGATAAAGTTAAACTTTTGAAGCTGATGTTCGCTCCCTGCTTTCCATACAGCTCTTTTTAATTGAACATCTGAGAATCTTGAGTTGAAATTACTGCACACATGTCTCAAGCAATAGCGATGATAAGCTAGAGGTGGAGCCCATCTATTACTATTATCTGCTATGACACTTAGTATACCTAGATCCATTATTGTCATCTGCTATGGCACTTAGTATACCTAAATGTCTGTCGGTCAGAAATAAGACAAATGTCATTTCTATCTTTCACAACATGCCTCCTGAGATTCTACAAAAACGAACTCCAGCTAATAGTACACTCTTCATCCACAATTGCATAGGCCAGTAGAAATATTCTGTTGTCAGTATCAGTGCTTGTCGCAATGAGCATCTTCCCCTTGTACTTTCCATAAAGATGCGTTCCATCAATAGAAATTATCGGGCGACAATACCAAAACCCCTCGATGGATGGATGAAATGCCCAGAAAATATAATTCAGGACACACACATTAGAAGCCCCTGCATTGTAAAAATCCAAATAGACTACCGTTCCGGGGTTTGCATTCTGAAGTGCAAGCATGTATTTAGGTAAATTAGCATATGAGGATTCCCATTCATCAAATATATTAATCAATGCCTTCTGCTTCCTACACCATGCTTTGGAGTATGATATAATATAATGAAATTGTTCTGCCACAGTTGCAATGATGGCTTCAATAGTCACACTTGGTTCTTTCTCCACAATATGTCGAACCGCATGACTAATAACTCATGAACTTACGTGTTTGTGATCTCGAATTACATGATTGAATAAACAAGAGTGCAGCCCCTCGTACCTTGTGATCTCAAAAAATCAATGCTTTTTCAACTTTGTAGTACGCAACCTCCAATGACAACTCTGTGCATTACTTGAAGAGGCACATTTCATAAATCAGAATGCTTTCTTCGACTTCACAACATTATATGTGTGATGCTTCTTGATGTGATAAATTTCACATACTTTCTTTAGCTCATTTTTGCTAGTAAACAACAATCATGTAGCAAACTCAGACATTGATGAATCCCAAAATTGAGAATTAAAGGGTAATTGTCTTCGAGTACTAACACAACCACCATCCTGCAAATTCAAGTCATGATAAAATTTCGGTATTTGACCATATGCAAAGACTTGATGATCATGGACCTGACTAGGAACAATTTCTGAATGAGTAGATATAGGAATAGAATTACAACCAGTTTCATTAACTACATCATCTCCATGTGAGTCTTCATCTTCATCTTGCTCTTCGTCAGAGTCATGTTCAGGCCAATAGTCATCATCTGCAATCTCGTCTGACTCAATTCACCGACTATCAGTATTGAACTGATTGTTTGCCACATCAACACTCTGTACTGCCGGCATAACTCCTTCCATCATCGAGAAATCCACTGGAGTCCTGACCTGCTGCTGGGCTATAGGAGAACTATCGTGAATATCCTCTGTATGACCAACATTGTATGGATCTGGAGCATCTTCCTTGAAAACATATAATTCAACATAGCGATAATCTGAAAATTTGGAAGAAAATGTCAACATTTCCTCCACATTGTCATCATCCTCGATTAGATGAAGCACATATTTCTGATGCAATGTCGGAGATTTCCACATCAATTTCAAAATATATTATTGCACTGAAATTTTAAGCACACTGTAAACCCGCTCGATTAACTCAACATAACGTGTTCCCGTGCTCAATCTAAAACTTTTACGAGGAGGTTGATTATATTGTATCCCATATAAGACATGTTCAACTGATCCATCACAATAAAGCAGCAATCGAACAGTATCGGTGCTCATCTGAAAAATAGCGTTCAAAATAAATCTAGCATCAATACATAATATTGTATCATCAAGTATAAACTAAAATAAGTAGAAATTTTCTAGTGATCAACTACAAACAAACTAATAATGGAATATGCACGTATTTCAGAAGCATTTAACATTTAAATAATAGATATGTACCCTGGTAAATAAAAACTTTGTATCCTAACAAGTCAACTTAAGTTTCTTAGGCTGCTATCAGCCAAGATTAGTTGAACAAGAAAAATTCAACCTGCTATCAACCAAGAATGCTATACTCAAATACGTATCATTTCTAATCTCATCATTATTTTTATAATAATATTTAAAATAAAAAAATTAATGAAAGCCATGAATATATGAACAGTAGAGTACATCCTTCGAAAATACTTAAAAAAAATTTATGTGTATCTACAAAATTTTACTTAAAGTTAATCATTTTTACACTTACAAGCGCAAATCATCAAACAAAAAAAAAAACTCTAAACAATAATAAAAATAAATTTAAAAAATTTTATTTCAAAAAACTAGGTATACTTTGCTAAATTGCAAGAAATATGGCATAATAAGTTTTATGGACGAAAAAGAACAAACTGATCAAGAAGGAGATTCGTACATCTTAATAAAAAATCCTCTTAAAAGGAGAAGAAGAGTGTTGGGGAAGAGATAAGAGGACGCGGCGTTGGGAGAGAAGAATGGGGAAGAGGAAAAGAAAAAGAGGGAGGCCCGGTTGGCTAGGACAAAAACGCATTTGGAGTGGCATTTCTAGCAACGCCACTTGGAGATTTGCTTGAAAAAGCCATTTGAAATAGCGTTTTTCATCTTAACATCATTTTTGCAAAAACTTTCATTCCCACCCAACTTCGTAAAACTGGTATAATTTTACACCGTTTATACAAACGGCTCAAGAGAGACAGGCCAACAGCCGCCGCCAATGGTAGATACGTGAAGGCGGACCTCGACGGCGGCAGCGACGGCGGCATACGTGGCGGCGCTCGCCTCCCCACGGCGGTCTCCGCCGCCCCTCGAAACCCCTTCGTCCTCCTCCCACTTTGCCTTCGCCGCTTCTCTTCGTCGTTCCCCCCTCTCGCTTCATCTACTCGCTTCCCAGGTAACTCCAATTCTTCCTAGCCGCAAAATTTTGGTTGAGATATCGTCTTGCAGCTCAGGGGATATTAGCAGTTTAAATTTTTTGCTTATGATTCTCCTAGTTTAAAGCTTAATTTTTTGGCGTGATAATTTTCTCGCATCTTTATCATGCATTTGTGAATTTTGAGATGTAAAGAGTTTTTTAAAGAAAACAAATATGTCCTTCTTCTTATAGGTGTTTCTTATAGGTGTTGCGAGCTTGTTCCTTTATTTTCTTGGTTGGAAAATTGTTTGGGTTTGTAACTTAGAAGGAATTTGAACACTGATACTCTATGTTTGAGCAAATTTACATATGTTAATTACTCTGCTTATGGTGTTGATAATCACTGTTGCAGTGACAATTTGAACTCTTAGGATATAATACAAGAAGTTTCACTGGACTGCTTTGATGGTTCTTGGCAATGCCCCCATTGAATTATAAGAGAAATCGGGATTTCTAAGATAGCAAATCTTGCTTGCTCTCCAGTTATTTTAATATTCTTCATCTTTTCTTTGCCTCCTCTGGTAGAGAACTTCCTCCAATCTGTAATTAGTTAGTTTCTGATCTCATTTTCATTTTCAAGTTTTAGGCAATGCCAGAGATTCTAATTCCACTACTCTAATTATTACTTTCTCTTTTGTGGTGAACAGTGATTGCTCTTTCATTGATGGAATGTAAGACCTAGAAGATAACAGTTCTCCTTAATTTCTTAATTGAATTAGTCAAAATTTCCTTTTGGATTGATTGGGAGAGTAGAAGTGCTGTCCTATTCCTTGATTTTTAATGATGCCTTAGATTTTGCTTAGACTAGTCTCCATCTTTTTGGACAGTTTTAGAGCACTAAATGGATTGCTCTTACTCATTCTGTAGTTGAGATTTTCGATTTTCCCCCTGGAGAAGAGATACTAGAAGGTATTTGATTTAAGTTCTTGGTGACAGACACACACAGGTTTTCTTCACTCCAAGTAAAAGCAACCTCCTCTCCAGAAGAGACATCTACTTCTAGTGATGAACTCCTGGCAGATTTAAAGGAGAAGGTATTATCCGCTCACTAAGCAAAAAGCATATTTTATTGCCATGTTCTTGGTGATTTTATTAATATTATTATGGTCACAGTGGGGATGCTATTGAGAACAAATCCTTTATGGAGGAGGTGCAATTGTTGCAGTTTGGCTGTCTTCCATTGTTGTTGGCGCCGTCCATTCTGTCCCTTTGGTATTTACTTGTCCTACATTGCTGCATCTATCAGTTCTCTACACAGAATGATCCTTTACCTTAGCTTTTATAAGTGTCCCATTGTAAAATTTGAAGCAGTTGGGCTGCAAACTTTGTTCAATTTGGTTTTTTCTCTTGAACTCTGTCTTCTAATTTGCACCTTTCGTTCTTCTTCTCTCTTGTCTTACAGCTTCTGAAGCTAATGGAGTTAGTGGGCGTTGGATATGCTGGATGGTTTGTGTATTGCTACCTTCTTTTCAAGGTAATCAGGAGATTAGTAGTGGTTTGTACAATAAATGACTTTGTTCTACAAAAGTAAAAGTATTTTGTTCTACCATAAATGGTCTTCTTTCAAGATATATTGCATCTGTATTCTGTTAAATGCGACTTGAGCAATCTTTAGTTCCCATCATGTGTTGTCAAATTAATTGTTACGATATGCATGATCTGACATTTACTTGATTGCACAATATTATGGATATTGATCAGAAAGCACTTAATAAGAAAGATATCTGTGTAGGCCACAGGATGTCGATTATGTGCCATTAGTTGATACTGCATTTGTAACAGCCTACATGGAAAGTATCTATACATAAGGATTCAATTCTTGTGGATTCCATGCTATACTACATTCAAAAACAATTAAACCAAAGATCTAGTTAATTGTATATTCTTCCAATTTAATTTCCAGAATGTAGTTTTGTTGATCATAACCCTATGTAATCCAAGGAGAATGACACAATGCACAGCATTCCATATAGATTTTTTTTTTTTGTTTCTATGATCTTAATTTGTTACGATGAAATGCTTCTATCAATTTAATCTTCTTATGATTGACATTGCTCCAGGTAGCTAAACCTATGCTAAATTCTGTTCCTCTCTTCTTATCCTTATCATTTTTCTGTTGTTGCTGACAAAATAAAATTTTCCTCCACCACAAAGCAGAAAAGATTTAGCCAACGATATTGAAACTTTGAAGAAAAAAATAGCAGGAACAGATGAATGACTGCAGTTAGCCTGGGCATTTGTGAAGTGCCTCTGGACCACTTGTATAAGAGACACTTTCAATCATGTATTTGCAATTGTTGTATGATATTTCTTGTACTAAACAGCTTTTCTTCCTTTAATGGCATTAAGTATTTGTGCTAGCATTTTTTTTGTTGACAAATGTTGGTTTCTTACGCAATAGTTTGCTTTTTCCTTTTTTCTTGCCTTCAGAGAACCACACCTACATTCTCATCGTTTTAGTAGGTTTAGATATCTGCACTTATCAAGAGGCTGTTTGGATTCTTCATTTAGAATCATCCAGAGTAATGTAATTTATAAATTATGTACTGATGTTAATATAATATCATTAGAATACAGCACCATATGACACAAGTATCTGCTGTTTGATCAACTATTTGATAGGATAACATTACCTTGGGATATTTTTTTTTTTCTTGTGTAATATCTTTGAGGGACCTAACGTTAGGATGTGAACAGGCTAGTGCATAATGATGGCCATAACTAGTGTCACTCTTTCCACACTGCTAACAGTTTCTTTGTTATTATTCTAGTGGATCATTTTTTGGGGTGGGGGGGTTGGGTAGTTGGTCTATAGATTCTAGAAAATATCATTGATAAAATGGAACAATCCTGGTTGAGCTTAGCACTAGAACATGATCCAACCACCTGATTTCAACATTGCAGGTGAAGGTCCCAACTTCATCACAATGGATTCCTTAAAAATAATAAAGAGATGCTACAAAATATAGTAGATTCAAAATCCAAAAAGAAAAAGAAGGAAAGGATTTTTACACTTCTTACATATCTTAAAAAAAATTGAAGTATGACAAAGTATAAGATCTCCCAATGTCATTAAAAAACTCCAAAATTTTTTTTTCCTCATATAAAGAATATATTTAATAGATGTGCCAACAACATACTACTTGGAGATTGAAGAATTGGAAAGGTCTGCAAATTTTAAACTCCTCACAGGAAAAGATGCTGCCAACCGTGCTAACAATTCACAGGTTGATATATGATCAGAAATAAGATCAACCTTAAGAATTTTTACCCTTTCATTTTTTTCAATTGTTTTGATATTATATGACAATTATGATACATAAACAAATTTGTTCATTCAAAAAAGTTTCATTGGGTAGGAGCTAATACTCTATGATTGTACCCTGGATATAGAAATGAGAAAGCATTACCCACTCAAGTATTTTGTGGTTGATGATATTTGGCATTCGATAATACATGATGTATGCTTTAGAAAGTCACTTAGCAGAACTTTCTTTTTTCAATGCTGTAATTGACGATGTTTCATTCCTCTTTTATGAACAATTTCAGAAGTATATGATCTTAATTTACGTTGATGTACCAGCTTCTCTTCTCATTAGTGAACACAACTTTGTTTCAGTGACTACTCTCTCCTATATTCTGTCACTGCTGTATGGTTTGATTAACTGCTTACTGTACTGATCAGCACAATGTCTATTTGTTATCACATTTTGACAGACTGAAGCTTATCTGATATGGTTTTCACAGTATGGTGCAGCAGTGTTCTATTATACTTACAGCCATGCTTATGTAGTATCTCAAACTTGAAACTCTCAAGCCAATGGGAACTTCAGCACATGAATTTGAGATTTGGAAAATGTAATCACCATATAGAAAGCCACCAAAATATATAAGCCAAGAGATATTATATATTGGTATTGTCTCTTATATTATCCAGGGATGGCAATGAGATGGGTTGGGGCTGAGACTCTAATTTTCATCTCCATCTCTGCTAAAGAAAATGATCTCCATTTCCATCCTAGATTGTAAACGATTTTTTATTATTATTATTTAATCTCCAATTCCGTCCTGTGAAAAATGATAATTTTTTTATCCTTATCCCATTTTTCTTCCATCGCTGCCTCATTAATTTTTTTAATAATATATATAAATTTTTAATAAAAATTATAAGGATAATTTTGTATATATTAAAATATATAAGAGCGTTATAATACTTAAATATGGAGCCAATGGGATGGAGGCAAAAATAATCTCATTTTTATCTCTATTTTTATATAAAAAAAAAAAAATCTTCATTCAAATGGATGGGATGGGATGGGATGGATCTAGGTTAAAATTTTCTTCCCTAAATTATTATCTCCAAGACAGGCTGCGCTTTGGGAATGAGATTTCCCTTAAAATCTCCTATTAACCTGGAAACTGGATTTCATGCTGGACGGAATGGCGAGCGGAGCACGTCATCTTTCAAATTCTGGCTGATTAATTTGTGGCATGATGACCCTTTGCATTCATGTTTGTACGATGCTGCTGTAACTCGACGATATAATTGTATGATCTATATTGCCTCTAGATTGCATTTTATAAACTCAACAGCCTTTGAATCTTCCTCAACTTTTGTTAGGGTTTGAATAGAAACCTGAAGTGGACGAGTAGGGTTGTGCATGGGTTGTATGCGAATATTTTTAGTTGGCATGGTCTTAGTCTATGGATTGTATCATCTGATGATGCTTACATTGCCGCGATTTCTTCAATAATTTAGTTATATTCATAGATAATTACTTCTAACTATATTAAGTAGTGCTGTAAATAAAAAAAAAATTTAAAAGCAAAAAGGATAGCATAAGAGATTGAAGGCATTTGAATGAGGCTTTAATTGGCATGACCTATGGGCTGCCATGTAGCAATACTATAGTGATAGGCAACTATATTGTTAAACATTAATATATCAGCATGGAAGCTTAATGTTTAAAATATATCAGCATTAATATAATTCTAAATATGAAAAATAAAGGCACTATAATAAAAAATAAAATCAGATAGTTGCTTTAGAGGTAAATACAAATATCAAGATAAGAAAAAAAATATGTCACCAATATTTGATAAGAAACATACATAATCTTTTGTAAGCTACATGATAACATTCAAGGCTTGCTAATAAAGCGTCCACTAAAAGTTGCACTTGAATATTAGAATTGATCATATAGAGCAGGATTGCCTACGTTTTCTAATAGAATATGCCAAAGCATTTCTATTTATTCTTCAATGGTGATACATTTTTTAGTATTACCAAGAAAGTTTTTTTCTCCTCTTGTTAATACGTTAGTGCTTGAAAATATGAGTTTTCTTTCTGACAATCCTTTGACGAGGAGTCTTTCGCATGAGAGCAACATTTTGTCAGTTGACCGCATAACATTTACTACATGTGCCGAATTATTATTTTTTTAAAAAAAAAAATCAGGTACACACCTTATGTTTTGAATTCGAATATCTTAATTAAATTAAAAAGTTAAGGAAAATAATCCTTAACGTTCGTTTTTTTTTTAATATATGGTGATCACGCAGCTGCAAATTTTTTTTAGCAATATTAAAATAATCCTTCAGACTTTACTCCAACGTCTTGCATGCAGGTAAAAACAACGATGAACTCGATCTTTCATCCAATAGTTGGAGGCAGCTGGACGAGGTAGAGAAGAGTTCTGGTTCTTTGATTATTATTATTATTATTTTCCCTCCAAGAAGACATTAACAGCAGCAAAGAGACAAAAGTGCGTGAGTTTTTTCGTCCAATTTTGTTTCCTACGCCTCACGCGCATTCGGTGCACCCGTCTTTATCCGGCCCATGCGTGGCGCTGGTGGCTTCCAGCGGCGTCACGTTTTATTCCGCAGCTCGCGACGCTTTCCACCACGTGTCGCTTACCCGTTGGTCGATTGACTGGTCCTGGGCCCTTTTAAGAGCTCGGTGCCCCATCCCCTGGAACCCAAAGGCGGTGCGAGGGATAGCGAGAGAGAGAGAGAGAGGGAGAGGGCGCGCGGCGAAGGATAAAAGAGAATCGTAACAAGCGAGGGGAGTTTCTCAGGTATTTCCCCTTTTTTATTTTCGCTTTTTTTTTTTTTTTTTCCTTCCTCTATTCTGTGAGATTTCTTCTTATCTTATCTCGACATTACTCCATTTCTCTACGATTAGATCGGTCCGATGATGCCCTAGAATGTCCGTACGTTCGTTATTAGTTTGATTCATACGATTCCTTACCTCCGTTCTAATTATTGGGATCGTTTTTCTCGCTTCCGTTTTTCCGCGGTCCAAGGATTTCGTTTTCTCTTTTATTTTTATTTTTTTAAAAAAATTATGAGGCTAGATTTCACGATCTATCAGACGTTTTCTTGGAATTTCCAAGGAAAAAATTCACGTCTCGTTCGAAAAAGGATTGTTTTTTCTCTTCTCTGTCACCTTCCTTTCTTCGTTATGCACTTTTGAAACGGAACAAAGAATTTTTTTCGATGAAAGCTAAAGATTGCTGCTAATTTTGAACTCGATTGATGATTTTAATAGCAGCCGTAGAAAGGGGAAAAGAGAGAGAGAGAGAGAGGAATAAATTGAGCAAATAAGTGTTTTTATTTATGTTCTCCGAGGTTTCTTGATTCGTTTTTGAGTGTTTCGAATAAATCAAGCTCAGCTGGCCAATGGAAACAGATAATTTTGATCTGGATCTGTTATTAAATGAGCACAGAATATAGGAGACTGTAGCAAATTATACGAGGAAAGATGTCCTCGGCGGAATCGACTCGTGAGGAGAATGTGTACATGGCCAAACTGGCCGAGCAGGCAGAGAGGTATGAGGAGATGGTAGAATTCATGGAGAAGGTGGCAAAGACTGTGGATGTAGAGGAGCTCACTGTGGAGGAGCGCAACCTTCTGTCTGTGGCCTACAAGAATGTGATCGGGGCCCGACGGGCCTCTTGGCGCATCATCTCCTCGATTGAGCAGAAGGAGGAGAGCCGTGGGAACGAGGAGCATGTTGCCATGATCAAGGAGTACCGTGGAAAGATTGAGGTCGAGCTAAGTAACATCTGTGATGGTATCCTGAAGCTGCTTGATTCACACCTCATTCCTGCCTCCACTGCTGCTGAGTCCAAGGTGTTCTACCTCAAGATGAAGGGAGATTACCACAGGTAGGTGGAATTATAGGGAATCTATTTAGAGTTTGAGGCAGATGAAGAATACTGTTGTGAATATTACTGAATGATCATGCTGAACAGGTACCTCGCGGAGTTTAAGACGGGGGCAGAGAGGAAGGAGGCTGCTGAGAGTACTCTGGTGGCTTACAAGGCTGCTCAGGTTGGCCTTTTTCTATGGTTTGGCACTACTGATGTCTTGGCGGGGCCATTTTGCTAGTATCTCTTGGAGAGGGGGAAAAAAACAAACACGTTTACCCAGTAGAGGATTTCAAATTTTTATCAAGAGCTTATTTCCCTATCATTCACCTATTCATTTACATTGAATCAAGAAGCTTTGGTTTATCATGATGAATTCGGAAGGACTTTGCTAACTGTAGCAGATTGTCATATCAGTCATATTCCTAAAATTTGTTCTCTTCAAGTATTTTTGATAAATTTGCCAAATTATTCATATTTTATTAGTTTAAAAACAGTTTTCGAAAATTTTGTAGGATATTGCTCTGGCTGATCTGGCCCCAACTCACCCAATAAGGCTTGGGCTGGCACTTAATTTCTCTGTGTTCTATTATGAGATCCTGAACTCCCCAGATCGTGCTTGCAGTCTTGCGAAACAGGTTTGTTTCAGCTAATTATACTTCTTTTGGTTTTTGTGTGAGGTTGTTATGCATTGGCTAGATCTTGAACAGTCTAAAATTATAGCATTCAGACCTGTTCAGTAGGTATAGTTATTTATGATTGTTCTTGCATCTTAAGCATCACCAAGTGCTCTTACATACAAAACGTCAATAGAACTGTTAGAATATGTTTTTCTAGCCAAACATTTTCTAAATGTGTTTAAAGTTTGCGCAGAAAAAAAAAATGTAGCAGAAGTTTCTCCTAGCCTTGTTTACATCATTACACTTGTTGACTGCATTCTCTTATTGCAGTTTATATCAACAAGTAATGTCTGCAGTAATATCTAATGCTGACTTTCTCTTGCAGTAAACTATTTATTAGGCGGAACTTAGGATATCAGGATTGGTAGCCTCATAATAGGCTTATGCCTTGCTTATATACTGAGATTGAAATGGTTACAGTTAGTATGTAGTTTTGCCTCAGTTATGTGTTTAATGTTTGCTTTGGTTGGGTGCGATGGTTGAGTGAGTGTATTGGTGTCAGCCTGGATGACCATTTGTTTGTGTTTGCATGAATCTATATGCCTAATCGACTGGTACATGTCTGTTCTTGGTCAATGAATTGTTTTGCTATAATAGGGATTATCTATGTTATGTGATGATTACATACTATAATATTATTCATTTAAGATCAAGGTAAAAGTTTTGGTTTTATAACTGTTTAAACCTGTTTTTAAGCCAAATAGTTCTGAATTCTTTTGTTGTTTCAGTGAAATTCAAATTTAAATGGACTAAAACCTTTTGTAAAAAACGGTTTGCAAGTGGAAGTTTGAGATCTCAGTATTATTATTATTATTTTAGCATATGCTTATATGTATGTATGTATGTATGTTTGTATCTACAATGGATGGATGGATGGATGCTATCGGTTGTTTTTATTTTGATTGTCAGTACACAACAGAATGATAACTGATATCTGCATGGAGCATATTAGAATGTTGTAGTTGATATTGTAATCTTCTCTATTGAAGATTTGCTGGTTCACAAAGATGATCATCCACAATTGGACCAATGGGCTCTAGAACTTGCTGTCAATGAGCCATCCTTGAAACAACTAAACATTTTGAACTTTGAAAATAATCATGATGCTCCTTTGACAACTGTCAATGACATCAAGCACTACCTCATCAAATTTTCAGATCTAGTGTTGTGTGACATCCATCAACTAATCATAGACCTTGGGACCATTGATTGAGATGCACTAAAACAACCATCTAATGGATCATCTGACATTTGTTGGAATTTATCATCAAATATGGAGATCCAATGGTTGACTGGGCATTTAAACATCATACAGAAGATTTCGGAGGTGATATACATGCAATGGAAGCATTTGATGCAATTTAAATCTTTAATGGGTTTAATTTAGTTGTTTCAATTTTTCAGTTTTACTTTCATGTTATTTGCTACTTTTGTTAAGTCTTGGTTGTCTTTTAGGGAATAGATTGTGTATTTCTTATTTTCTTACAATTTTTGTATCGATTTTTAGGTTATTTTACTGGGGAATTTTTGAGTCCTAATTAGAATAGGACTTTCCAGATTGCTCATTACAAAAAATAATTATACCCCTTGGGGACTGACTAGGTCTAAAATGTTACAAAAATTAGATGACCCAAGCCAACCTTGCTTGGTCTAGCCTTATCCAACTCAAGCCAAAATCTGATGATTTTGAGTTACGTTTCTTGTAGATGATATTAATGTTAAGATTTTGAATCAACTTCTTCTTTACTTTCTCAATTTATTATCATGTTACTAATTTTCCTTCTAGATATCAAATGAATAATGTTTTTTTTTTTATTTTTTTGCATTCAACCTGAACCTAAACTTGACTTGCCATGGACTCGAGTGCATTGGTTTGAGTTTGGGTCATGCATGTCCTGGCCTAGATGACCCAATGGATTACAATGTTTTTCATGGTACTAACTTGATTGACCAATAGGTTCAGGTCTAAAATCATGACCTAAAAGGAAACTTGATTAAATTCATGTCATGCTAGACTAGGGTTACCTAAATTACTTGGCATATAAGCATATTGCAAACTGGTACATTTCAAACTGTCCATAATAAGATATATTGTAATTTGAAATGATAGGGTGATTTTATTTGAATAAAGGTAAAAAAATCTTACTTTGGTTCCACGGATATGGTTTGGTGTTGTAAGTCACAAAGATTTATGGAGACTTGCTTTATTTAGACATCAAATAGCTGGAAGCTTCAACGGTGAGGAGTCTAGTAGCGTGGGATTCCAAATCCAAAGCAAGATTGAGACTTTGGGTCATTGTAAAATAAGGTGAGGACTTGCTCAAAGAACATGGGGAGATGGTTGAGGGAAGGTCCTAAAATCTTAAGTTAAAACTTTTATATAAAAAAATATAAGTCCGATATCAAACTAAATCTCATAAAAATTTCAATCTTCAATGTATGTATTTATTACCTTTCACCCTAGATCAAAGAGTTCTTTTTTTTTTTTTTTCTTCATTTAAATTTTCTCTAGGAGTGGGACTCCAATAAAAGGGTGGGCCTTGGCATAGTGGTAAGCTTCATTGAGATTGAGGTGTCATGAGTTCAATATGCAGAAAGCCAGAAATAGTCTCTTCACACACTGAGGAAAGTCTGCATACATTTAGCACTTCCTAGATCTCGCAGTGATGGGAGTCTCGTGCATTGGGACAACCTTTTTTAGTGGGACTTCAATATCCACTTATTCTAATCAAAGTTATAATTTAACTTATTTTCTAGTTACACCCTCACCAATTGGGTTGATTGGTAGGTATCAAATTTAAAATTATGAATCGATACCTGTATGGGATGAACCGATTCAACGAAGGAAGCATGCAACATTGTGTGAGACTAAGTCCAGACCTGACCTGTTGCAGGCCTGTTACAATCTTTGAGGAAGGAAATAAATTAATTGCAGATATATGAGGGAGATGTGCATAGGATTAGCCGAATTGTCCCAAATCTGGGCTGATTCGGCCTTTCGATTCAGTACAGGGGGAAAATCATTCAGAACTGCTTGTACAGTCTCAGTACCAAACCGTTCTATATTGAACCATACCAAACTGTCTTGTATTGAACCAAACCACTCAGTTCGGCCTGGTACAATGGTAGAGTGGGTGCCTTTCAGTCCATCTAACTGGTATGCTATTGGTTCGGTATGGCATGCATCGTATCGAATCGTACTGGCCTGGTACAATGGACCTTGGATGTGCATGAGAGATGGATTTTGAACCCAAACAATTTAGATTTTGGTTTTCTTTGGAAAGCAACATATATCTAGCAGGTTTTTGCTGACTAAATTTGATTGAATTATGGGGAAGATGAGGTTGGGCAGGACTTTTTGTGTGTGTGTGTGTGTGTGTGTGTGTGTGTGTGTGTGTGTGAAGGTAGAGAGATTATATACAGATTTTTTTTTTTAAAAAAAAGAATCTGGATTTGTCATTTAGCACATTACCTAGCGTATGTTAGGAACAAAAGTTGATAGGTGGAATATTCCTAGAATATTTGTAAATTTCAGAACCAGTTATATTTTGAAAAAAATATATAATTAGTTTCTATTTTTTTTCCTATTTTTCCATTAATATTTGCTTCTTAACTGTGAAACTAGTTCATGGCTTGTACTATCATAATTATGCATCAATGTTCCATTGCTATCAAGTCGCCTACTTGAACTCCTAAAAAGTCATCTTCACTGCTATCATGTTCTTGATGGCAGGAGAACTAATTTATATGTTCTCTTTGAATTGAAGTCATCTAAAGTATACTACCTAATTTTTTGGCTGAATTAGCTCAGGATCAAGTTTGTAATATGTAATTTCCTCTTTCCAAGTAAACATGCTTTATCAGGTTATGCTTGGGCAATTTTTTTCTAGGTCTACACTATTCTAATATTAAATCTAAGGAACTTGCTTAAGTTCATTGATCACTTCATCTAAATCTATCAAATGTGTATGCTGCAAGTAACATGAAAGATATCAGATTTTATATTGGAGAAAGCATAGGAGATAAAATAAATGGTAAAATGTTTGAATCCTTTAGGAGTCGACAAAAAGCAAGCTTTATGGGAATTGGACTTGGTTGAGACTACTTGTACTGATTACATAATTTTGCTACAACATGTATATTACGACAGCTTTGTGAATATTTGGATTTTTTTTAAAAAATTATCAGATCAGCGAAAGACCCTTGCTGCAAGGTTGGAAATTCAATTTGCATCAAGTTCAGCTACACACACACTAGCACATGTGCATATGGATGTATGTATGAAATAGCGAAATATGAGGAGGCTCTAGAGGCATTTAAATAAAATAGTTCTCCATCTTCAATTGTAAGGAAGAATATGTTGCTTGTATCTGACAGGGAGATCAGATGGTTGGGCCATAAGGATTGTCTTCTCTTTTAAATACCTTCAATTCTGAGTTAAGTTTTAGGAGTACTTTAAGGGGTATACCGTCTTGGAATTTCTTTGCTGGTGATGAGAGTTCTAAGTTGTTATTCAAATTCAGTGTGTATTACAAGTTATGCTTCTGTTTCGGTTGTGAAATCAGGTTTAAAGGAATCCTTGTTTTACTGAGGATTTCAGAATTTATGATTGGTTTTAATCTTTATATTGGTCATGGAATAAGTGATGAATTTAATTCAGAATTTATTGTAGAAATTTTATAGATGATTTATTTCACTACATGATAATTTCTGGTCTCTCTGTTTACCTGTCATTTTTCAAGTCAGTGCATTTTTAAATATTTTCTCTAACATTCCATTATTTAAATCTGCTCTATACCATTTTGGACAATAACTCTTCAGTCGCTTTGCTAATTTTGAATCTAGTGATAAAAGTCCTTTGACTTTTAACCTATTAGTCCAGCTTTTGCTGAATGTCTGGTCCGGTGCAAAATTTGATCAGTGTGTGACTGTGTGAGTTGGAAGTCTTGCACATGCACTTTCCCTCCAGACTAACATTAAATTTTAAACCTTAAATATCAATACATAAACATCCCTTTTAATGTCAATCATGATATGCTGTACCGATCGGTGCGTCATTGTACCAAGCATACCATACCATGCTGGTATCAGTACCGAGCATACCAACATTGTGTTAAAATTTTGCTGGTACACTCCTTGGTGCCAAGACGGCAAACCAAAGTGCCAATTAAGCTATCTAATGTCAAAGGCCTTGAAGCCTAGCTTAATTCGATGTTGTGACTTCATATGTAGCAACATTGACACATCTATTCTTGATCTTGAACCCAAAGCAGTGCCATGACTGTTTTAGGAGATTGATGGCTCCTTCACCTGTATTTCTTTTGAACGCTTTTGATGAGTTTTATGTTTTTTTTTTTGGGAAGTATTATTGATTTCAGACCTGACTGAAAATTCCCTTCAGAAAGGTAGTTTTTCTTGATTATTTTTATTTATTGTGGAATGGTATTTCATCTTTCTCAGGCTTTTGATGAGGCCATCTCCGAGTTAGACACTTTGGGTGAGGAATCCTACAAGGACAGTACACTGATCATGCAGCTTCTCCGAGACAATTTGACCCTTTGGACCTCTGATATCACGGTCTCTTTCTTGCCTTCAAAGATTTCTGCTATTTGTGAGTTATTTGATATTCATATCATCCGTCCTTACGGACTTTCATGTGTTTGGTTTCCAGGAGGATGCTGGTGAGGAGATAAAAGAAGCCCCAAAAAAGGAAGGAGAGGGGCAGTAAAGAACTTGTCCGTTCTTTCAGGATGGTGCCCTGTAATCTGGAGTTTGTGTTTTCTTTTATTGAGTAGATGTGGTAATTCACATATGCATGTAGGATTTATTCAAAACTGCTGCTGTGTGTGGGTGTACTTCCTTTATATTTGACCAACCAGCATAAATGGTTTTATTATTGATTGCTGCTCTATTTGTGCAAGTTTGCTATCTTTCTTATTCATGTGGTAGATGGTGTTTACATGAGTGAACGAGTGTGTGTTAAATTATAGGTTGGGAGCTTGAAACAGAGTAAAGAAAGGCCAACGGCGGCTTTGAATTACAATTATGATAATGACTTTTAAGTGCTGGGGTAAACCATTATTGTCTTCATCATCATCATCATCATCATTATTTATATGTCAAACCTAGTGGGCTAGCACATTAATGACTTGAGCTGAAATCAACCTGGTGAATGAATGTTGTGTGTTGGATCAAAAAGACTCCTCTGGTGATGAGCAGCTTAGATTTAGCTTTTACAAGGTTTAACTGTCCCATATTTTGTTCCTTTTACATGTGGACCTCAGTAATGGTTGAAACCCAGGATTTGTCTTAGGCTTTAGTTCCTTGATCTATTGCTGTTTCCTTCCCTTATTATTTATTGTTCATTCCTTTTCTGCATCACATACTAGAGAAAATGTAATTTAAAATTTATTTTCATATCTTGTGTTATTCTAAAATCATAAAAATTGGAAGCCCCGAGTATCCTTGAGTTAGTTTTGATGCCAGATCCTCACCATCCTTGATTCAACCGTATAGCTCCAAAGAGTTACGTCTAATGGAACAGTCAAAGTAAGCATTTTAATTCAATTCGCGATTCGTTAATTAGAGTTAATCAAATCTCTTTTACACATCTCAAACTGCATTTGCTATCACTTATGATTTGTTTAGCCATATTATCTCAAGCACAAAAATGCTCTATCTTGTAGGGCCTGTTAGGCATGGTTGTTTTTGTTTCTCTAGAGACGAGGGAAACATCACATGAAGTTTGATATTAAAGGTAGTCTTTGCACGAAACGCTTACTACTTGTTGCATTTATTTTCACTCTTTTTTTTTTTTTAAATTATTATTTGGAAGATATTTTCACTCTGTTAGAGAGCAATAAATCTTTGCTACAGAAAGTTTTAAAGATTTTATGAACAATTTAAAAAACAGAAGATTTTCTGATACATATTTTTCGATCTGGTTCACTTTTCATCATTGATTTTTGAAAACAGAAATAGGATCCCCTTCTTTCTTGGTAGAATCTATGTGTTCTCCTTGTGTGGTCACAATATATTTTATCAAACTATGCTATTTGCACAGAAGCCCGGAAGAATAAACGATAGGCATATAGATATTCAGCCTTGTTTGTTTTTTTCTCACATCTTAACCGCACGCAACATACGTACCGGGCATGCGCACTGAGGAGGAAACCGCAAGAGTAAAGCTAAGAGAGAATATTAAATGTGTGTAGTTATTAAATCTGCTGTTATTTTAGCTCTTAGACGTTTAGCTCGTTATCGCTAACCTCTTTTGTTTCCATATTTCAATGAATGATATTAGTGTAGTTGGTTTCCCAAGACCATCATTTTTCCAATAACTTATCATCGATATGAACATGTTCGTGAATCATCTATTACAATAATGAACGCTCCTGGGGAATTATCCTGGATCTGCCCGAATTTTTAGATACCGTTTGAAGACCAGTATACTTTTGGTCCTCAGAACTTTCACTTCAAAATTCATAACATGTAGTCTGTCACTTCTATGTTGCTCTGTAGGATAAATGATCTTGTTCTGTTAATTTTAGTTTTAACTGATTTTATGTAATGGGGTTAATGGGATGTCACAAATATGAGGGACTAAAACTGTAACAATTGAAAGTTTGAAATCCAAATTGAATTTTGAGTTGGGTGAAGGTTTGAGGACCACAAGCATGTATGCTATTTTGCTTGCCTTCGAATTGAGAGAACGGCTCTAGTTGACTTGCCATTTAAGTGGCCCCACACTATTCCAAGATAGAACGAGTTGCATGCACGATATCCACATTTGACCATCCAATAAAATACATCACGTTGAGATCAATATTTTTTTTTTTTTTTTGGACGTAAGAGACCACCATCTATCAATTGCATATCTATTGCAAATGTTTGCATTGCTTTGCAGCCTTTACAGGAGATATTCTAATTCTGAACTACAACGATGCAATCTATTGCAAATGTTTGCATTGCTTTGCAGCCTTTACAGGAGATATTCTAATTCTGAACTACAACGATCTCATTAAAAGCCTCCTCCAAGGAGAGGATGATTACCTAAAGCAATAGATAGATATAATCTTGTCCATATGACTGCAGTGTTTTCTTGCAGCCTTTCCACATCTTCTAGCTAGCTTGCAACTTTTCTTCACGTCTACAACGATACAGCTCATCTATAGCCATATGAACCCTAATAACCTAAATAGTTTTAATTATGATTTTAAATTCTAACTAAACATCCCATGAAATATTAAAACAGGATACCATCCTTATAGTGCATCTCACCATCATCTTATCTCAATCCATATACCTCTCAACATCTCTCGTTTCAAATATCACGACAGAATGACATCCAATTTCTTAAAAAGTCGAAGAAGAGATGAAATTTCAAACCTTGGTTTTAATTGTAATCTAATTCTCTTATGCAAATTCTCTCCTATGAGATCAAGATTCATTAACGACAAAATTTTTAAGAACAAAATCCATGCAAATTTCATGAAAAGAACTTGCCCCACTGTTTCATTAAAATAAAATCTAAAGGTTCAAATTAAGGCATAAAATTTCTACCTCAATATACTATTTACCTAGAAAGAATGAATGATGCAGTTCTAACGCATGATTATTTCAATCGTTATGCATCCTATGTTTTATGTAAATAAAGATAAAATAGAAAAGAAGAATCACACTACCACCCCTAAACAACTTTTTCATCCGTAGACTTGTGATAGACAATCAAAATCTGAGGCTGATCGCAGTTATGCTCACGCTGTTGTCTCAAAAGGTGATAAAATAATGTTTATCTGCCGTAACCGGGCATTTTACAGTTAGGTGTAACTCAATGTACTTGGAAAAAAAAAAAAAAAGGTTTGCCCAACGTTTAAAAGCCATGGACAATCAACTATCTGATGCACAAGTTAAATGAGAACTTCATGATGACAAGATTTAACGCATTTTGTACAAAATATGTTGAGCATCATCAACCAGAAAGCTTACCACAATGAAGGCCAGTAGTGTTCCAAGTTCCATCAACATCCAAGGTTTTATCACACTTTATGGTTGGGAAAAGGGGTAAATGTAAGCCACCATGATAAAGGATACAAGTGCATCTCCAATACAGAGCCAAAAAAGTTTCTACCCTGTTGAGAATTTGAACAGTTTATCTCCAAAATGAACCATAAACCCTAAACTCAGACAATATGCACAGACCAGACCCATTAATCAATGATAGCTCCCCCCCTCCAAAAAAAGGCCGGGTCCTAATGACTTGGAAGAAAAAAAGGAACACCTCAGTGGCGAGGAAGGCCATGATGTTCATAAGATGCCCAAGGACCAGTGCCATAACGGCCTTTCTCACTGCCATAGCCATCACCAAACACACCTGGGTAGCTCATATCGGGGCTGCCATTCATGACTCCATAAGCCCCAGCACCTATAAAACAAGTTTGGAGGTCCAGTCATCCAAAACTGGCTCAATACCCAAGTGAAAAGGGAAAAGAATTACCGGGTCCCCTGGATCTCTTCTCCAGCTGTGTCCTCAGCTTCTCAAGCTCCCGAGCCATGGAAACAAGGTTTTTCTCCATTACTTGCCTCTGTTCCATCAGCTCAGCATTTGCTTTCTTCTCATACTCATACGCCGTCCTGTCAATGTGATCAGTATAAACATCATTAAGGTGGAACAAAGCTAATCAAGAAATTTATAGATCATTTGGCTTTAGGCATCAATGGTTTCTTCTTGTTATCATTTGTCTATAAGAGAGAAAAGAAATGCAAGACATAAGCAATGAATGGATCACAGAACTACAGACCTGGCCCTCATGAGCTCCTCACGTAGGCCATCAATTTCAGCTTTCAAGGTGGGCACTTGCTGGTTCTCGCTCTGTAAATGTTTCAGATCCTGTGACAAATTTTGAACTTTTGCAGCCATCTCTTGCTTCAAAGATTCCAGCTTCTGTGCTTCAGACTGTAGCTGCAGTACCTCAGCCTTCAGAGGTTCAAGAGCACGAAGCTTAGCCTCTAGCTTCAGGCCGTCCTGGATTAATTTCCTAGCCTCATGTTCTTTGTCTGCACGGACCTTAGGTATGGCCTGACTCAAAATATGGAGCTCTTCTTTAGCAGCAGAAATCTCTCTCTTAATAGCCACATTTTCATCTATAAGAAGCCTATTGGTAGCAAGAAGCCTCCTGATTTCATCATGTTGCATTGCCAGATCCTCTTCAATAAGGTGTAGAGGCATGGGTCCATGTGCTCGGGGCAATGGGGGTGGAGGCCCTTGGCGGAAGCCATGTGGCCCATTAATGATAGGGTAACGGGGCATACGATTCCTTCCCGCCATAGATAATCCTGAAAAGGGACAATAGACAATATGATACATGTTGTTTAAATGGATCACATGATCAATATATTGAAGAGTACAGAGAAGTGTAAGTTCAACAAATCAGATCACAGCGCATTATGTCAAAAATGTATATCGGTGAACTACTAAATTAGTTGCACCTCAACTAGACTACATCCATCTCTGTTTCTTGGTCAAAGCCTTACGAGAGCAAAATATCAAACAATTAAAAGAAATATTAAATCTGAAGAAATCATAAATTAGACTATCCAAGAATAATAACATCCATTTCTAAAGAACCACTATAATGAACGCACCCTCTACCTAAGGGTAAGCATGAGTTGGGTTGGGTTGGTTCCAGCCAGAATTTAGAACCAACCCTATTAGGATAAGTTCTTGGATTTTAGACCCAGAACCAAATTGGCCATGCCTTAAAACCGACCTAGAATCAAACCAATCAGATTGGTTCGATTCTGGATTAGTTTTGGAGCAGACCCCCTTTTTTTTTGGATTTAGCTAGAGATCTTTTTTAAAATTTATATAAAATATGTTGAATAATCTAACACTCAAGTCTCTTAGTAGAGATGGCAAATAATTCATGTGGTATCTTTGATCACCTGGGTTCAATCCTTAGGAATACTTTGATTTTTTAAATTTCAACTGATGAATTCAAAAAAATAGACAATTGGCTATAAGTCGATTCTTAGGTTGAAATCGAAAAACCTTCCTTTGGAATCGAGAATTGACCCGAAGGGGGTCGGTTTCAAAGTTTTGAACCCAGACTGACCCTATCAACATCTAGAACCAAACCAACTCAACCTCATTAGACTGGGCTCGTATTGGTTCTCAAGTTATCCTAACCTACTGCTCATATATACTGAGACAACTCCCAAGCACTTTTTATGATGATATCACTTAAAACTAGGCAATACTAGATGATACCAAGCAGAATCGAAAGGTTCAACTCAATTCAGACTAATATGGACCAATTTCATACCGAACTAGCAAACCAACCTGGTTCCACATAGGTTTGGTATGGTATGCCCTAAACCAAACAGTTTGGGTCAGTTTAGCAGTCCTTAGTGTTAAGAGTTGATTGTAAAAAAAATCTCAAATATCACACTTTAATCCACAATGTTATCTTATTTGAGTGGATTAAACTTGCAAGTTAGGTTTCCTATTAAAACTATGCATCTCTTGTTAGGTATAATGCTAAGATAATACCCTGCCAGATGGTTAAGTATATAATACTCTGAACTCAATTAAATTCTTTGGCAGTTAATCCAATTTAACTACTATTCGACCATGAACTATGTATAATGCTATCTAAAGAAATAGAAGAAACATTTATACGTTTAGAAAATAATTCACTTTCACCTTAAAAGCATCACCAGAAGATGTGGTAAATGTATGGTTAAAGTGTTGAATGAATGATTGAATTAAAACATAACTTTTTCCAAATCTCATATTGCGCGAGTAATTTTTTTGTATAACTGGTTGCCTAACTATGGTAAAGATGGTCATGCTTCTGGTGATACTTAAAACGAAAGAGTAGCTGAAAGATCTTTCAGAAGATCCAGGATAAAACAATTAAAGACTCTTAAAATCTTTGCATACTAGATCTGTCAATAATTTGAACTTAGTTGCCACAAGCAGGAGTAGATTTGGAGAGTTGATACACGAAAATGGATCTCTCTCTCTCTCAAAAAAAAAAAAAAAGAATAGGAAATAATTAGAAAGCAAGTGGTGAGTTTCTGATGCATGTATGGTACCCAAAGTAAAAGTTTCTCACTACAATGATCAGGGCCTGTTGACAAAAAGTTTTATCTCTAATCTCTTGTTTTGATGGCCAGTTAATATTTTAACCCCTGGCCTGTGTATAAAACAGGGAATATGTCACTACAAACAGGAATAAGTGTAGAGAAAACACAAAACAGAAACAAACTAGCAGGGACTAAAAGTTTAACGTTATATTGCCTGACCGTAATCATTATGACCAAGATCCATAAATTAATTTTCCAATAATTTTCCCAGGTCTTGTGAAATGCAAGCACATGGGACAGGTTGTCAATGGCAACAAGGGTCAATAGAAAAATCTCATGTACATAGATTTCCAAGCAAAATTGGACGTTAGCACTGTCCATTTCTTCCATGATTAGCACTTCATATGGAACTAAATAACTCACCAGAGAAAGCTTCTTTACATATTCTAGATAACCTTGACTTCTATTCATCAATATTTCATAAGAAAATCATAAGATATCTTAAAGGCTTCCCATCTATTCCCGTATGACACCCAGGGTATTAGTTGGACTCAGTTCAGATCCTTATAGATCCAACTCCCAAACCAGTAAAGGATCCAAGGATCAATACCAAATCTGGATCCGACCAAAATCAAAGGAACCACACCCAATCCAAATTGGGAAAATTGTCCAAACAAAACACTTGAATTTCAGGTAAAACTTTTGCTATTTAAAAAATCACATATTTTTAATCTCCTTAACATTTTAAAATGCATAAAACATCAACCCCTGCATAAGACCTTCACAGCACCACCGTTCATCCTTTAAATGGGATTTCCATCTTGGTCTAATTTGAGATAATCTTTATGTTGGTTCAAGGGTATGTTCGAAAAAACAACTCAAATAAGCCCTAAACAAGCTAGCTGATCTAATGGCTACAATTCAATGAACGGGAAACCACAATAACAGCTACATAACAAATATGATGGGTGGAATCAGGATTCTCCTATTGGGAAGCACAGTCAATGATAAATAAACTTTGAGAACCCTCAAGGTAGAATCGTACATACAATATGGTTCTTTAGATTGGTGGTTGGCCTTGCATACAATCAGTCCCAGCAATCAATTACTCGGAAAAAAAAAAGGAGTTCACTAATGCATTTGATTATCTTTAGAAGCAGGGTTATCTAAATCAGTCAATGCACAAGCATTTTGGCAATCTGTTTGTTTGAATGGGTCCACCGTCAAGCAAAAGGTGTTCTGTTTTTCTGTTTAGAGATTAGCAAACACACAGATCACGCTTCAAGGCATAGTCCCAACCTTGATGGCCATGAGTAATATTATAATTTCCATTGGTGCACAGTTTTTGCTGCTTGCCTCATAGCCGAATACTCCAATTTAGGTAAAAACATTATAACAAATTAGAAATGGTCTAGGCTGTTAAGGAGATTTCATTGGGATATGCCAAGCCATTCTTCAATCTTATATCTAAGAAAACATTAACGGCAAGGACTTCAATGTAGTGGAAGCCTGCAAGGGAAGAATCAAGATTGAGAGTAGAAAATTTTGGACAGTTGGGAAATAAGAGAGGCAAGGGGTTAGGAAACCTTTGAACACAGGAAATATGTACTCCTAAAATCTTTCAAACTCAAAATCGAGAAATCAAGATCAGTAAATCTTAAGTCACTCAAACTTACTGAGAAAGCAAGCTGTTTGCATTTTGTCATAAATAAAGGATTCTAATTTTTTCACTTGAATACTATAATAAAGCAGGACTCAAACATTCACATACTAGGAACAGATCTTTCTAATCCTATCCCATCGAATTGGGTTCATTGGCATGCAGCCGTTTTCAAATATGAACCTGAATCTGTATTGCACAAACCAGTGAACCAGGTGGCATGGTTTAGAAGCCTTGGATGGTTACCAGGCCAGTAACAAGGAAATCATTGCAGCTGCATTCTGAATAAAAATATCAGGTACCAGATCAAATCAGTGTAGCAGAAAACATGAGAGATCTAGTTCAAGCTCATAATGGTTTCTAAGAATAATAATCAGTTAGGATTCTAACATATGATACAAATTGAGGACAAATTGAGACATGGACAACTTAGATAGTCTGGATATGTACAACATAAATTTAATATAATGTAAGTTTAGAGATGTAATGGTATGAATGAGTGATTTGATACATGTAGAAGGAAAGAAAGGTAAAAGTAGACTCAAAATTGCATGAGAAATAGTAAGAAAAGACTTAATATTTTTATATCTTACAGAAAGTATGGTCCTAAACTGAACAAAATGAAGAAAAAGTATCTATGTAGCCGATCCCAACTAGTTTGATATTAAAGCTTTGCTGTTATTGTCGTCATCGTCATTTTTCTTAACATATGGCACCAACTACAGTAAGGTCTTGTCCATGGTGTTGATCTCTAAATATAATAACAAAACAATGACACAATAAAAGAAAATAAACTGGTATAAAAAAAGATAATACATAGATGCATATAACATGGCAACATGCCAAAAAAGTAAAAACTTACTGAAATTACAGATCATGGTCCATAGACACAGGTTATCTAAGCATGAGAAATATATGAAGAAAGATTAATCATTTATATTAAAATTTAATCACAGATTAATATAAATGAATAGAAGGGATCTAAAAAGTGCCCTCTCTGAACTGGCCTAGTAGATCATAGGTCTCAACTTGGCAGGCTATTAGAATTTAAATTGAAGTTTTATAAATGCAAGGTTTCCAAAATTCATGGGTTTGTGCTGGTTTCGGTAAACCTTCCTCTAAAGAATGACTAATTAAATGCAAGTTACAAGCCTAAAACTTCCACGATAACTGCAGTAGCTCTCCCATCAAAGGTGAAAAATGCTTGTGGGTAAATATATCCATTATCTATAAGCCACAAACCATCAAATTAACCACATCGCAAGCAGATTTGTTGAGAATTTTAGCTTGCGGACCTGCTGGCAACATATTAGGAGGAAGATAAAAAGTTTTCAAGGGGATGCATAAAAGGACAAATTGGAAATATATATTGAATTAGGAGAATTATTTCTTTTAAAGCAAGGAAAAGGGGGGGGGTTGACAAAGGTGGGGGCATGGCTCCCTCTGCCCCATCACTGAATAGTACAGATATATTTGTATATATAACATACAGACAGTATATATCTAAATGTGGATAGGATGGAGCTATACTGCTCTGGCTGAACCAAATTTGCAACTTGATCCAACAGGAAAATGACCCTTTACACCCCATGCATTGCAATACTCTATTTGCGGTGCTGTATTTTTGTCATTTAACTGATGCCATTGATTCATCAAACTCTGATGCAATTATTAAAAGAAAGGAGGTAATATTAATAATATCAGTTAAATGACAAAAGTAACCCATTTTTCATCGTAACGTATTTCTTTTATTTTATTTTTTTTGGTCAACATAGTAAACATGGTCAATATTTGGGATGAAAGACTCATCTAAACTAATCTAATAAGTCTAATTTTTCAACATGTCAGTTTCTTGAGAATATAACAGTGTGACCTAAAGCTTCAATTTTAAGTAAATATCTTCATCCACATTTGTGTTCTATCGGAAGAAATTTGAAACATCCTGAACCTCTCTTTGTCCCTTTTGCTATTTATCCACTGACACCCCTTAATTTATATACATACATGCCTTTTGCAAAACAAAGAGAATACTAAATATCATATCATCCTAATGAATGATAGACAAAAGAGTTAAATATATAATAATAATAATCTAATAATATCAAAAGAACATCAAATGCCCATGGTTTTCATAAGGGAACTTGAATAATAGTACGAGACATTTGTCATGGCTCAGATATTACACACTAACACCATGTGGCACAAACAAATATTCATGTCATGTGCTCAAAGTCAATAAAATTCTATATTTCTGTGCATATTGTTTACTTTTCCAAAATGTAAATTGTCCAAGATTCATGGCAACAGCCAATGGCATAGCACAAGAGATTATTGGATGATGACAATGACAATGATGATGGCGACGAAGATGTACTTCAATGTATGCATTTTATATTTTACATGTACATGGATACAATGTTATACTTACATAGAACGAAGACATCTATTCAAATTTCATCTTATGGTTATACTTGCACAAAAAGATTGTCTATTCGCATATGACAATCTAATCATAATTACAAGCACCACAATTGGTCCTTGATCAGTCCCAAAAGAGTTTGTCTACAATGTCTCCTAGTCCACATGAACCATGGGCTGGACCCACTCTTAAACCATTTGTAACAACTCAAGGTCTCACCAAATAAAACTAGACAAGAAGATATTATTTGGGCTCTTCAATCTTGTATAAATACCCAAAATCTACTCAATGCATAGCCAATATGGGACTAAACACTCATTAGCATGAACGCTCACATTTTAAGAAGTGGCCGCAAGGATAAATGATGCTATGTAAAGTTGGTCAGTGGTGGCCTCTATAAAACATAATACAATCAAGTGACATAAGGCACTCGCAAGATAAGCAACATATCATCTCCAAAAGCTCTAGGAATGCTTAAAATGTTAATTTACTTGTCTTACTAATAGTATCACTACAAAAAGACATGTTCCTTGTCTAAACTCAAAAACCACCTCAAGGATAACACATATATGATATTTCAAAATGCCTCCCATCTTAACCAAGATAGAAAAATACTAGTCACTTCTAATGTAATTATGATGGGCCAAACTCACTTGCCAGAGAGTTTAACTCTGCTCCTAATCATAAAATTGACAATCAAAGAATTTGATGAGTACCTAAAATATCCAATGCATATCCAACTTGCTAATATATGTCCAACAAAGATTCTTTGAGCTAGATGAGAGTCCAGGTAACTAACCCACCTTCCTATGTTTTTACCTTTTCTTTTCAGTATGTATCTATATTAGTGCCATATAACTTTGGACACCAAGTTTTTATATTAGTTTTTCATTTCTTGTTGTTGACACCTCTCAAAACCACTCATCAAACTTCACAAGGATATTTTATTTATCGTTATGGCTAAATATCAAGTACAATTTTATCCAAACAACCTATTAAAGCTCCACCTTCTAATTGCAGCATTACTTTTGCATTTCCTGCTCATCTTGCCAGGCAATAATCAAAAGAATCACATCCTAATGAGGTGAACACCAAAAGAAGATATCCTAATTACGCAATTTTCAGATAAATTCAAATACCTCCTAAAAATACCTATCAAGAATTTTGAAATTTAGAACAACCAGGTCTTGTCAAAATCCTAAATAGTTCTATAATTCATTTGTTATCCATACATAAATTTATCCAACAATTCTATAACTCCTCGATTAGATGGACATAACTTTATGTTTGTGCATGTTTCATGAAAGGTTTTAAATCTCATGAGAGATAAGTTTTTTTATGAAACAAGATGCCCTGCATCCTATTTTGTTCCGATCCCTGACTCAGCCAAACAAGACCTGATACTTGCTTGGGATTTTTTTTCTTAATTTTTTTAATGAAACTTTAGTATTTTATTTGATTTTTAAACAAATTTAAATTTTAAAAGTTATATTTTTATGGATTAATTAGATCGATTTAAAATTGACACTCACATTATAGCCGTAATGGAGGATGGCCAAGATGGGTCCCAGAATCTCTCTGGGATGGCCGAGACGCCCATCCTCCCGAGACTTGAACACTGGTTTCATGTTCAAAAGCAATTCAAGAACTGCAAAGTCAACTAGTAACGAAAATTCATAGTCGCGATGCACGAAATTAAATGAAGAAAATATAAATATACGATTGCAATCTAGTACCAAAAAGATCACAATCGCTCATCTCCCTTCCGTCTCTTTTGATTTCAGATTTTATTTTCATTATTTTCTTTTTTTTTTTTTTTCCTTCACCTTCAGCAAGCAGTTCAAGGAAGTTCGCCGGCCGCCGGAATTCCCGTCACTAGAAGTCTAGCGGCAGCCAAAGAAATAGGACAAGAAAAGAGAAGGGAAAAAGAATCAAAAATTACCTTCGCCGTCGACGAACGCAACGGCTGCCGCTAACGCTCTCCGACCGTGGACCACGGACCGCCACTCCCCGTCGTTCTACCTCTCTTTTTACGCTCCCTCTCTCAGTTAGGGCACGGAAGAGGGGGGGGCTTCAAGGCAAGCGAAGGGGGAAGGAGCATAAATAAGAAAATGGGTCGGGTTCCGGTTAGCGGGTACTTGACCCTACTCTGGCCCGACCCACCATCGTCAAGACCATGGTTTAAAATAGTTGAAAATATGGTTTTAATCCCCCAAATTTTTATTAAAAATTTATTTTGATCTTTAAATTTTTAATTATTACAATTCAGTCCCTAATATTTTAAAAATATTATATTCGTCATTCTGTTAATCAGCTCGTGTATTCGTATTCGCATCATAATAGCATGTCATTTATTTCATTAATTTTAAGTAATCCTATATAATGAAATATTAGGAAAGAAATATTAATATTAAAACATAAAAAATTAAATTATAATAATTAAAAGTTGAAGAATCAAAATTTATTTTAATAAAAATTTAAGGACTAAAAAGTATACTTTAAATTAAAACACATGTTGCGCTGTGTTTCCTCTCCTCAAAACCTAATGAAAAGCCATGAGGGATATTTGTTTTATAAAAAAAGAACCTCCTCTGCTTAAATTGAGTCAAAAACATGTGGATAGGTAGGTACAAAGAATAATTAAAAAAAAGATTAGCAGCTCAAATTTTTTTTGGGCATGAGCTTAATCTATCAATAAAAAGAACAAAGTAAAAAAAGGTTTCGAGAACTTTCGGCTTATATCTAATGATCCGTTTAACCTATTCTATCCAACCTTACCATAAGAGAAAATTTTAAAAGATTATTAATTTCTTTGATGATAATCTTTATAGAATAATACATCATATATATATATATATATATATATAATTTAAATTATATAATGGTACAAAAGAAGATATTTTGGCAACAGAATTATTATCATGATTTTTATGGAAACTCAAATTATAATTGTAGCCTAAAAATTCATTGTCAATTATTTCAAAGAATTAGAATTCTTAAATCCAATGCAATTTTCTAATTAATCACTTAAGAGAATCAGAGGTGTCAAATCTTCGTCAATTAAGTTTCCTTATCAATCACTTGAACAACTTATCATACAAATTTTATAATTTTGAGTTTGAGTTTTAAGTTCCTAAATTTGATTTTTGAATCTTCAAAGCATCAACTTAATCAAGGATGCATTTGTAATATAAAGATTGGATGTATCATGAGATATTGATTTCATGAAAATATCTATCGATTGCTATTTTATAAAAATATAATAATTAATTAACTTGCCTTCATCAACTTTTCTCTTATGAAGTAATAATGCTGTTGAATGTGTTCTTGTTGAGCACAAAGTAGAGGACTTGCAGTCATATGGAATGCACTTTTTTGCCACAATTGAGAAGGTTGGTATAGATAAACACTAAGATCATGAAGAATAAATCTTATCAAAGTAACTTAGTAGTTGTAGATGCTATTAAGTAATATTTAATTTTGACACTCAGATGAGAAATAACGATTTGTACTAAAAAAAAAGTGCAACAACCTATCATTGATCAAGGATTAGATGCACGACTCGATCAATTAGAACCAAAGAAAGCATCAAAATCAAGTATAAGTTGAGATAGATTTAGCAAATCATTTAGATTATGTCAAGGCCAAGCATAACTTAAAACCCAATCCAAAATGCTCGGATTGAAAGAGGCTTGGGTTGGTTTTGCAACTTAGGATAGGTGTATGGCTATTTTTTTAACTAAAAATCTAATAATTGATGATCGAATATAAAATGATTATTTTTTAAATAAAATTAAAATAATGCCAATATAATAAGGAATATCCATGCTTTTTTTCTTAATATGATCCCCAAAATCATCATTCTTAAATCTTGAGATATGGGATGACAAACTACAATTTTGAAAAATCGATATTGATATAGGGTTGGTAACTTTATGATTAAGAAATAATCCAAGAATAATTTAATCATATATCTAATAACTTTACCGTGTTAGGTTTGTATTCTTGAACTGTTTTTAATGTTGAGTTGCTTATTGGGTTGGATTGGTGAGGTTGGTTAATATGCATACAAAAGTATGTTCGCGTAGATAGGCCCAGCCCAACTTAACAAGTCATCGCTTACGAATTGGACCACGGCCTGTGGATTTGACTCGATCGGCCTACCAACCATTGATCTGGATCAGCTAAGGGACTTTGAAATTTTTTTAAAATTTTTTTCCCCTTTAAATAAGATGCTTAATAACCAGATGTAACATCTTTCTTACATGCCATATACCATCCTCGTATATGCGATCAAAAAAGAAGAGTGTGTTCAATTATATATATATATAATGATAAAAAGAAAAATACGAGTAAAGTTCATATATAAGATCAAATTACGAGACAACTTTTGTGGTGCTATGAGCTATCCATCTATTGATATATTTTATTTTTTGGGGGAAAAAGATGAAAAGCAATTTTTCTTTTTCCTCCATTTTTCTTTTTTCTATTAGTATTTCTTATTAACATTTTTTTAAAAAAAATAGTAAGAAAGATCTTACTATTATAAATAGAAAACATAGATCATGATTTTGGGTATCGAAGAATCAAGTACAAGTAAAGAACATTTTTTATCCACTAAATTTTAACAGCCAAAAATAGAAGTAAAAATTATATATATATAAACATTTCACTCATTAGAATCTTAATAAAAAAGGAGTGAAACTACTTTTCACTTGCAACATATACTATAATTTTTAGATTATAAAAATTAATAACAATAAAGAACTTACATTCATATTTTCTAAAATTTATATTATTTATTATTTTATTTAAAAGACTTAAAAAATAAAATTTTGAAACCAAAAGATCATGAGAACTCAAGAGGTCTGCTATATATGTGTTGTGTTTGGCTATAAGTTGTTTGCTATACTTTTTGTAAAGTAATGTATTGGGAGATTCCCCATCCAGTAAGTTTTTTTTAAATAAATAAATAAATAAATAAATAAATAAATAAATAAATATATATATATATATATATATATAATATGTTTTCTAAGATATAATACTTGCTATTTGAAAAATAGGCACAATTGATGCCTGACTTTTGAGTGGTTCGGGCTTTAACTTTTAGTCCGTATTGTTCAATTTTATAACTCTCGATCCCTCTTACTCTCTCGCCATCTTAAAAAGGCCATTTTGCCCCTGAATCACAAGGTAGAAGCGGCAGATGTCTTCACTTCATCCTTCGTCTTCACCATTGCGTCGTCCTTCCATCTTCATCCGATACCGATGGGCAAGGGTTTCGGTGAGCTTGCAGCGATGCATTTGCTTTACTTTGCCCATAATGCCCTTCCTTTGTCCTCATTCCCAAGCAACCAATTTGCCACCCACCTTGGATTCTACAATGAGCTGCTGCTGCATTTTGTTCCTTTCTTTTCTTATCCTCACTTTTTTTTTTTTTTTTTTTAATTCTTTTCAGTATTTACAGATGGATGCTGGAAAAGTTTGGAGAAAAATGTACCAATAATCAATGACCTTTTTTCTTTGGTAGTATTCCTATTGTTCTCTTGCCTTCCTTTTTTTAAAAAAAAATCAATTCCTAGTGTCTTTGGAATGTTCAAATTATTTGAAGTTCAGCTGCATATATTTCACTTCTCAAACCATTTACCTTATTTACTATGCAGAAACTATGTTTTTAATTTATCTTTTTTATTTAGGTTCTCTTGTACTCGTATCGAAGTTGCATAATGTTCTTAATGTACACACATATATTCTCACTTTACATACTTATTCTCCTAGTGTGCACATTTATCCTCTCATTGTACACACTTATCCTCCTAGCTTGTATATTTATATTCTCAATGCACACACTTATTCTTTTACTCGCTTATATTTTCATTATATACACTTTTTCTTTTACTATATATATTTATCCTACAAGTGTATACACTTATATTATCATTGCACATACTTATCTGCCCACTATATACAGTTATATTCACTTATCTGTTAAGTGTACACACTTATATTCCTAGCATATACGTTTATCTATCTAGTGTACTTATTTATCATTCCAATATATACATTTATCCTCTTAATGTATACACTTATATTCTCAATGCATATATTTATCCTCCCAGTGTACACACTAGGGCTGCATTTAGTTTTTAATAATATTATTTTTTTTATTTTTTATTTTCAATTTATGAAAACAGTTTTCATTACTACTTTCTAATCTCTAGAAATGCTGTTTAGTAAGTGAAATAAAAATTATTTTCTATTTCTTATTTTCAATATAAATAATATCTTTTAAAAGAGCAACTAAAAAAATAAAGAAAATATATAATATTATCATATTATAATATAAAATATAAAATATAATATTATAACATTTTAACATTATAATATTATAATATTTTATTATATAATAATATAGATTATAATATATTATATATAAATTATATATTACAATATAAGATTAATAATTTTATTAACAATATGATAATATATATTATATTATCATATATTATAATATTATAATAAAAGGTAGATTTGGTTACATTCTAATGTAGCCAAGTACATGATTTGGTCATCTTTTCCATCCTTGAATTCATATGAATTCTGGTGCCATCGCATTTTTTTTACTTTTTTAATTTTGAGATTCATGAACTATATGAATCTAAAGGTGGAGGAGGTGACCAGATTTAAGCTTAGCTTCATTTGAATATAACCAAATCTACCCCTTATAATAATATTATAATATTATTATATATAATATATTATAATATTATAATCTTATAATAAACTATTAATATATAATATGTTATATGATATATTATTACAATGTATTATGTATAAATTACATATTTGTTATATATAATAAATATAAATAATAATATAATATTAATTATTTATTAATATAATATCATTAATATTATATTATTATTAGTATTATAATATATAACATGTTAATATTATATTATTATAATAAATAATAAATATAATTATTAATTTAATAGTAATAATATATTATAATAATTAATATCATGTAATTGTAATATATTAATATTTATAATTACATATTAATAATATATATCATTTTTTTCTAAAAAATTGTCTTAGGATTATTTTTAAGAATAAAAGGTAAAAATAATGTAACCAAACATATTTTTTTATGATAAATTTTATTTTTTTTATTTTTAAAAATAAAAAATAAAAAATAAAAGTGATATAAATAGGTCCTTTATTTTTTACTTTCTTCTTTCTTTTAATAGAAAATAGTGAAAATATCTTTACACTATTTTCAGTTTTCTCTCATTTTGAAGTCGCATTTTATAGAAAATTATTTTTATTTTTATTCACCAAACGTATTTTTACAAGTATTTTCTATTTTCTATAAAAATAAAAATAAAAAATAGGACTATTCTTAGAAAATAAATGAACCATTATATTCTTAGTACACACACTTATTCTCCCAATGTATGTGCTTATTTGCCTAGTATATATACTTATTATCTTAATGTATACACTTATATTCTCCATATACATATTTATCATCTTACTTTACATACTTATTCTCTTACGTACATATTTACCCATTCAGTGCACACATTTATTTTCACAGTTTACACACTAATATATCCTCTTACTGTACACACTTATCTACCCATTGTACATACTTATATTCTCAATATATTCACTTATATATTCTTCCACTATCCATACTTATCCTTTTAATATACACGCTTATTCTATCACCGTACATACTTATTCTCTTAGTATATACATACTTATCTTCTCATTGTATACACTTATCTTCTCATTGTACATATTTATTCACCATATTCTTACAGTATAAACACTTATCCTCTTACTGAACATACTAATCTACCTAACCTATTGTACACACTTATATTCTTGATGTGTATATTTATCCTTCCACCGTATACACTTATTCTTCTATTGACAACTCATCCTTCTAGTGTACACGCTTATATTCTCAGTGTAGCCTATCATCCTATTGTACATACTTATATTCTTAGTATACACACTTATCCTTCCATTGTATACACTTATTCGCTCAGTATGTATATTTATTATCCCAGTGTGTACACTTAATATTTACACTTCCCTAAAAAAACTTGTCATTTACATGGGAAGGAGATATGGCATTGAATCTGGGCTTCTCTAGGGGCATAATTATCATTTCAAAGTTTAATGGGGGGTTGGAGAGGGATTGCTTATTAAGAGGTTTTAAGCTTAGGGATTGAGGGTTTCTCTAGGGGCATAATAGTCATTTCAAAGTTTAATGGGGCTAGAAAGGGATTGCTTGCTAAGGAAAACTTAAGCTCATGGACCAAGAGTCTTAAAAAAACAACAGAAAAGTGGTTCCTTAATGCACGGTCAATAGAGGGACCGCTTGTTAAGTTGTCTTAAAAACTAATGGTACTCATTTATTAGCCTATCCTGTAGAGAGTTAAAGTTCTGAGAAAGCGCGATAATTTGTTTTTTGATAAAATAAATTATTGGATAGATGTTTCATTATAATGGGAGGACATTGGAATCTATAATTAAAGTTGCACGGTATATTGAGTTATTATGTGGCCCATTTCACTTGTTTGTTTGGAGTACTATAATTTAATTACATATTGTAGGTCAAGTTCTACTTGGTGTATAAGTAGATCTAAAAATATATGAGTTGATTCATAGTCAAACTAGCCGAAGGTTGACTATAGCTAGTTAACTTATAGTTTTGAAATATCAGAATAGTCATATTTAATATTATAACATAATACCATTACAATATAATAATATAATATAATATAATATAATATATCATATTATATTTAAATATTATTATAATTGCTATAATATATTATATTATTATATTATAATGATATAGTATTATAATATTACATAGTATAATAATATAGTATACTAATATACTATTATTATAATATAAAATTATATTACAATTTTGTAATATTGCTATATTATAATATAATTATTAATGATAATATTAATATTCTAATTTAATAAATTATCGTAATATTAATGATAATATTATTGTTACAATATTAATAATAATTGATTCGTTATATTATAATAATATTATAATAGTTTTTTAACAATGCAAGCAGCCATGTAAAATGGGACCTTATAGCTGTAATCTTTCAAGTAGCATTACTTTTGAGTTACAATGCAGTTCAGTTGCGTGTAACTTAATTAGTTAAATTGTAGCTTGAGTTATATTGAGTTTTCACTTGTCGTAGGATTCCAAACGGCTTGTCAGAGTTCTCAACTGCGTTTGTGATTTTTTTTTTTTTTTTTTTTGAGAGAATGCACGGTTTCACTCTTCAAACGTGAGACCAAGCTAGATTCTTTTATTATATACTAATAGAAATGGATGCTAATATATATTAGTAGATAGATTGATATGTAACATCTAAGAAAAAAAAAAAAAAAAACTCTTCAATCAGCAAGAAATCTCGCTGCATTCACACCATTATTTGTCTAGAAAATGACAGCAATAGGTCGAACAGATTAGAGCCAAACCAAAGACGTACAGGTGAAGGTATAATTGAAGTGGCCGTGCGGACGAAACAACGTATCGACCAGCTTTCACGAACCAAAACCACAACTTATACGAAAACAAAGCGAACGAGGTTGATCCAAAAGGTAATAGCCCCGGAAGTTATACCTCACAGCAGCTTGACCACCTCCGGGATGTGGACAGGGTACCGATGGATGGAGCCGGACCAGGGCCCGTCCACCGGCGTCCTGACCGGCCTGAGGCACTGCCACACCGCGCTGTTGCACTTGAACCCGCTGCCGAAGCCGATCATCCACACCCGGTCGCCGCGCCGCATCCGCCCTTTCCCCTCGATGTAGCTGAGCTCGTACCACAACGAGCTGCTCGACGTGTTGCCGAAGCGGTGCAGCGCCATGCGCGACGCCTCCACGTGCTCCGCCGACAGGTTCAGGCTCTTCTGCAGCTCGTCGATCACCGCACGCCCCCCGGCGTGGATGCAGAAGTGCTCGAAGGCCAGCTTGAAGTCTGGAATGTATGGCTTCCACGCCGGGTTTAGGACCTTCCGGCCGATGAGGCTTAGAAGGAAAAGGATCTGCTCGGAGGCCGGCAGGACTAGGGGCCCGATGGTCGTGATGTTCGCCTTGAGCGCGTTGCCCGCGACCGCCATGAGGTCTTTGGAGAGGTTGATCCCGGAGTTGCCCTCGTCGTCCTCCTCCTCGTAGACGCAGTGGTAGGAGCGGTCGTCGGCGCCCTTGTGCGTGCGGACGACGCGGACAAGGCGGTACTTGGCGCGGGCCGCTTCGCGGCGGCGGTTCGAGAGGAGCACCGCGGCGGCGCCCATGCGGAAGAGGCAGTTGGGGAGGAGCATCGACCGCTGGTTGCCCGTGTAGTAGTTGGGCGTGATGATCTCTGTCGAGACGACGAGGGCGTACGAGTTGCGGTGCACCTGGAGGAGGTCCCGCGCGAGGTCGACGGAGATTAGCCCGGCGCTGCAGCCCATGCCGGAGAGGTTGAAACTCACGACGTTGCTCCGGAGTTTGTACTTGTTGATGATCATCGCCGAGAGCGAGGGCGTCGGCGAGAAGAGGCTGCAGTTGACGACGAGGATGTCGATGTCCTTGGGCTTGAGGCGGGTCTTGGCGAAGAGCTCGTCGACGGAGGAGAAGATGACAAGGTGGGCCTCGGCGCGGGCCGCCTCCATGTTGCCCTGCGGGGGGATGTAGCGGTTGACCTGGGGGAGGCAGGTCTCCTCGCCGAGGCCGGACCGTTCGAGGATCCGGAGCTGGAAGCGGATGCTCTTCTCGTCGAAGAAGGGCACGAGCCGGGCGTGCTCCAAAAAGGTAGCGAACGGCACGCGGCAGCTCTGGGGCGGCCGGAAGCAGGCGTAGTCGACGAGATAGACAGGACGCGGCCGCGACATGAGGTAGACGGTGGCGGCGATGGCGACGGCGAAGCCGGAGCACAGGAGGTGGACTTGGTCGAAATGGAGGGACCGCCACAGAGAGAGGATCTGGTGAGGGCCGAGGCGGGCAAATTCCAGCAGCACGGCAGCCATGATGGGGATCAGGAGGAAGGTCGAGATGCGGTTCACCAGGTACTGGTAGGCGAGCTTCACATACTTGAGCGTGGCTGACCTCAACAACGGTGGCGGTGGCTCGGCCGGCATTTTGCTGAGCTTTTAGCTCACCAGACTGGAGATGAGAACGTTGAAGGCTTTGCGTTTGGGTTTGCGCTTGTGATATCGTCTTGCGGTGGCAGACTACGAGGCCGAGGAGGACGGGACTTAAATGGTGTCTTGATGGCAATGAATGTTGGAAGGTGGCGATGTTTAATAATGGTGGGACCTATTAACATTAAAGCAAACGGAGATTCCGGGCCTTCAAATAAGCTAGGGATGGCAATGACCCATGGCAGACATGGAAGCAGATACACCTAAATTCATATCCATTAAAGAAAAAAAAAAATTATACCCATGTCCATCCCATACGCATAATAAATATAAGACATTATATCATATTTATGCCCATTTCATTATTTATATTTATACTTGTGAAGGTTATATAATTTTTTAATTGATCAAATGAACTAGCTTTAAAAAAATTATGATCAATGATCATCTATAAAATTTTTCATTCAAAATTTAGATCTATACCAATAAATAAAAGTAATTAATTAAATTTATAAATATAATAAATATGAAGTGAAGGAAGATGAAAGAGAATGGGTATATCTATTATAAGTCCATATCCATCCTTATCATGTCTCCATATCCATATTTATACCTAATTTTTGACCTTTATAATCATTGCAAATAAAGCGAAGATGGGTAACCATCTAAAGATTGAAGAAATCACTATCCTTACTTCGAGTTTCTCTTTCTTTCCTTTAACCCTTTATTTTGCTTTCGATGACTTTTCAAAAGATTCTTCATCTTTTATAGAGATAGAGACGGAATAAGAATAGAAATTATTTTTCTCCTTACTATTAATAAAAATAGAAGTAAATATATTTTGATCTCATTTAATTATCCTATACTTTAATATTATAATACCTTTATATGTTTTTCTATTTATAAAATTATTTTTCTACTTCTTATTAAAAATTCATATATAAGGAGGAAAAAGAGATTGATAAATTTTACAACATTCGAATTTAGTTAAATTTATTATATATATATATATATATATTATATTATTAAAAAAAAAAAGTAAATGGGAAGAATGGGGCAGGAGATTTATTATTTCCACAGAAATGTGGATTAAAAAAAAAAAAAGATCCCTTGATCATAGGAATGGAACGCAGCGGTTTTTCGTTGAGAGAGAGATGGGGACCGAGATGAGGGTTCAGGCCCCGACTCGCCGTGCCGGCCTCGCCGTGCCCATCCTTGCTTTCCAGCGGTCGTAGCGTTGGCAATTCTACGCAACACCTGTGCTGAACAGTCATCCGTACTGTAGGAATTACAGTATTAAATGAGCTCGGTGGTATGAGCGGGCACGCAGTTAACTGCCGGCCGCTGTCACGAACGAAGGGGCACGTCATGTGACGCGGTTTCCCTTTCCCTTGGCTGGGCCATTGATGGTCTCGTCCGCGTGGTTGCATTTAGGTGGACCGACGCTGGACATTCCAGCACAGTACGATTGAGCGCTTTGCCCATGCTGTGCGTGGGCCGCATGACAAAGAGGATGCAGACCAGCGCTCATGAAACTGGAAGGCTGGGTTACGATCAAACCATTTTGGTCCTAGGCTCATGTCAAAATCTGGCCCACCTCTGTTATTGGACTTGGTTTATGCCCACGTTGGCGTAATCTTAAAGAACCAATTTCATGACCACCAGACCCGAATTTCTTTTTTTATTTTTTATTTTTATCCTCTCATTTAGAATCTAATTAGATTTTCTTTTTTAAAATTTCCTAAGCCTACAAAATTTTCACTTAGACCTAGCCATATTCGTGTGACTTATCTATACTCGAAAAAATTTTCATTTAGGTCTAGGTTAAAAATGGTGAACTTTATTTTAAAGTTATATATTATAAACTTTGCTTTAGGATTATATATATATATATATATATATATATATATATATATATATATATATATATATATATATCAAGAACTTTGTATGAAAT
The DNA here is from genome assembly GCA_017589505.3 of Metroxylon sagu. NCBI lineage: Eukaryota > Viridiplantae > Streptophyta > Magnoliopsida > Arecales > Arecaceae > Metroxylon > Metroxylon sagu. Next base: position 99,522 of record JACVBY030000621.1, read on the forward strand.
AAAAAGATTTTTGAAATTTTGGGGACCCATGCCCTCCTATTCTCTATTAAGGTCTGCCACTAGATTTAAATGATGAAGGTTGTACATCGATGATTTAAACCATTAGATATGATTTATAATATCTAAAATGCTTATACATCAAATATAATGTGATTTAGAATTTTCTATCCAATGCATCGGGTGGTTAAAAAAAAAAAACATATAGTATTCCATACTTTTAAACTATTCATTTTTTAGACCATCAGATGCATAGGACAGAAGTTTTTAAATCATAAGATTTTTAATATATAAATATTTAGAGACAGTAGAACATATCTAACAATTCAGATCATTGACGTTAGAATCTTCTGATCTATTGTAGATCTGATTAGATCCGAGTAGATGGTTCATTCGAGCAAAACCAAATCAAACTCTCATTTGAGCTTAAAGTTTAGAAAACTCTGATCCGAGCCCGACTCGGGCCTACCTTCAACCCTAACCGCTTGTTGCCTGTTTGCAGCCATTTGTTGTTCACCATATGTTCTCCTCCTCATCTAGTTCTTAGGTTGAGGTAACAAGAGTAAATATGTTTTCAAGCTTTAGGAAGGGACCCAAGGAAGCTCCATGGGCCATAACAATCAAATTATATATAGTTGACAAATGGTTGAATCAATGAACTATGGCCTGCTACCAAAATGGTTTAGACCAGTTCCATGGTCTAAAAACTCTATTATGGGTGCCCCATATGTAATTATACCAGTCATGTAATAACCAATACTTTGGTTTAGATGTGTCAGAACTAAATTTATAATGGCATTAGTTCCAAAACAACATCAATCTAATAGCACCCCAAAACATAAATATGGGAAAAAGGAATCAATCAGACCTATATTGCCCCTATAAATTTTGAATAATGGCTATTCATAATAATCTAAGGACAGATGAAGGATGGATCAAGTTGCTCTGCATGGTATCGTCATAAGGAGCACCAACCTTTATTAGATCTTGGAAATTTGACAGTCTAGTGGCTAGCAAAATTTATATGTTCTGCTGAACATCCAGACTTAATTTGCATGGTTTCTGCATTATAAGCTAATCCATAAATGGCTTATCATGCAAAACGTCAAATAATACCATATCCAAACGTATACAAGATTGGATGGATAACATATAGAGGCTGTTTGGTATGAAGTGATCTTGTAAAGATCACCGATGCTTTTAGGATGGTAATAAGATTATGAATTTGATATCTCTATTTTGACAATGATGTGCCATCATCATAAGATTAGGATCACTGTCTGGAAGTAATCCTAATTCCATTTAGAGGGTGGGAATGTTGGATCACCATGCTGATGATGATTTTTACTAAAAAAATTAGGATAACTTTATCCCCACATTTATCAATCTATTCTCCCATATTATTATAATATAATATTTATAAAATATAAATAGTATATAATAATATATTATTATATATTATAATATATAATATTATAATTATATTATAATTAATATATTAATAAAATATAATATTATATATTGTAATATTAATAATACTATTAATCTTATATTATAATATATGATTTATACATAATATATTATCATTATAGAACATATAAAATATATTATGCAAATAAGTTTTTAAGGGTATTATTGGTATTGTATGCATAGTGACTAAATTCAGTGATTTATGATCACTAGCTATCTTTGATTATTAAAATATCATATACCAAACAAGACAATATTGAATCATCGATGATCCCATCACTGGTGATTAATCAAATGGCTCCATATAGGATTTAAACTTATAGACATGGTGTGGACACCCTAAAAAGAGTATGGGTAAAGAGAGATTTGAAATTGAATGGTGCTTAAATACTAAGTAACAGACAGATGAATCCAACTGCTAATTTGTTTTACTTCTTGTCCTTTGTAGCTGTTTGGCATAACTATTGTGAATATTAAATAGCCATTGGAGCATCACCTAACAGTTAAATTAACAAATGCAGAAGCCTAAAGTAGAAGAATTCAATTAGTGTTGAAGATTTCCCCCTTATTTGTTTCTAATCAATACTAGCTTACTTCTATCATTTGACCCCTCACAAGCCTAGTGTTCACACCCTAGAATGCTACGTGAGGTTGGTGGGACATTCAAAGAGAAGACCATAAGCAAGGCTTCCTTTTCATTGAAATTCATATGATGAAGAAAGTGCCATAGACTTTGTAATTTCCACATGTTATTGTTTTGGTGGTAGAATAAAAGACCAGACCAGTCTTGTATTGTTTGGTGGGAACACCTCTTGAGCATATTTAAATAGTGCAAGAAAGAGTTTGAAGGGAACAAAACCATCCTTAGTTATCTCTACTTGTAATATATCTAGTTTCTGTTTGTAGTGCTAGTCCTGGCCACGAGCCGTGAGCCTTGGTCAAAAGAGAAGCTTGAACCTTTTAACTCGTTCAAACTTCATAGATTTTGGAAGATTAGAAATTTGGGCACTAACAAACAAAAAAAAGACTGAACGACTTTTCTGCATGACTTTCATTCATGGGAGACAAAGTAGAAGTACTAAAATGTTGGCAGTCAAACTGATGAAAAGGGCTGCATGTTTAGCTACAGTGGAAAATAAATTAGACTGGTACATGTCATGCAAAAGTTGCTTCCTAGTATGGAAGAGGTTGTTGGCGATATACATTGGGCAGCAGACAAATTCTACAACGTGCGGCTGTTAATGTGAATCCTAAGTGCAGCAACTCAGCTACCATTGAACTCCACTGCATTCTAAATACTTGCAGGTCATCCAATGTGTGCTGGACTCAAAGATGAAAGGAACAAGACAGTGTGAATGAGGGGGATTCTTAGTGACCTTTGGCCCATGGCATGACCAACCCATTAGAATTCATTAAGAATCATGAATCCATACAGCTAAAATATTAAAAGACCTGTATCTGAAATCCCTTGCATTCCTCTCAAGTCACATGCTCTAATGAATGCATGCATGTCTACATAGCTCCTATAATGAAGGATAAATCCATGCTTGAAAAGAGTACTAAATAGGCTAGACCTCACTCTTCGTTTCTATGCATAAAAATTCACGGTTTGAGCCATAATCCAACAAAATTAGGCTTGGAATCTAATATTTCAAATGGCAAAAGTCTTATGCAGCATTTAACCTTTAGGATCTAATGTGTCATGGCTACATATTGATGCTACCTCAGTGCATCCCATTGGACCACATCAATGCTACTCTAGAAGTATTAGGATTTGAAAATCTCAAGATTGCAGCATAGATAGCGTATCTAAACATCCAAGCATTTAGCCTCCAAGAAATCTGATGTGAAACTTTTGAGGGTTTGGGAGCACCAAAAAAAATGCCTTGCGTCACCATTCCCGTGACTCACGGAGCAGTCTCAATCGATTGAAGCCAGACAAAAGAGTTAGGAAGTTGGCAAATTATTAAGGGATGCCTCAAAGCTTGGAATGGTTAACCAAGATTCTACTCTACTACTTGACAGCGTTTGTCATCTTGAGCTACAGGAAATCAGGCTACAAGAGAGAAAACAGAAGAATAATATGTACACTTGATACTGCAAGTAAACAGAGGCTATCTTATGACTGATTTTTTTTTTTTTTTTTTTTCAAACTTAAATTTTAGCATAAATATCAAGAAGGCAGCAGTTCTTCACCCATTGGAAAGGTGGGTATATTTCTTAACTACAATAACAACTGAAGCTTGATGCCAACATCTGAGTGTCTGCCTCCCAAGAGGTCAATAATTTTGTCAATTTAATATGATTAATGGATGTCCGAGTCCACATTGCATTTGATTAGCTCCAAAGAATTCACACTCTGTCAGAGAATTCTGGAAGGCAAGAAGAAATTAGTCTCCAGAAAATCATAGAAGAAAGCAACAGGATGTGGGGTGGCACCTTGTTTCTTTGGAGATTCCATCCTCACCTCGCATGCCACCAAAGTGGGCACCGTCCTCCTTGACAAATAAAACCGATTGGCCCCCTCTCAACAAAGAGGGAAGGAAGAAGGGGGCCATCAGCTAACCTCATGCTAGCATCCAAGCTGCACCAGTTCTATATATTAAAGAATGGCACGAGGTTGGTTAGGTGTTTTGTTCAGACTGGCACCATGAAACATGGCCATTACCCCGTACATCACGGGCTGCGTCCTCGTGACTCGAGGATTTCTTTGTCTCCATCTTCAAAAAAATTGTAGTAGTTGTAGTCTATATCCTCTTCTGTTATCAATGTCTCTAGATTGTGTCCTGATAGATTGTCTTGGAGAGAAGATCTTTCCACTTGGTTGCTTCGCCTTTTACAGCTAGTTTAACCTTTGCTTTTGCTTTCAAGGTGAGTGAAGTAAGTGGGTCAATAATCTCCGCTTGTCCATTTGAGCTGTGCTGATCTGCTAGGCCAACTCAAGGAGATTAAATATATCAGATATCAAATCAAACTTAGTGAATTATTAAAACATTGGTTGAAAGTGCTATCGAATCAATTAATGGATGGAGACAAGCAAGAGCTAGAAAGAGTTTTCATCAGGCTTGGCATACTTGCTCAGCAACTGTGTTATTTATAGGGAGTCTGGCAAGAGAGGAATAATGAAATTATTATTATTATTATTATTATTATTATTATTTTTCAGGAAAGACTTGTTAACTTGATTGAGTCCTTAACGTATTTAATCTGCTATCTTGGACAGACTTTTTTCTCATCCTAGCTATGATAATGCTCACAATTGAATGATATAAGTTAGTATTAATTTCATCTAGTATGGATAAGTACCGTACCATACTAAAGAAATATAAATTCATACAGAATAGTATATATATAACAATAAGATGGCATTTATTGATACGGCAAACCATGGATAATTATTCTTGAACCGTGGATATATAGCAATAATTCTTCTTTCATTAGTTCAGCATTAGCATGATGAATGGTTGTAATAAAACACCTATATGTGAGATGTATTGAGCTATAATCTTATCCAAAAAGATTAGTTAAAAATTATTAACCGAGGTTCCTAGACCATTTATGTGTCCAACATCCTTTTAATGTATTAAATCTTACCTAAATTGATTCATTTTGAACTCACCTAAACTTAAAAGTTTAAACTGAAGGGTGGTTTGAATGTGAACTTAGACTGGATAACATTATTCTGAACCAAAAAGGGACCATGACATTAAGATCTAACAGAACCGCAACAAAATTTCCTACCCATGGGAGTTGAATTGCACTCCTGAGCCAGATCCACTCTTGACTCATAACTGGAATACCAGCTACAATTGCGTTCACTGGGATTGGAGTGGGCCGGGTTTAACATTAATTTTATAATCTACGAAGCTTATCATGTGAAATAGGGTCACAAAGAATCACGCATAGATCGGCTCATAATTATAAAGCTAACATTTCTAGAAAACATAAAAAATTGACAACGTTTAGGCATCACCAACAACCAATTATAATATCAAACAACAGGCACACGTATCTTAATCATGATATATTATATATATATATATATATATCATTAGCCAAATAAAACGAGTCATCAAAATTTATTCTGACTTCTTGAATCTAGCAATTTAATGAGGTGAGCACATGTTGCCGTTATTTTAACCCAAGTGTACCCGCCAATATACAAAAATAAAATAAAATAAAATAAAGACGCAATACAAGACCAAATATATGGCTTTTGTGCAGTTTGAAAAGGAATAGTTTTTGAAATAAAATCCCTCGCCCTCCCAAGCCTTGCAAAATTTTTCGCATCTTCTTCTTCTTTTACTATTTTATTATTTATTTATTTATTTATTTATTTTTATTATTATTATTATTATTAATTTTTTTAAATTATTATTATTATTTTATTTTATTACCACCTCAACGATCATTTCCTCACGTTACCCCACTCGCCCGCCTTTTATTTCCCTCCTTTCCCACCTCGCTTCTACCGTTCCACCGATAACTCCGCGAACCAAAGGATAAGGATCCCCGCTCTGCTCTGCTTTCAATTCACTCCATCCTCAAAAGGAGAGCAACGCAATCAAACGATCGAACACGTAACAGAAGAGATGGGAAACAGCATTGGGGGCAGGAAGAAGACGGCGAAGGTGATGAAGATAGACGGGACCACGTTCCGTCTCAAGTCCCCGGCCTTCGCCGGCGGCGTCCTCCGGGATCACCCGGGCTACACCCTCCTCGAGTCCGACGAGGTCAAGCGGCTGGGCCTCCGGGCTCGGCCGCTCGAACCCGAGGCTCCCCTCAAGCCGGGAAAGCTCTACTTCCTCGTGGAGCTTCCCCGGCTCCCGGACCGGCGGCGCGCCTGGTCCGGAAATCTCCACGTGGGCGCCAGGGAGCGGCTGGAGAGCCTCATGCTCTCCCGCCGCTCCGTCTCAGACATCTCTCTCACCAAGGCGGCGGCGGCGGCCGATGGCGCGGTCCGCGTCCGCATGAGGCTGCCACGGGCTCAGGTGGCAAAGCTTATGGAGGACAGCACGGATTCAGCCGAAGTGGCCGAGAAGATCATGAAGCTCTGCCTCGCCGAAGATGGCGACAAGGCGCCGCCGCCGCCGCCGCGGCCTGTGAAGACCGGGAGGAAGGAGGTGCGCTTCTCTCTGTTTTTTTTTTACTTGTCATTGGCTTAGCATCCGGTTTAACTCAACTCTCTGGGTTGACTGCAGGAATTTGGGGTGAGTTTCTTAGAAGACTTAGGATAAAACTATTCGAGTCTAATAGAGTAAAGAAATCGTTGATCGTTTCCTAGTTAGGATAAATTTATAGTATTATATTGGTAGAAAAGGTCGTTCCTTAATTTAAGCCTTGGGAGAAGGGATCTAACAGAGCGACATCAGGATTTGCCCATGTGGTTAAGAATCATCGTTCATATTTAGAAGAAGCCAAGTGGCTTCAAAATAATAGAAAAGGTCATCAGGAAATGAGTTTTTTTTCTAAGTAAAATTATTTTTCCATATAATAATTTATGGTTGAATACTTGAATTTAAAGCACAATAGCATGTACTCTGGAATTGGTCCTGTTATTCTTCATCATTGTTTGAACTGAAACAGGACTAATCAATGGAATCATTATTTTTCTAAGAAACTACGGATCTGAAGGAGCCACCAACAGGTTTGAACACACATTTGTTCATTTAGAAAAGAGGATTACATTCATATACTTAAGTTGCACATGAGGCATGCCTCAAATTTTGTACATAACTTTGACACATTTAGCATTAGGATTAAAAAGAAAAATCCCATTCAACTACAGAATGCCATTTTAGGCGCATATTGTTCTTGTTGGCCAACCAGATAATCCCTAATCAGCAGTTCATGTCTTAATTTACACACACAACGCATATTAGGCATAGAATAATGCTGCTTTTACCATAGGTTGCATTTTTTTTTTTTCTTTTCTTTTTTCTTTTAACATGAACAGATTCATTTACAACAGGACCAGCATCGGATTCTCGACATGTATCCAGTGCTGTGAGCCTTCACATGTATTCATGAAACTATAATGGTGGACCATAGGGTGCAGCTTGCATTATTCTATTTAGGTGATCTGAACTTGCATGGCAAAGTCAAGATTAAGGAATTTAAGGAGATTAAACTAAACTCATCACCAAACCTGCAAGCTCTTGAACAATTCAGTCCTGATATAGTATTAAGAATAGAAGTTCTCTTTGGAGGTGTTCAGATTCCTGGTTGTGATATCTGTGGGACTTCCCTGCAACTGAGTCAAGATTAAGGAATTTAAGGAGATTAAACTAAACTCATCACCAACCTGCAAGCTCTTGAACAATTCAGTCCTGCTATAGTATTCAGAATAGAAGTGCTCTTTGGAGGCGTTCAGATTCCTGGTTATGATATCTGTGGGAGCTGGTTATGATAGAGTCCTGGAACAAAATCAATATATGGAATGCTACAGTTTATTTAAAAGATGATTTGTGATGTTCTGGAAATTTTGGGGACCGTAGAATTAATGGCTTTTCCAATGCCATCTGCTACACTTGCCCTTCTGCTATTTCTTTCTTTACTACTGAGATGTATAGACAACATGTTATAAGTCACCATGAAATAATGCTTAGTGGCGTGCCACACAGCTGTTTTAATTAGATAACCTTGAATTGATGTTCTTAGTCATCGTTGCTTTGATTTATAATGATTTTTCTTTTTTTAATTTGTGGTGAAATTTATCGAGGTTATATATCAGCTGAATGACCTGGTTCTAAAACCATCTGCTGATAGTTCTCAATCACATATACTTTCTCCGTCAACCAGCTTGTCCCTTTCTTTAAACTGTAAGATTGCAAATTTAATTTGATATTTTCCGGTTTTTAAGGACTTAGAAGTCAATATGTGCTAGTTGATCAATAGTCCAGTCACTTTTCGTTCTTTCATTATCATTATCTTTCTGTTCTCCATAGCAAGCCAATCAAACTCCCATCATATTCGGTTGGCCTTTTCCGACACCATTTACTGTACAGAGTGGAAAATCAGAAATTTTCCTACTGCACGGTCTTAAGTCTTGTATTTTGGTCCAACCACCATAATGATGGGTGATTGAACATGAAAGAACGATTGACATTTTTCCATGTCATTCAAAATCAGAGGAACAGAAGTGTCCTATTGTAAGGGGATTTGATGATCATATGGTGTTCAATGTATATCCGTGACAAGATTGTTAAAGGGTGATTTGTTCTACCTACAAGATTCAAAGAAACTTAGCAGTCAATCAGATCAACCTCGCGGGTGAGCTCTATCATTCTCTCCTTGGATTGGTAGTTGACCTGCAGAGCCGGCCTGAACAGGTCATCATGCTAACCAATGTTTTAGCTGACTGTCTTGGTGAGAACACAACTGAGAAAGTTTCAGAGATAAAAAACAATGCTGATAATAGAATGAATGACACAAAGTTCACATGGGTCGTTCATGATTTTATTGCATCCAAAAAAGGGGCTTCTTATTTATGATGTTAATACTAATTCAAATACTTATCCATTCTATTGAAGTTTTCCTTATCATTGTTTTTCTTTATTGACTTTTCAGAAGCGGATAAGGTTTGTGGCCATGCCGGATGAGATAATTGCCTAATCTTCCTTCCGGGTGTAGCACTTTGTTTCTGCTGGTCAAGCCTAGGAGCAGCTGAATCATAGGACTCCTCTTTTTTTTCTTCCAAGAATTGCGGGTTGAACATGAGAAGCTGCTCATGGCTTCCTATCCCCCCCCCCCCCCCCCCCCCCAAACAAGTTTCTCTGTCTTTTCATTGTTAGATAGTTCTTATACTACACCAAATGGAATTTATTGATACAAAAGAGGCTTGGAAGGTGGAATCATGGTCTTGTTTCTATCAGAAAAAAAGGATATACTTGTTCCATGTGGTCTGTCTCCCTTTTCCTGTAATGTATATAATATTACCTTTTCTCTTTCAATTATATACTACTTATTGTCATGGGTCTTTTGAAAAATGCTAGCTTAAATTTGAGCTTTGTATCTAGTGGCAAAGTGGAACATATGATCCTTTTCATATGTAAACCTAAACTAAGCTGGTTATACACTTAATAAGTGGTAATAGCCAGCAGCTATAATGCTTTTGTATTATGTTCACAGGAGTGACCAGAAAAGAGGATGACATCTAGTCTGACTTCCTGACTTTGCCCACACTTAGACTCTTTGTCACAGTGGAACCTATGACAAGAGTTTCATTATTTATTGAAAGGAGAGGAGGGAAACTCAGACAAATAACAGGTGTTTCACTGTTAATACAGCTGGCTTCTTTACTATTTGCCCATGGTCAACTACATCATCCTCAACTATTATGATAGCATCTTACATGACTTTTCCCACACTTAAACCCTTGTCATGGTGGAACCTTTATTTAAAAGGAGGTGGGGGGAGGGAAACTGAGACAAAGAACAGTTGTTTCACTGATGATACAGCTGGCTTCTTTACTATTTGCCCATTGTCAACTCCATCATCCTCAACTATTATGATAGCATCTTACATGATGCATCAAATGGGATACTTTAATGAGTGTAAGGTATGAGATGTCATGTGTATATAATATGTCACATGGGTTCTGAAAAGGAAATACACCAAGAGGGTCGGTTAGATTGGATTGGCCTGCTTTTGGTCTGATCCAACAATAACTCAATACAATTTGAGTTAAAGTCGATTAGATTTAGATGGTTGCAATTATAGTTGCCATGAATGGTAATGAATGCAGGAAATAAATGCTCATAAAAGGCCTTAGTAAAAGAAAGAAGAAATGATAATATAGTAACGATATTATATATGAAAACATCAATAAATTTTAATGTTCAGAGAATCAAATCGAGAAAATTTTGAACATCCAACTATAACAAAAAATAAAAAATAAAAAAATTACTAGATTATAAGTTGAGATCAAATTGGGTATGAAAATTTTGAACATCCTTAGTAGAACCAGCCAAAAGCCGGCCACTAGTCAACTGTCTGACTACTGCTTTAACATCTCAAATCTAATGAAGCGGCTCAAAACCTTTGAATATGATTGCAAAGAGAATAACTAGGGAGAGCGTAGAATCAAAGAGACTGACATAGATTGCAGATGAAATCAATGCTAGATGAACCTACAAATTTGGACCAGGACTTGAGTGAGATTTGGGCCCCATGGTTAGCAAGCATCTCCTATTCTTCTGCCTTCAGTTCTGAAGTTGCTTATCACCTGCATTATCTAATAAGGTCCTGAGGGCTGAATTTTAATTATTCTCTCAAGGCATGATAGAGAACAAAACTTAGGATAAATGGGTTAGATAACAAACATTTGAAAAGCTGAAATGATTTTGCCAAATTAACTTGGATACTTGAAATTTTATAGGACTAAGAACCAAAACAGCAAAGGATTAAATGCTAACAGTTTCTTAGGAACCAAATTCTGAACCAGACTCCATAAACAACAAACTAGGTCCAGGCCAGCAACATTTATGACTTTTGATATAAGAATTGCAGCTTCCAAATTTGAAAAAAATCATGTTGAATGGTAAAGCAGAAACAAGATCATTAACTCTGAAATAGTATACTGCCAAGAAAAATGTCCCCATTATGTAGGTGTGAGCTTCTATTAAAACAATTCTCAAAAGAATAGTGTGTAAAAAGATGGGTTGGTTCATATAAGGTTGATACATCCATCATCATTAAGAAATTTGGCCGAGAAAGACAACCAGTTAGTATCGATGTGCAGTTCTTATCATTACTTTTTGAATTATGACTTGATCTATCGGTTTTCGAGCTCAGTGTGAATTATATTTGCACTAAACATGTCCATGTGAAAACCACCAACATGCATCATGAATCATTTGTCGGGACTTCTCCCCGACACATGCCTCCTTATAGAAATTTGGGTAGAGCTCTGCTAGTCATAAGGCACAGTGAACCCTATCAAATTTTCATAAGTTACATGCTCAACATGCATAATCCTGTCCATAACATTTAACTTGCTCAATTTAATCACACATGTCATCAAGCAATAACATATAATTTTTTTAGTCTTGCTTAGTAAAAACATATTTTACATACACATTACTGTTCATTTTCAGGCTAAATCTAACATTTACATTATGCAGTTACAACTTCAGAGATACATACATACATCACCATCTCAGTCACTACTCTTAGCATACAAGAGTATCTTATAATTCCCTTTACATCTACCAACACCCTCTCCAAACACTAATAACACATACAAAAATTTAATGCTACTGGAACTAAAATGCTAAGCCCACCTGCTAGGTCCTTAAGTATTTTAGACTCAGCTGCTAGCTCGAAGATTTCTGAATGATCTGAAATAAAAATGTAAACAATAGAAAGGTGAGATTTAAGTCTCAGTGATTGGATAGCCATTTAACAAGGAGGAAAACAGAGAATTCATATTATAAAATTGATAGAAATATCGATACCGCATATCGGAAATAGATACAGAAACCTTTTTAAATGAGATAAGTTAACTTATAAGTTCGCTTATGCTTCCAATAATATAACTTAAATAAAGAAATGTCAATTTTATAAGATCTCATGATGTCGGGTTGGGTGTGCTACCACTAAGGTACATCCCTACAGTCGCCATCCTGCAGGTGTACTCTCAATGGGTGAGTGAGCTGAACGCCGAGGATCCCCGCACCACATGGCACCCCTCACATGTGCGGTTCACTGCAGGTGTGAACTTGCCCCTTTTCCCTAGGCCTCCTCGTTGCCCCCTTCATCGGCCAATATCTCTGTGCCCCCTCGGGTTATATAGTAACCTAGCTCTTTACTGAGCTGTGATTCTTGCCCCACTGGGCTGCTTGCAATTTACGTCACTGGACTGATCTAGCTTGTACTCCCTCTGGCCTCGGAATCATAGTACGATCGAATCGCAAGGAGGTGCCGGCTGTAAATAGTGTGTGAAATGCTCATCCTATGGCACAATCTACAGGGTGATCAGCCCCATAAATGACCCAATACTTTAATGTTATATGTTATTAAAAATACTTCAGAATGTAGTTTATAATCCCACTACAAAATGCTATACTTTTTTTAGAACATTTCTATTCATGTAGGCTCATGCAAACATATACTGGAAAGGCAAAATCTATGCTTTTAACTTTAAACTCATGCTTTGTCTTTAGAACACGCTTTTAATCTCATACTTAAACTTTAAATACATGCTTTGCTTTGATACCTTTTTGCTTGAAACCCATGGTTCCACTTGAAACATTTATTTCATGAAATCTATGCTCACTTTTTAAAACACCTTCTCTTAATACATATGCTTTACTCTTAAAAACATTCTTAACTATGAATACATGTTTTAAAATCACTATGAAACTTGGTTCTCATTTCCCATACATAGGCTATCGAAACATTTCATGGAACATAGCATTTGTTTGGTTTGGTAACTAAAATTACATCATACATTACATAAAGCCCTTTCAAAGCTAGATAAAAAACCCACTCATCTTTTGCTATTTCCTCTTTTCCACGGTTGCTATCCCTCTTTAAAAGGCTCCCTTGCCTAATTTCCTTGATTTATTTTACCACATATGAATTTATTTAGGCGACATATACCTAGGTTTTCATTAAACATGCATGCATGCTATCTCTTAAACTAGATATGAAAATAATATAAGGAAAGGTTTTATTCGACATGTCGCATACTAGGTTTTCCATCTTTCCTTCCATCAAACATAAACCCTCTCTTATCTCTTTTCTTTTCTCTCTAATACATGATTTCATCATTAATCTAAAGCTTAAAAGGTTAGGGATTACCTTAAAAATGACAAGAAAATACCAAACTTCCTTCCCCCTTCTTCCTTTCTTCTTCTTCTTCTTCCTCCTTTCTTTCTCTTCTTCTTCTTTCTTTCTTCTTTTTCTTCCTACTACTGAACTCTTTCTCCTCTTCTTCCACCGCCTTCCTCTCCTTCTCTCTTAAATTTTTCTTACGGGTGGATGAAACAAGGGGTAAGTAGATTTTAATGCCTTGGTAAAAATCCTCAAATTGCCCTCAAACAAATCCCTAGAAAGCCCTCTCAAAGTCCACATGGCACACTCTCCACCATGTTACTTTGCCCTTGGTTAAATCCCCATTTTACCTTTAAAATATTTTCAAATGACTTCCGGAGTCCTTCTCTTTTATACCCTTAACAAATTTTCAAATGGCTTTCGGAGCCCTTTTTTTTATACTCTTAACAAATTTTCAAATGACTTTGGTATTCTTTCCCTTTATACCCTTCATTAATTGCTCAAATGATATTGAATAAATTTTAAAAGTGCTCTTCATTCATGATAAATTTTATGCTTCTAGGATACATGCTTTGTGATTCGGGATGTTACACCATTAGTCACCTTCTTGTTATGCAGGCTTTACATGTTCTTGTTACATAGGCCAAAGGGGTAAACATGTGGCTTGACACCATATGTGGGCTGTTTTTGCCTACATGGATACGTATGTAAAACATAATTCGGTATTTTATTTTTGACTTGAAAACTTTGAAGTAGCCAGCCAGCTACCATGAGTTACTTTTTCCATTCTATGTAATAAACAAAAGAGTCGGAGGGAGAATTAGGCCATGTTTGACAGAGCTTTTGGATGGTAAAGTTTGCAAAAAAGTTCAATAAGCATAATACCTTTAACCTCTGTAAAATCCTCAACATAAGGCCTTTTGATCTCAATGCCAAGGAATAGAATTTATAGCCATTAATTTTCACTTAGTCAAATAAGAAAATAGGGATTGCTAGCAATACCTTAATTTGCTCTGTAAGTTCTCGGAGATAGGACTTTCTTTTGATACTATACGTAGGTCTGATCCCCTATTTTTTTGATCACAAGCACAATGAACATTCAATGCGCAGTGCACAATCTAAAGAGTAAATTTATTCTCACTGTACAACATTAGCATATATGTGACTGTGATGTTAAGATACAACAAGAAGGGGAGGAGAAAAAATCAAACAAAAATAAACTTTTTTCACTATCTAGTAAAATCCTAGTACCATTTTTCGAGTCCAGCATTCCCTGCTTCCCTTTTTTCTTGTGCTCTGCACTATCATCTCATAGTCATTATTTTAACTATAGAATGTCATGGCTCATCTATCAATATATGTTCTTGATTACAATGCTTGTTGTCCTATTCCATGGTTCGGGGATAATTAATCTGTCATGCAAACAACTTGCAAAAGTCTTCTATAAAAGAAAAAGTCATTGCATGATTCAACATTCGCTAAATATGACTATCAGCTGCTAGTTGCTGATGTGTATGCACACAATATTTCATATCTTGTAAGAATGGCATATTCATCAGGTTATTGAATCTGAAGATAGTTTATAAACATTCTCCAATCAAATTTTCAGTTCAGTTTTCTTAACAGAGGCCATGGTTGCCAACTGTTATCAATCAAAAGTGCCCTCCCAAGGTAGCCTCTATATGACGCCACCCCAGTGCTAGTTACTGTCTTGGTCTGTGAAGTTGGATTCAAAGGAGTTTGGCTCCTTTCCTTTTCTTCATCATATTAAAATTGGAACTATTAAAAAAAAAACAATCTATATAATGTGCAGAAGGATTGAACTCACTTGGTCTATCTGATTCACAGGAAGCTTAAATGTCATGGAACTTCAGATCAAGTGACTTGGATCCCTGAGCTTAAGAAACCTTTATTGTGGTGGGGCTCTTGGATATTAGTTTACTAATTCAAAATTTTAGTACCACATTAGATAATTGATAAAACTTGGATCCATTTGAGTATAAATCCTAGTTTTAAGCAGTGTAATCTACCATGATACTTTAATGAATAAAATTTTAATTTTCATCTCTCATCTCCTTAAAAATAGGTGAGATGTGCCTCTTGCATGGTATTGCATATTTGATCAGATAGATTAAATTCAGTCAAAAATAAGAAACCACAAAGCAGAGAATACAGAGAAGAGAGTGTATTTGAGGTAAAGTGAATTCAAGTGCACTCATTAAACATTTAAGGAAAGAACTGAACCCACATATATAAAAAGAGATATTTTTATTAATTTTTTTTTGTTGATTTTCATTGTATTTAGATTTGGTTGGTTTGGGTTCACCTAAATTATCTTTCATTAGAGTGCACTTCAAGAAGAATATGTAGCTGTTTATTGTATTTTAAGAATAGACTACCATCAATTGTTTGCACCTAAACAGAATTTTACTATATAAAAGAGTGTCATTCATAGTGTGCCTTAAACTGAGAAATATTATTTATTTATTTATTTATTTATTTTATGTGCGCATATAAAATTGTATAAAGTAGAGATATAATAAATAAGCTTCCAACATGGGTTACCTGCAATGCATATAGTATTTTTTTAGGCTCCTTTGGAGTGAAACCCAGTGTTGTTCTTTAATTTATTCAAGCAGTTTCTCATACTGATACTTCTTTCTATTTTGTTCAAGGTTAAATATTGGTGTCATCACCAAGAAAAAATGATTAAATAGTGATACTTTTGGAGCTGGAGGGAGAGCAGTGTCAACCTTAATCCATTGGTCTGGTAAAGCCTAAGGCATGATGATTGGGCATGTGCATCTCTCTGATGGCTTACTTCAACATCAAATGCAACGAATTAATAAAGATGTTAGGCAAGAATGAAGAAAAGAAAAGCAAACTTCCAATGGGTGCATTGTCCTTCTCTCTCTCTCTCTCACGCACACAAATATTTTGATAGAGACGCAAGAAGAATCTCTCTAATTATAATAGAAGTGTGTTACGAAATATGGTTGAGGGTATGGTACTTAATTTATATAATACAAATGAACTATGTTTTAGGAGCAAGGTTTGGGCTAGGTGTCATGTAAAATAGTTTATCTAGGTAAACCATTTTCATCATCATCATTTTTGCTCCAGTTTTTATTTTTGGTTTCCAATCATCAGAATGAAGCTGGTTATGGTGCAAAAATGTCAGTTGAGAAGGAAGCTGATTTCACCTAATTTTCTTTAAAAATGGGTCTGTGCC
Organism: Metroxylon sagu; assembly: GCA_017589505.3. NCBI lineage: Eukaryota > Viridiplantae > Streptophyta > Magnoliopsida > Arecales > Arecaceae > Metroxylon > Metroxylon sagu. Next base: position 115,999 of record JACVBY030000621.1, read on the forward strand.
AAAGGAACATCCCACCCTCTTACATTTTTTCAACAGCTAAAGTTGCAGGTTAGCTCCACGAGGATTTGGAGATGGGTAGAACACTCTCCACACTATTTTGGAGAACTTGTCTTCTAAGATAGCCTAAGAAGGTGGACTTTACCCTGCTTTTGATGGAAGTCAATTTGTGTTGGGTGGGCAGAACATATTTGAGCTGAATTATCTTCAATTTTGAAATTAGACGGAGCCAATATATGGCTAACAAAAGACCTCTTATGCTTAAAAGAAATTAAAACATTTTAGATTAAACTATAGTTTTAACCCTCTCAAACTTAGGGGTCGTGTTATTTTAATTCCTAAACTCCAAAAAGTTGCAGAAGTGACTCCGTACTTTTCTTTTTGTTTCCTTTTGATCCCTACCATTAAATAAAAAGACGTCGTATAGTTCTGTCTGACATGACAGCATACATGGCATCCATACGACAAAATTAAGTTAAAATTCGTTATCGATCCGTCAACTCATTAATCCAAAATTCAAATAACCCATTAATAAAAATTTATTAATAAACATAAGGAATGTCAATTCAAAATTTATTAATAACCCATTATTGACGTTCCCACATCAACTACCCGTGCTCCCCCTTCCCCCATTCACTTCCCTACTCGTGCCCGCGTCCCCCCGCTCGGTGCTGCTGCCCACCTCTGGCGTCTCGCCGATCGCCGCCGCCGCTCACCTCTCGCCCCTCACTGGCCGCCTTCCGCCTTCTGTCGCTTTCTTTTGTACTCCCATCGTTTTCCGTCCTACTCGTCGCTGCCCACTCATCGCCAGAATAGAAAATATCGCCTGCACTTCCCTTCCCTGATGATGGACTTCTTCCATACGGCCTCCTCGTCGGCTTCGCTGGCCTTATTCCATGATATCATCTTAGCCATCCCACTGCTGATGTTGCTCAAGTTGGAGAGGAGCTTTCGGATCTCTTTGGAGAAAGGGGCTGAGGTCCTGCTCTTCTTCTCCTTCGATATCTTGAGGTGCTTGTGGTCAGCGCAAAGGGAGGTAACCATGGAGGCGATGGCAGCAACGAGGAGGAGGAAGGTTGTGACGTTGGGACGGTCACAAGGTAGATGGGACGGATTTATATTTGAGTGCAAGGGTGGTTGCAGCAGCCCCATCTTTTTCTGGGGTGAAGAAATTCTTATGCTCGATATTGTCTTTAGCTTAGCTTGTATAAACAAGTTTATTCCGGCGGCGAGTAGGTGGCGACGAGCGGGCAGAAGGCGGTGGAACTCTGGAAGAAAGCAGTGAAAGGTGGACGATGGCCAGCGAGGGGTGGGAGCGATCGGCAGGACACTGGAGGTGGGTGGCACACCGAGCGGGAGGATGCGGGCGCAGGTAGGGAGGAGAATGTGGGGAGGGAGAGCACGGGGGAAGAAGGATAAAGAAGGAATTTTTATTTTTATTAATGGGTTATTGAATTTCAGGTTAATGAGTTAATGGATTGATAATGGATTTTAACTTAATTTTGCAACATGGATGCCCCGTACGCTATCACATCGGATAGAACTAAACGATGTCTCTCTTATTTAACGGTAGGGATCAAAGGAGAACAAAAAGGGAAGTATAGGGATACTTCTGCAACTTTTAGAAGTTTAGGGAACAAAGTGACACTCCTAAGTTCAAGGGTTAAAATTGTAGTTTAGCCAAAATTTTAATTCAAGACATATTTATGTTATGAGATTAGATACTACATTATAAACAACAACGACGACAACAAACTCTTGATTTCAAACTAGTTGGAGTTTGCTATATTAATTTTTTTATCTCTATTCATTAGATTCATATTTATAAGATGTAACTATAATTTCATGCTAACCATTTATTTACCATAATCTTTTTTCTTTATCTGAGTTTGGGATTAGTTATGTGTAAAAGTCATATTTTATTGGAATTGGATAATATATTCTCACTATTTATATATATATATATATATTTATATTTTTGGGATTCACAATCCAATTCAACATAAATTTAGCTAAAACTAGCCCTTAGGTTGTATTGAAATACCATAAGAGTCCTCTGTATACCCCCCCTTCAGCTATCTTCTAGATAGCTTATGTTTATGTTAGTTTACTTCTTTCTTTTTCCTATCTTGCATCTTGAATGCCTTTTATCATGGATGAATTGTTTTAAAATTGGAATGAGTTGACCCTCAATCCATCCAATCTATCTCACATTGTAATTCTTTAGAATAATTCCAAGGCATCAAATCATATATAATTTTGTTTGCATGTTCTCATGATATCATTGATCATGGAGTAGAAAAGAAAAAAAATATAGATTAGCCCCTCTCAGCAAAAATGTTTTTTGAAAAAAATATAGGCAAAAATATTCTTTGATCCTTCAACTTCCATTTAAAATTCATTGTGATCCTTAAACCTTCAATTATGACCATTTAATCCCTTATGTTTCAATAATATTACATTCCTCATGCCTTTTTATATGGGTCAGTTATAATTGACAGAATAGTTGATGTGTCATCCTACCAACTAGTCCACGTGTTTATGTTAGCAATTTCATAAATTTTAATTGATCTCATATAATAAAACATCAAGAATGCAACATTTTCAAAACATAAGGGATTCAACTATAACGATCGAAAGTTTGAGGATCAAAATAAATTTTGAGTGAAAGTTTGAAGCTTAAAAGTATATCTTAGTTATAAAAAGGGTAACTCTAACCCAGCTCTAAGCCTGCTATCAATCACTCAAACATCCTAGAAGGTGCCTTTAGAATATTAAGCAAGTGGAGAGCCATTGGATTTTATAGCTTTTGATAGTGCAAGGTATCCCCTTTAGATTACAACAGTTTTGATCAAGCTACATCTCACTCCGTTCATGATTGGACCATATGCTCTTACATTCATAGCTCTTTTTTGGTCTTCAAGTGAAGATGGTGTGCTCAAAGAACTCCACACATCTTGTAAGGTCTTATCACCTTAAAAACACGAGCATAAATTCACTAGCACCAAGCTTACAATTTTAAATGTGGCTTCTGATGTCCAAGGCTCCGCACACAAAATGATGCAGATAGGATAAGAGAAAGGATGGAATTGGATAAAAATTATACTATATCATATTTGATGAAGAATAGGATAACAAACTAGATAGAATATTCAATATTTGACATTAGACATCATTAGATAAGATTATAGAAAATATACTTCTTCTAGTTTGACAAAACGGTAGCCTAAGGATAAAGGTAAAAAAAGAAAATAAAATAGTAATCGGATAAGATAAAAATAAAAAAATTTATTTTAATAGGATAAGTTATTTTTCTTTAAGTAGATTAGCATTCTTGTGAAATAAAGTTTTACCCATCCTTAAGGAAAACAAACTTAAGAAAGGACTTCAAATATTCTATATTCCTTTTAATCTATGTACCAAACATACCCTAAAGAGATTACATTTTCAAGAAGAGATCTAGGATATCTCAAAATGATTATATTTTATATCACTAGGATGATCATATTTTATATCGCTACATAACATCACAATGAACTTTGTCCTATAATTTGTTAGGCTCAATGCAAAGTGTATTGGAGATGGGAACAACTCATGGATACTTTGGAACATAAAGAAAACAAAAATCTATCAAAGTTGATTGATAAATATCTTTTTAAATTTGTTTATATATGTATCATAGTTATAAAATTCTTTTATACACCAAAGACTATTGTCCATTTTAGATAATTCCATTGCATAATTTTAATTATTTAACTATATGATCTTTCTTGTCAGGTTTCTCATTAGCTTGTCTTTCTTCTCTTGTGCCCATATGAAGACTCAAAGCTTCTTTAATTCATTCTGATGATGATGGTAGTCCACCAATGTATTATGTCTCTTTGCTGGAGGATTTTATCAACTCTTTGAAGTGTAAGAAGTCGAATATCATTACCTACTCCAATGCTAATGTTGAAGTTGTGCTATTGCTCATATCACCATAAAGATCATCTAGACCAAGGTGGAGCTGGTATAGAGTAGAGGATGTTGAACAGGAGAGATGGTAAAGCATCATAAGATAGGAAGCAAGGGCAAAGTTCTGATAGGGCAAAGTAGCAGATACTTTTAGCTCAAACTTGATTAATTCGACTCATCAAATCTTGAATCTAGTCCAAGTTGGTGAACTAGTGGACCAATTAGCTATTCTGCACCCCATATCAGCTAACCTAATTAAGAGCTATGAGCCAATGGACTGCGCACATGCATTAGGCTTTGATCGAAAGGTAACTTAAATACTCGACCCTGATGATTAATGAATTATTTAGTTTGAAATTATAGAGGGACTGGGAAACTAACCTTCATATCAAATATTAAAAGATTATTCTTATGATATAAAATAGATGTTTGCATTTTGCTGGAAACTTAGCTATCTGGATCTTTTATTACTACACTTCACATAAGATTGGGCCAATTTTAGAATATCAAAGCTATTGAATCATATGGCCTTTTACATGGGTTAATTGCTTCTTAAAAAAAGGGAATGGGAGATGGAATTTGTTCACCTTTCCAATTAATGTCTTTATGGCATTTTCTTGCTCTCTAACTTGAATTTTAGTAGTTGTCTATGCCAATGCTAATGGGATGTATCAGCATCGACTTTGGGCTAAACTTGAAAACATCCTAAGATTGAATCAACTGGTGATAGTCTCAAAAGATTTCAACTACAGTTTATCTAGAGAAGATAAATACAAATTTTTATAGATAATTGGGAGAATATAGAGTTTTGACAATTTATCCAAAAGGGAGCACTCATTGATTTAGGATATATTGAGAGAATATAGAGTTTCAACAATTTATCCAAAAGGGAGCACTCATCAATTTAGGATATTCTAGGTCAAGACTTATTTGGTGTAATAATAAAAATAAGGGTGCTCAAATATGGGAAAGGCTAGACATATCTTTAGCTAATGATATGTGGATCAGAATTTTTCTAAAGGCTCAAATTTACCATTTTTCTCATATTGGATTGGATCACTGTCCACTTTTAATTTCTTTAAAGGTGTATAGATCAAGGCCTATTCCTTTCAAATTTGAGGACATTTGGTCATCCTTTGAAGAATCTTGGTATATGATTTATAAGGCTTGACGATTAGTGCAAAGTGGATTTCCCATATTTAAACTTGTTAAAAAGAAAAAAAAAAAATGTTAAAAGACATAGTGTGCCCTAAAGGTCTGAAATAAGATCAAAGTGAAAAATTTATTTCAAAAGATAGCAGTAGTGGAATCAAAAATTGATTGTCTCCAGATAGGAGGATATAGTTGAAAATTTAAGTCCTAAAGATCTTGCAACCATGAGATAGAAAATTAGTGAATATTACAAATTACTCAAGTTATATAAAATTTTCTAGCAACAAAAATCATGAGTCTATTGCCTAGATTTGATGATCAAAATTTAAGATTTTTTTAATAATAGGACTTTAATCAGAAAAAGAAGAAATAGAATATTTGGCATTATGATCAACAATGGCGCCAAAGTTGAATTTAATGCTAACATTAGGAATGCCTTCAGAACATTCTTTGTTGATAATTGGGCAATATCTAAAAATTGTGCACCTCTTAGTTTATTTGCCATAGATAAATTATTGATAACAAATGAAAAAAGAAAATGGAGACTATAGTAATAAATATAGAAATTTGGATGGCTCTAAATTTAACGTATTTTAATAAAGCCTTTGGTTCTCATGACTTTCCTCCAAGATTTTTTTAAAAATATTAGCATATCATAGAATATAATGTTTGTGTAGCCATTAAGTAATTTTTTAGTCAAGGTAGAATATCAAAACCTTGGAAAGCAACATTTGTTACTTTGATTCTCAAATATTAGAATCTTACACCTTTAAATTATTATAGATCAATCGATTTATGTAGTACAATATATAAAATTATAGCCAAGATCATATCCTTTGGAATTTGAAATATTTATCATCTTATCTTAGAAGAATATGGTGCTTTCATCACAAGTAGGAGCATATTTGATAACATGATTTTTACTCAAGAAGCTTTTTATTCATTGCATAAAGCCTTCAAACATTGACCTCTAATGGTAATTAAATTAGATATAGCGAGAGCTTATGACAAGCATAATTGGAAGCATTTGTTAGCCATCCTTTATCATCTCAATCTTCTAGCTAAGATGATAATTTAGATGGATGGTTGTATACATACTCTAGATTTCACTATTCTAGTCAATGGTACTCCTATTAGCTTCTTTAATTCGGTAACAAGACTGAGGTAGGGTTGCCCAATTTCATCATATCCATTCATTTTATGTGCTAAAATGATAATAAAAGATATCCAAACTAAGATACAGAGAGAATGATTTATAGGATATAGACATTACAGAAATTATCCTTAAATCAATCACCTTTTCTTTGCTCATCTTTGTTTGCTATTGTCTAAGGCTAAATAAGTTTATTGTAGAGTATTAAAATCAATCATCTAGAAGTACAATGTATAACCTGGCCAATCAACTAATCTAGATAAATCAATGGTTTCATTTAGTCCTAATATTTTTGGTAATCTAGCAAACCATTCTTGGTGTCATGAGAATTAATAGTCTAGGTATTTAATTGGGAGCCCCTCTAAGAGGTATCAAGCTCAAACAAGTAGATGTATAACCTTTGAAGGATGAGATAAACACCAAGTTAGAAGCATAAAAGTGGAAGTCCTTATCTTTTATTGGGAGAGTTACACTTATAAGGTCAGTACTCTGCTTAATGCCTATTCATATAATTGCTAAGGTGATAGCATCTTCTACTGTTCTAGTTCTGTTAATTGGTTCTTGCACATTATTCGAAGCTTCTTATGGGAATATGAGACAAATAAAAAAATAATTCACATAATTGCCTGAGAAACCATATGCAGAGATAAAAATAATGGTGGATTAAGAATTTCTAATATTAGAGCTTAGTGGACAACATTGATGTATAAGTCAGCTAGCCATCTGATTATGAATCTCCAAAGCTTATGCACCAAACTACTCTATGCAATGTATCATTTTGGTGATTTGATGAATTATGCCATCCCTTGATCCACATCAGCTATATGAAAAGCTATCTACTATTTAGCAACTTTCTTATTTGATAGATTTATCTAGTTGGCTTGTAATCGAAAGACTATCAATACCACTACTCAACCTTGATTTTCTTTTGTTTATCTGAATTGATGACCAATTTCTTATGATATTGAAACTTTAAAGGCACATCCTACAACTGACCATTTTAGAATGCAAGATGGAGGTTGGAATTATTAACTCCTTGGTAGCGTTTTTCCACCTTCTATTGTGAAGGGAATAATCAACAACACACCTAGTGATCTCAATGATAATAATGCTTTATGTTGTGGGGAAGGCTATAAATCTTAAATCATTTTTAAAGAGATATATCACCTGTTAAGTAATGAAGTTAATAGGATGACACAATATGATGTAAAGCATTTTTGGAAACTAAAAGCTCGCTAGCGTCCTTTGTTTTCCTTAAGTTAACTTTGGATTGTAGGTTTGGTAACAATGTCACTCCTGTCCCATATAATCCCCTTAATTCAATCTATATGTAAGAGGTGCAATCAGTATGAAGAAACAACTGCTTATCTATTTCTCTTTTGCAAAGATTTTAGGTTGATTTAGTCTATACTTAACTACTATATTTTTTAGTCATTTCCAATCCATACAACATGCAATTTAATTTTTTCTTCAAAAGCCATTCCATGAAGAAATGAGCTAGACCAGACCCTTCTTATTTATATTCTTTGGATACTTTGAAGGAAAGGAATGTAATGGTATTCCAAGAAAAGTAATTTAAATTAGATAGGCTATTGATAGACTATTGAGAATTTTAACTCCATTATATCTTTTGGGCCTAATATTCTTTACATCTGGGGCTTCTCTTAGGATTTAGCAGGAATCTCTCAACCCATTTTGATCTCCTAGCAGCCCCCTCAACTAGATTTTGTTAAGGACAACTTTGATAGATCTATTCATCCACATACCGCAGGTGCTAATATTATAATCAAGAGTATGAAGAGAGGATTATAAATGCTATTACTATTCCTTTGTTTACCTCTTTTATATCCATTGCAGAACTCTTACATGCTTGGTATGGTCTAAAATAATCCTTGACAATATTCAAAGGTAACAAAATTCTTTTGAAAGGAGAACATTCATTAGCAATTATTTCATGGATGAATGGGAACTCATATTGCTTATATAGAACTTTACTTAATTATTGCAAGTATTCTTAACTTTGAATGGATGCATATATATAAATAAGCTAATCAAGCAAGTTGATTTCTTAGCAAAGTGGCAACAATAAGAAAATAAAGAACATTATAGACTTCTACTCTCCATCTCCAACGCCTCATATTCTCGAAGCTGATGCATGAGGAACCTCTTTCTTTAAATTTTAAGTAGTTATCACCTCTGCTACCAAAACGGACAATTCTCTATTGAAATTGTCTCATAAACAATAGTTTTTAGATGAAATCATTTGTTCAAGAGATGATTCCGGCTCGTGTGGCCAATGCGCTAGGCTGCTATATTTTCTTTTCATGAACCAAAAAAACTCCTTATATTTCTAAACTTCCATGGTTTTGAATCTACTGAACCCCAAAGTCTCAAGCTGCATGCAAAGCTTAAGTTAATGATGCAGTGGAAGATTCTAAAGTATGCTATCGAAGGTTCGTTTACATTATTTCTAAGGAAATTATGTCAATATAAAAATAAGTTACTAATACTTATGATTCTTAAGAGATTTTATTGGCTATCGTATTTAAATAGATTAGCATCCGATTGATGATAAGCTTATTAAGAAATCTAGCTATGAGCAAATTGTTATTTTTATAGGAACTTATCTAACGACATGCAACAATAGAAAGGATTAAGAGTTGCTGGAGTTCTACTTTATTTTTATTAAAAAAATATTACTATCACCATCATCATTTTATTTTATTTTATTTTTATTTTAAAACCATTAGTGTTACAATTATCATTTTATTTTATAGTAAATAGTTAGTGGACAAAATTTCTCATTCGATAAATTACCACCTAAAATGTTCAATTCCTAGACTCTTCTCTCTTTATCATTTATATTCTGATAAAGGAAAAAAAACAACAAATAGCCTTAAGGAATCAAGTGTCTTCTCAACCTTTCTTTAAATTATTTAATATAATTTTATACCAAACCCATTCCTAAAATTGGACAGATAGAAAATTTTATGTTGAAGAGTAAGACATGAAAACAGAATTAAAAAAAAAAATGCGGCTCTTTTATTTTAAGGAAAGACTTTTCTGCTTCTTACTTAAAACTATATTTTCACATGCCATAGTAGGTGAACTGCAACTTATGCTTCTTACTTAAAACTATATTTTTACATGTCGTAGGTGAACTGTAACTTATGCCTCTAAACTTTTTATCTTGATATGTATCCATATCTCTACCGATGGTTTTTTTTAATGTTATATCTTACTTCTTTTCTCGTTATATTTTAGACTTTCCTATCACATAGTTGGTGAGTTGCAAATTATGTCCCTAAACCTTTCATCTTGATGTGCATATGCATCACTAGCGATGGCTTTTTTTTAATGACATATCTTACTTCTTCTCTTTCCGCTACATTTTAGAGTTTCCTAAGCAAAGTAATGGCATATTTGTTCTATACTATATATTAAAATATCAAGCATTCATTCTATATTATATATTAAAATATCTGTAAGTCGATAACGAAACTAGGATTAAAGATTAAGAATTTATCAATGGAAAGGAAATAAATTTTTTTAATGTCCTATCTTACTTCGCTCTTCTCCTCTCACTATATTTTAGAGTTTCCTAAGTGAAGCAGTATTCATTCTATATTATATATATTAAAATACCTGTATATCGATAACGAAAACTAGAATTAAAGATTAAGAATTTACTAGTGGAAGGGAAAATACTCAAGAGCTTGCACAATGAAGATGTATAGAGATTATAAGTGATTATGGAGGAGAAGGGATTTTGTCTTCAATCTTGTTTTTGAGAATGTAACTGATGGTCTCCATATTAATTATTAAAAATCAAATACTAACTGATTGATCATATCAAGCACTGTTTTTCACCATCCTTTTAGTGGTATGGTTTCTCTTGATTTTATAAAAAACTCACATTTGAAAACTGTAAATTATTGAACTAAATGATTTATAAAAATGCAAGTATAGATGCAAATAATGATAAAGCTTCTGTAATTAGTATCATACTAGCTTTGAAATGTTATAAAAAAAATCTTTAAAAGGTACTTTAACTAATTTCTAAAATATATTTCTAATATTTATGAATTTTTAATCAAAAGAAAAGATATCTAGTGGCATGAAACTACTACATTTTTTACACATATTTATATATCTTATGCTATATTTAAATTCTTAATTTACTAAGTATATCTTGAGTAAAGTAAAGTAATTTTTTCTTCTCTTACCTTTTTGATCGATGTCTTCAAACATCTCAAACAGCAAGTTGGACTATAAAGCAATACCAACCATTATAGTTTAATATATTAAAATAGTATATATCATTAGAGTTGCCAAATAGTCCTTTCATTTATGGAAACATTAAAATATAAATATTAGTTTTTCAAATGTGAAGGACTTATATGGTAAAAATTATATCGAAACAAGCATACAAAGTTCATTATAATCACACAAAAGAAATAAATTATAAGGGAAATATACTAGATCACAATAATGATTCATATTAAAATCAAATTCAAGGATTAATTATAAAGCAAGGACTAGAAATATATGTAATTTTTATGTGATAATAAGGTTGATGCTCATGCATATATTTACATGCATATATTTATTTTTTTATTTGTGGCATAGAAGCATAAAAAAAATATGCACAAGAGAGAAGATTATTAAAAAGAAACATGAAGAGGAAAAACTTGTAAAAACATGAGAGAAGATTTGGAACTCACATCGACTCCTCTTGATTTGTCAGACTCTCTGGCATTTAAAAAAAAAAAAAGAAAAAGAGGAAGAAATTAGATTTTGTAGGATTCTAAATTATCAGCTTTTAAAATTATTGCCTTTCCTTTTGTATGGTGGTACAGAATGATATCAAAAGACATGTTAGTTAGATGAGTTAGATTAGCGTTTGATCCTTACAAAATATATTAATCTAGTGGCCGAACAAATTAGATTAGTTCTTAATTACAGATTTTCTTTGCGTGTATGAGTTGAGTGGTCCTGATATGAGCACAGGTTAGGTTGGGTTTAATATAAATGGCTGATCATATTACCAACATACTACCATATATTGGAGTTTACATAATGAACCAAATGCTATCTTTTCGTTTTCTATATGTTCAAGAGTATTTCTCTAGGCAAGACAGGTTCATAAGATAAGCTTCCACAAAAATTCTTTATCTACAAAAATGTGGATGCCATCTCTAAATACAGTTCTCGTTTACATATTTGGTTTAGCAGTCCTGCATGCGCATACATTTGTAAATCCATATCTTGGAGTGCCTGCATGCATAGAGATAGCTTTCATGGTTTATGAGATATAATGATTTGAGAGTTGTTTGCTTATATAAACTGTGAATGCAAGAGTCCTGCTATTCATTAATGAGGCTATCTAGTGGATATCCAAAACTAAAGTTAAACTGGGTTGCCTTGCATCATTGGAATCTGTTAGTAGCCATAAAGACTACAATTTTTCTTGTGTAATAATAACTTTTGATTCCAAGCTATATAGTGATAAAATGTTCAATCGATGATTAATTTCTGACTAATGGTGTGACATTGGAGCTAGCAAGTTCCTACATGATTGTATCTAATGTTGAGAACCCAGTTAAGTTTTTCCATTCATCTGTCTTTTATTCCTCTTAAGGCCCTCCTTGAAACTCTGCTTTTCTTGTTCTCTATTTGATTTTGCATGCTATTCACCACTTATGTAACTGCATGTAGAGCATTCCAATTCTAATCGATGGTCGATCATGTCCAAATATTTTATTTTATATTAGTAACAGATGTGAACACTTGGTGCAAATTTGGCTTTGCCCCTTCAAATTTATTAGTAAGTTCTTGCGTTATGTTTCTACTTTGATAAAACACACTATGTTGTCTGATACTTATAGTTGGAAAGACATATTTACGATTCTTTTTATAGATATATAATTTATTTGATTCTTTACATATATTTATCAAATTATAATATTGAATACCGCTTGATCTAAGTATATTAAAATGGTATGTTATTTACTGGGCCATCAAACTTATTATTATTATTTATTTATTTTTAAATTCAAAAATTAAAAGATGGGTTGCTAAAAGGCCAAGGGTGAGCATGTAGAAGTAACGCCGGCTTTCTATGTCTACACAAAGTAATTTTAATCTTGTTTATTTGTACATTGAAGAGTATTATAAAAATATATATAATTATATCAGATAGAAAACATCAGTTGTATATTTTTTATTATTATAAGATATTTAAATGTTTGTATGAGGTACTATCAGACAAAAGGTTTAGTTAGAATGTATGGGTTGCTCTCATAATCAGTACGATCTGTGTGTGAATTGAATTATTATTATTATATTAAAATATATTCATTGATAAGTACAACTATTTTGTATGTTTGTGGGGCCAATTTTTATGAGTATATGATATTTGTGATGACCGAAGTTTGACCGAGTTTGGGCCGTGATAGATAGTTCAAGTTCAACAGGTGGTGTGGCTACAAATATTAAAGCATATTTCTTTGAAATTGCTAGCCAAACACTTGTGTCATCATGGCACCCATAGTATTATGCAAATTATTAGATTGGGACTCAATATCCCTGTCCTTTTTATATCCGTCGTATTTATTACGTGGTACCAAAAAAAAAAAAAAACTAAATAGGAGCACACATGCACATCTCTTCTCTCTAATACTAACAATATATTTGACATGTATAAAACCCTCTATATGAAGACATATAAAATAGAAGATATACGTAAATAGAAAGAAAAATAAAAACACATTATCCAAGTGGTAAAGTATTCATTAACTTATTTCATACGAAATCATCGTTGGTAATGGAATTATATCTGACATGCTCTGTTGGAATTTTTTTTTTTTTCCCAACAACAAAACAGAAATTAAATCATGGACTACGTACACCTCTCCAACCATAACCATAGTGTAAATTAAAACACATGTAGTAAGATACTACCGTGCATATATGAAAGGCATATAGAATTAGCTCACAATCACATCACGTACGCCAATACCTCCACTATTCAAATAGACGCAGTCTTTGTAGAAGGTAACCATTGTGTAACTCAAAAGACATGCAGGACGATACAACCATGAACGTAGAAAGTATATAGAAATAGTTCAAATCACGTATGGCAACACCTAAACTTTCACTCTTTAAATGGTCGACTCAGTGTTGGTCGAAGGGAACAATTATGTAACTTAACACACAGGGACTTTCACTCTTTAAATGGTTGACACAGTGCTGGTCGAAGGGAACAATTATGTAACTTAAAACACACGGACTTTCACTCTTTAAATGGTCGACACAGTGCTGGTCGAAGGGAACAATTATGTAACTTAAAACACATGCACTACGATATATATGTGTGTATATATATATATATATAAGTTGCATAACACGTACGACACGATACCACCTTACTTTGTTTATTTAAATGGAAGCAGTCTTTGTCGAAGCTTTTCCTTCCTTCCGCACGTAATCGTTCGCCACCAACGGTAGCATCAACTTCACTCCAGTCCAAACTTGCACCAAAGCCAGCCCCTCTGGAAGGCAAAGCAAAGGTGAAAATTTCTAAAGATGGTCCTTGATCTCCGCCAGACGCACCGGGTATTCGTCAATGCAATCGGCCCACGCCCCCTCCTCCTCCCGCCCCACCGTCCGGCGGCAGCGCCAAACGGCGCTGTTGCACTTGAACCCACTCCCCAGCCCGATCTGCCACACCCTGTCCCCCTTCCTCAACCTCCCCTTCGCCTCCAAGTACCCGAGCTCGTACCACGGCGAGCTCGACGACGTGTTCCCGAACCGGTGCAGCGTCATCCTCGACGCCTCCGACTGCTCGTCGCTCAGCTTCAGACTCCTCGCCATCTCCTCGATCACCGCCCTCCCCCCGGCGTGTATGCAGAAGTGCTCGAACGCCTTCCTGAAGTCGGGCACGTACGGCCGCCACTTGGGGTTGACGAACCGCCGGCCGACCATGCTAAGAAAGAAAAGAAATTGCTCAGAGAGCGGCAGAACTAGCGGACCGAGGGTGGTGATGTTGGCCTTCAACGCAGCCCCAGCGATGGCCCCGAGGTCTTTCGACAGCGAGACCCCAATCTTCTTCTCGTTGTCCTCCTCCTGATACACGCACCGGTACGAGGCGTCGTCGGCCGCCCTGACCGTGCGCACCAGGTGGTGGAGCTCGTACTTGGCCCGCCGCGCCTCCCGGCGCTTGTTCGAGAGGAGCACGGCGGCGCCGCCCATCCGGAAGAGGCAGTTGGCCACCAGCTTCGACCGCTGCTTCCCGGTGTACCAGTACTCGGTGATGATCTCCGTCGTCACGACCAGCGCGTACGAGTTGGCGTGCACCTGCAGCTCGTCGCGCGCGAGATCGATCGAGATGAGCCCCGCGCTGCAGCCCATGCCGGAGAGATTGTAGCTAAGGATGTTGCTCCTCATCTTGTACTTGTTCACGATCATCGCCGACAGGGAGGGCGTCGGCGCGAAGAGGCTGCAGTTGACGACGAGTATGTCGATTTCCCTCGGCTTGATCTTGGTCTTTCGGAAGAGCGAGTCGACAACTGAGAACATGACCATCTCGGACTCCTCCCTCGACTTCGCCATGGAGGGGGTGAGGGGGATGACATGGTGGGCTGGGGGGAGGCAGGTGTTCTCACCGAGGCCCGACCTCTCGAGGATCTTACGTTGGAACTCGATGCACGAGGGATCGAACGCTTCGTTCCGGGTCGTGTAATCGATGAATTTGGCCGAGGGAAAGCGCAAGGATGCAGGCGGCTTGTAGCACTCAAAGTCGACAAGATACACAGGACGGGGCCTTGACATGAAGTATATAGTGGCCAAGATGATCAGTGCAAACGAGTAGAGGAGGACGTAGAAGACATCAAAGCCCTGGATTGAAGCAGAGAACTTTTGGACCTCCTCGGGACCGAGGCAAAGTACCTCGACGAGGGCGGCCATAAGAGTAGGGATGAGCAAAATGGCTAGGAGGTTACTGAGCAAGTACTGGTAGCAAAGTTTGAGGTACCTAGCCATGGGCATGGTTGTGGCGGCTGGTGCAACTATTCGGGAGAAGTTCTAAGAGTTCCCTAGCGAGCAGCGGTGAGGAGATGCGAGTAGAGGGGGCGAAGGATCTAAAGGCTTCGTCCTCATTAAATAAGGCATTACCTTGGTTGGTGGCAGAAAATATTGGAAGTGTATTGTTTAATATGATTAGGTCTTTGGTAAACCTAGTCTTGCATACTAACAAAACGTGTGTTAAGCTAACTAAGATGGTTGGCTCCAGGTTGCCCGCAAGCCTGCAGTTGGACTTAATAGAGGGGAGCAGTTGTCATGCGGTGAATGAGGTGACTTCAGCCAGTCATACTGCGAGTAATTTGTTCTATTTATATGCGCCTTTGGTGAAGGGTCATCTGCTTGACTTGTTCTTCCCGAAGCACACGTCGCTGTTTTCATGAGCAGGCGGTGCAAATATTACCCACGTTGAGAACTTTGCAGCTTCAAAAAAATCATATATGGCGAGAAGTTTAATCATGAGAGCGATCCGTCACCAGCGCTCGCGTCGCCGCCGTGGTCTTTCCTGGAGTACGCTACGCTTAGCCAAACTATCTTGGAGCCTCGTTTGAGCTTAAGTACAGCTGAAGGTTGATGGATTACGTCGGTTTAGTTTTTAGACCAGGTTTAGCGGATGCGAACTTTATTAGTTATTTAGAAAAAATAAGAGGTTATCCCATGTAATAATTGCAGTCATTAAAAAAAAAAAAAAAACAGAATATTGTTGGGATGTTGTTTAGATGTAACAATAATAAGTTCGCCTTCCAATTAATCTCTTTCTTTCATTAGATGATGAATGTATTTAGATAATTTTGTAGGGTGATGAATCATTTTAATATTATTAATTATAGTTAAAATCAAATAATATATAATATTATTTATTAAATTTTAATTGATATCTATATAAGATAATAAAATATGAGATAAATTTTGCTTCTCTCAACATGAAAGAGTCTCTACGCTTCTCAATTCTAAGATAATAAAAGGAGCTACGTTTAGATTTGCTAATTGAGATAGTTGTGGATGAAACCTTGCGATGGACTGAAGATATTCCGGTCTTGTAGCTGCCAAATTTGCCATATAATCTAGTTTGATTCTCTATACACATGTGATCAAACAAATCCTAATATAAAAGATAGTAGGTGCAACGTAGCTTTGAGGTAAGGATATTCATATTCAGCTTTGCCTTTGATCCAAAAAATTAGCACTACTGAATCACTTTTCAAAATTGATTATGTTTGAATGCTGAAAATTATTTATTACTGCCTTCAATGTATACCAAGCCCTGGTTAGCTCTACTATAGGAATTAATCTCGTGAGAAGTGAAACAACCAGCGCCAGCAGCATTTACATCGAATCCACGATATTGATCATGATCTATATTATTATATATGTGTGTTTATCTCTATTATATGCATCGTATGGACATAAAAATAGATGATTTTCATTATACTAATGTGCTAACTATATGGTAAAACATTTATATTAAAAATTTACCTTATTTGTTATAATCTATATATTTTAAATATGTTTAGCTTGATAATTATTATACTTTAATACTTAGATTACAGTAAAGCATAATCTTATATTTATTTTAATCATTCTATTTTTTTTATCCACGTGATTCATAGAATAGACACCAGCGAAACATGTTTTTTTTTTTTATTATTTCTAAAAACTTTTGATGATGTAGATAGCGATAAATTGTGTGAATCTTTGATTTAAATGTTTTATTATTAAATTGGAGACTAAGAAAAGTATATATCCTCTTCTCTCAAAAGAATTATAGTGTATTGTATAATATTCAAAATATGTTATATAACACCTTAGACAATTGATGATATAATAATATTATACACAAAATAAATCAATCTAAGCGTCAAACTAGACCAAAAAATTATACATTAAGTTTGGTTGATTGTATAGTGTAAGGGTCACTTGCATGCATATCTAAAAAATATCTAAGAAAAGGGTCACTTGCATAAATAGTCTGATTGATTCAGTATACAAAGTACGGTGGACAACTTTCAAAGTTCGGTTGAAAAGTTACCGAGCCACTTGAGCATCCCTATTAAACGTTGAGTTGTGATAAAGAGGAATTCTAGCGAGACAAGCATACCTCACGACTTTAAGCGGGCATTTGGTGACCATCTTCGGGCATCGAGGGATCTTGAATTAATGATGATTCTAAGATGGTTTAATATAAATAATTAAAAATAATCATTATATTTGATATGGTAATTGCAATGATTAGAATCATCGACGATCTAACATCTTTATATTTGATATGCAATGAAAATACAAAATTACTAACTATAAAATATCAAAATTATTCCTATTATATTTATACTATATTACTATAGCATATATAATATAATATTATATAATATAATATATTAAATTATATCATATATAATAATATATAAGCAAATATAATAATATTTTATATTATTATATGCATAATATATATATATAGTATAATATAATATATGATACTATCATATAATATAATATATTATATTATAATAATTATAATATATTAATTTTATATATCATATTATAAATTTATTATTATTATTATTATTATCATATATGTATTAAAAATAAAGAATATTTCAGTCTATAGATTTTAGCCTAAGATCATCCCAAAGAGATGATCTATGAGATAGGGATAATCTTAAATCACTATCATGTAAAATTAATCCATTGCAATCAAATAGGGTGATCCTATCACTGTCCTATGCATCACTAATGATACTAGGTGGATTACATCATACTGAATACTTCCTAATGGTAGGGGTGAAGGTAGGAGTTATTTGGTATGAGATAATATTATACGGTGATCTTAGAACAATGATAAGATTATCTTGTTTGGCATCCTTGATTTGGCAATGACCTCTGATCGCTATATAATTAGGATCACTGTTTAAGAAGATTATAAGTGAAAATGCTGGAATACCAAAGTGATGGTGATCTATACTGAAAATTGGAACAGTTCCTACATTTAGGGGCAGAGCCTTAATATATGATAAATAAAACAAGACCCAGTCCCCAACCATTTTTCTCTCCTCGATTGAGACATGGGGAAGTTTGACCGAGTCTGCTCCTCGATTGAGCCATGGGGACGTTTGAGTGAGACAGGTGAATTGTATGTGATATTAAAAGTAGTTACGTACTCACGTTTTCAACTGAAACGAAGCATTCTACCCGCTGAGAGACGAAAGCAAAGCCGCCGAGGGGAAAATGTAGGTGGAGCTTAAAACTTTTTTGGCAAAAAAAAAATTTAAAGACAAGGGAACATAAAATTTAAAGTCAAGGGAACATCCCTTGGTCATTCAACTGCAACTACAAAATGTTCATTTTTAACTATAGAAATTGTAAAATCAAGCTTCACAATAAAATGACTGATAACTTTCTTGTAGATAAATTAGTTATCTACATCAAAAAAAAAAAGAAATTGCGAAGAATTTTACTATAGATTCAATAATAGATAAGTTTGATTTTATAAAATATCATAGGTTCAAATTTCTTAAGAGATATTAAGTTTTTTTTGCTTTATTTTATTATGAATAGAAATATATTTATGTCAAACTTTTTTTTTACTCTAAATATGTGTCAATGAAGATATTATATTTTTTAGAGAATATTTCTATTTCTTTCATAATTTTTTTTTGATACTTACATTATTATATGAACCAAAAAGTTATAGTATAACTAGTCCCTCAAAAGAAAATTCCTAGTTCCGCCACTGCCTATATTTATCCATCTCTCCCCCATATTATAATAATATAATATAATATATTTAATAATATATAATATTATAATTACATAATATTAATTATTATAATATATAACATATTATATTAATATTATTTTATATATTAACTATATATTATATTATATTGCTAATAATTATATTATTATTTATATTTATTATGGATAATAAATATATGTAATATATTATTATATATATTTATAGTATTATTAGTAATATTATTAATCTTATATTATAATATATATATTAAATAATAATAATATATAATATAATATCATAATATATTATAAAAATAAGTTTTCAAGCGAATTATTAATATTGTATGCTTGATGATCTTATATTTTTATAATGTACCAAATATAATGATTTATGATCATCGATAACCTTTAATTATTGAAATATCTTACACCAAACGAAATGATATTGGAACAATGATGATCCCATCATCAAAAAAAATCATCAGTGAAAATTTATCTTATTTATCATAATTTGTGCATTTTAAATATGTTTAGCTTGATAATTATTATATTGTATACTTAGACTACAGGAAAACATAATCTCATATTTATTTTAACCATTCTTTTTTTTTTATCCTCTTGATTCATCCATTAGACACCACCAGAACACACGTAATTTTGTTCTTTCTTGAAACTTTTGAAGATACTGATATTGTTCAATGGTGTGAATCGTTGATTTAAATATATATTATTAAATTAAAGACCGAGAGGAGCTGATACCCTCCTCTCTTAAGAGAGTAGTGTATTGCATAATATTGAAAAATTGTTATATAATATCTTAGACAATTGATGGCATAATAATATTACATACATAAGAAATCAATCTAAGCATCAAACTAGACTGGTTGATTCAGCATCCATGGAACTTTTCAAAGTTTTGGTTGAAAATTTACTGACCCGTTGGGGATTGAGCATCCAATTAAATGTCGAGTTGTAATAAAGGAGTTCTAGCCATAAAAGCATCCATCAACACTTCAAAGGTGGAGGACTTTAAAGGTGGAGGTGAAGATAGGATTGGTTTTGAAGAAAATGAATCCATTGCTCCAGAGGACAACCAAGCAAGATTTACTGTTATTTATGGATGGGCATGCTAGATATAACCAAATTTATTTAGACAAGGAAAATCTCCACAAAAACACCCACAAGATACTCTGGGTTGATCATGACACTTGAATTAGTGATCATAACTTTTGGCTCCAGGAAATTAGGGAAATCTTTCAATAAGCCATGAATGAAGTATATCATGATGGAGCGGTGCATTCCACTGAGGCATACTCAGACAATGGGGGTAGTAAAATCAAATGTGATGATCTAGTTATCTCCACCCCTATCATCGTTAATAGGTTTTCTAGTTTCCTTTAGAAAAAGGTTTGATGATGACTCAAAAAACCTTCTTTGGAGACTATCGTGTGCTCCTATCAATGTATCCACAGTGCATAGCGACTCCATTGGATCTTGGTCATGATCTCTAAGCCTTTAGGTTTAGGATTTTTGTAACCTTTTAACATAGTTTTGGTTTTTCATGTATTGCTTCATGCCTCTTCATAAATTACTGTTATCTATCATTAAATTGAGGTTCATGTTGCCAATCCTAACCTAAGTGAGCCTTACCTTCCTTTTGTCCATCTATCAAATCTATAGTTCTTCTTTTTCTCAGAATTTCGGAGGCAACTCCATCCTTCTCTTTGAGAACCCTCTTTCAAAGTTGCCCACATACATAGATGAAGACAGGATAAAGAAAAAAATCCAATGACCTTGATAATGGAGTCTTGCAGTGAAGGTTTGGTTTTGAACCTCACTAACTTGTCTTTCCATCAAGAGATAAACGAAGGACTCTCATAATCCTTGAATTAATGATGAGTTAAACATTGAGATTTTTTATCCTGTGCTACAAAATGCATATCATTTCATTGCAATGTCAAATTAACAGTCCAATGCATGCGTCAACGATCTCCAACTTATTGAACTTGCGCAGAAGGTTAGCCTTCAAGACCATGCAAACATCCTTAATAAATAATCAAGGTTTTCGTCATCTTCGCTAAACAATACCCTCTAACAAAATATGAGTATCATTAGATTGTTGTCTATAGCTATTAAATACATAACCATCTAAACAAAAGAAGCAGTGTTTGGATGTAGATAAGTTAGAACAAAAACTTTTCCATTTGATCTATTTTATTCATCCAAACATTGATTTGCACATCAGAGTATAATCACTTTCAGAAAAACATGATCATTATTTTTGAAAAGTTGATACACAATAAATGTTTTAATTTTTTCACTTTTTAACCCATTTATCATACGTGGTCCAAGAGAAAATGTAGTCATGTGAAAATGTGGAGTATTTTAATCCTCATTCTTCCCTTTAAACTTCATTTTTCACCTTTATTTTTTTTCTCGTCTTCAAGAGAAAACTGAAGCAACAATAACTATCACAAGAGAAACAGGCATTTGTATTCTTCTATTTCTTACAAATGGGAAACACAGCTCACATGGCAGTGACAATAAGCATAGATGTATAAGCTGTCAGCTCCTATAGCAATGTCCTCATTAGGATGCTTGCCAATTTGAACGAAAGCTTACGATTTCTGGTTCACAGCTTAGCTTAATTTTTTTGGAAGAAGAACTGAATGTCTTACCTGAGTGTTCTCTCTCGCAATCTCCTCTGATTAACAAAATTTGCATCATATTAAATCTTCTACAATGTTACATCCATTGATCACAAAATCTCTAGTGTAAACATAGAATTGTGTGAATCTAAATGCACCTACAGAGCCACAAAACCTGTCTTTCCTTTTCAGTCATCAATAAAAAAGATTCTCAAGACAACGAAAAGATTTAAAAGGGATGGGCAAACAGGCGTACAATTAATTTATGACAGTATTGAACTATTGAGACCTAGCGTAGCTGTAGCACAAATGAATAGAAAGGCAAAGCATGAATTCAACCACACTAATGCCTTGTGCTACCATTCTTCTCGCTGTACCTGAATGGTGTTCTAAATTATAGAAGAAAGTGGTATAAGAAAGTGAAGGCTCTGGATGAAGCTTTTTGAGCAGTGAGATTAGGGGTCAGTTTTTTTAAAAAAAGAATCTTATAAAAGCACCAGTTAAACTCTCTTCCAGATGATATTTGGGATGCCTTGGACTTTCTCCCAAGAACGGCTCCTTTAGCATCCAATGCTTGTCCTCAGCACCTCCAAGAAAGACAGTAGCATTCAGCTAAAATAAATACCAACTATAATAAAAGGAACAGCCAAAAACAAGAGATGAGGTTCAGGCCATACACGATGTCCCCAAGAACCACACCAAATGGGTCTTCATCAGCCACCAAATTAATTGCAGCAATCTGAGATGAAAGACACGGCTAATTATAATGTCCAGTAGTACTTGGGATAAAGAAATTATTAACCCACGGATTTACTGACTCTTATCACCCACTCACCAAAGGAAGCAATGGAAAACGCCTGCAACAGTAGATGAGAGATGTTGAAAATATTCAAGTAATTCAAAATTTTAAAATTTTAATTAAATATAAATTCTATTATTTTAAATGATAGAGATTAACTTTTAGCTTTTATATATCTCTTTTCTCTTTTATTGAATACGGATGCATCACCTTATAATCTAATATAAAGAGGAACAGCATCTCATTATCAACATTTCAGATGATATGAGATACTGTAAATATCTCTTACAAAGAAATGCAATGCATTCCTATATAAGCTACCATAAAAGTTACTTACAAAGAGAAGCAACGTATCATTTCAGACTTATTTAATAAAAAGATACATCTTAATGCATCCGATCAGATTGATTAAACTCAAGCAACTCAACTTTTGATAATTAGATAGATGAGATGAATTGATGCATTCAATCAGAGGATGCTTATATATCCATTTGCATATGCCCTTTTGTATTTATAAATAGGTGATCATATTACATTTTTAAAAAATAAGAAAGCTATCCAAAGATTTATCTAATACAATTGAGAGCCAAGTTTTTGAGATTGAATCAATTTGCGTGTATCCTTTAAGCATTCAAGAAAAGAGGATTGAATCCACATATAAAAAAAAAAAAAATTCTTTATGTTGATTTTATTCGCATTTGGATTTGGCTAGTTTAGATCCATCGATTTTTTTTTTCGTTGAAGTATACTTTAAAAAAGGATGCATAGCAGTTTGTTATATCTTGAGAGTAGACCACTATTAACTGTTGATTTTATTTTCCTCTAAAGGAAGCACCATTCAGTGCATGCCTCAAATCGAATAATATTATTTTTAATTATTTTTTTATTTTAAAGACTACATAAAACTTAATTATTTTTTATTATACCAAGTACATAAAAACTGGTATAAAAAGTGACCCCAATCCTTTTCCATCAAGAGCAACATTTCAAACTGTGCATCATATAACAATAGCCATGGCACTTTCAAGAAGGTAGGTGAGAAGAATCGTGTCAGAAATGATCTCTTGTTTCTTTACATCGTCATCCTGTTATTGAGGAGACGGTAGTTTGGTTAATGTCTGACCAACCATATAACATACAAATGCCATTACCAGCTGATATAACTCATAGCTAAATTTCCATGTTGATAGGAATGGGAGAATAGAGTATCTGAATGCAGAAAATGATAGATTGGTGGGCTCTTATTTCTCTATGTCACGGAATCGTCCAGTGGAGGGAGGTTCTCTTCTTCTTCTTCCTCTCTCTCTCTCTCTCTCTCTCTCTCTCTCTGTCTCTCCATGCTCCATGCTATTACCTCCTTCCAGATGATGGATGCCGAGGTTGACATTTATTATTATTTTTTTTTTGAAATTTTTGGAGGCTGATACGTGGTGCGAGTCGGTTTCGAAAACCAGTCCAACCACTAGAATCTATGCGCTTGGCCGAACCCAGATGATCAGTCAACACATGTCGTTCAGAATAGATAGAAGCATGTGTTAGGAAGATACGCTGCATATGGAATCTAGCTAATAAATACTAGGTTTCAAGCTTTGTAATCTAAGAAAACAGTAATGGAGAGGAAGTTATCAATCATCTTGCTAGTAATTTTTAAGGCCAAATAATCATTAAACACACGTAATCAGTCCAAAGTTCCATATAATTGTAAACAAAACAGCCTTTTAGGTATCTTCCCTGGATGTTGTGAATTAAAAAATAATATAACAAATCCAGGATCTGATTCTATTGTCACAATGTTACATTTGGAGCCATTGAATGGACCGGCTCAATAACGCTGGATAATAAGGAGATGATTAGGTATTGACCTTTCTTTTGATGAGGATGAATTTATCAAATGTATATAATGGAGAATAAGACAGATGACAAATATAAAAAATATACAGGTTGGCTAAGTCAAAAAAAAAAGAGAAAAAATCCTAGATCTATAAATTGGTTGGTTAAAATTAATTGATCTCAATTACTTTAAGTTCAAGAATTAATTTAACCATCAAAATCAAAAAATAATTTTGAGCCACTCATTACCAAAAAGTCTAACCCATGGTTGACATGGCTAATATAATGTCTTATTTGAAAGCTACATAAGATTTATTTTCTTTTTTTCTATTATTTTTCTTACTTCTTCTATTTGTTTATAATTTTTTTGATCGTTCGTATGAATAATATTGTTCTTATTGAGCACAATTTATTAAAAAGGAAAGTAGGGGGTGGATCTTGGACTAAGTTCGTACTTTATAGGATTTTCTTTTAAACAAATTTTATCTATTGATGCAAAGATCAGGAAAGAATGCTTTGTAATTCAATAATGTACCAATAGAAAATTCTGGCTGCCCACAGATAATACACATGCAGCACAAAACATTACACAACTAGCAACTACAATCTCCAGTGCTAAAATTTGCCTGGGTGGATGACCACACACTTGACCAAAGAAAGCAACTACCAGTGAAATCTTGTTTATGGAGTTGGTAGATGGAGTTGGTAGATGATTTTGAAGCCAGAGAAAAGACCTTTGCTGCTTGGAATTCCAATTAAGACCAATTCCAATTAAGACCAATTCCAATAAAGACTTATTTAAGTTTCGAAAACCATGGATACTTCTCAGGAGTAAACTTATATACATTTAATACATAACATATGCCAACCCCACTGTAGTATATATCAACAGAACCAGGCCTGACTTCTTACCTTAATGGGTCCACCAATAATGCAACAAGCATCAAGAAGCCAATGGTCCAAACCGAGGCCTCCATGCTGGTCAGAATCCCAGTCGGACTGAATTGGTCTGACAACTCAAGAAAATGATGGATTACTTCCTCTCCGGTATGTTTTATTTAACAAATCAGTCTCAGGTTGACAAGTTTAACAAACCAATTCAATTACGAAATTGATTTTGATTTTTAGATTTTAAAATTAAAAACAGGTTCTGATCAGGAAGCCTTCAACGTTCATCCCTATCTCCATAGTATCTTATTCAAATTCTGTAAAATTAATATTAAGAATTATATTAATATATTATCAATTCGATATGATATATGAGTCGATATGATATAATATGTAATTTGTATTGAGATAAAATATTATTTTTTTACTTTTAATCATTCAATATGGTACTGAACAGCATCAAACAGTATGAACCAGGCATTGGACAGTCTGATCAGCTTTCGGCTTGAACCAATTCAGTTTATATCAAATTAAAAACTAGCACCATTTTAATATCTTATCTGTGAGCTATGATATGAACTGCATATATCGATTTTGACAAATCTTGATCCCATCATATGATTTTTGTCTTTGTTTGTGAATTAAAGAAATTAAGAAATGCTGTCACATAATGGTAACTCTCTCCAAACTTTTTAAAAAAAAAAAAAAAAAAGAATCTATGTCCTTTGCCTTCGTGTCCCCCTGTTCCTTTCATTAAATCCGGTCTCCATAATTGCTCTGTTTATGAACGCAGTAATATTGTTCCTTGTCTGAATTCCTTGGATGGATTTTTGGATGATTTAACTGTACTGTGTACAATATTGTGCATGATATAATATTATTTAATTATACATGATTCCATTAGTTTACGGACGTAGACATTGGTCAGCCACTTTGTTGGTTATAAGTGCACCCCATGCGGTTGTTAGTTACTGTTGGCATGTGAAGGATGACAGACAAGAAGGTTGTCTTGTTGTGCTACTTCAATGGATTTGTGTTTGACCAGCGGTCGCCTATATGTAATGGAGGGAGAGAAGCTTATGCACGTCCAGTGATTATTTTAGCTTGTGTGGTTTATCCTGTTATGTGAATTATTAAGCTGTCCTAAAATTACACTAGCATGACATTTGGGCCAATTCCTAGTGTATAGCAAAGTCCTCCACGATGACTCATGGGCAAGAATGTTTGAAAAGACCAAAAAAACATAGCAATCAACTGCCGGCTAGCAATTCTATTAGCATAGTGCATGAAAACATTGCTATGCTTTGGATGTTGGGACAAAGTTTCTATTTTATCCCGTGAGAAGTCTTATGAAATGCTGAGCCTGGAATGAATTATTATCCCAAGTATCGAAGTAGAATGATTCCGTCTCAGCATCTCGATTGATTAACATCTTGAGGTGCTTCCTATCCTTTGTTTTGGAACAGAATGAGGAAGCGGTGCATTCCATCTCCCCAAAAGAGCTGGACCACCTGGTGGTTGGATGTAAGGGGTGTGTAACCTATGCTCCCCAATGACCACCACCTATAACATTGCCCTCTTCCATCCAACTAATACCACCTTCTACAAAGAATCACCAAACACTCAAATTTTTGCCTACAACAACACTATGCTTTTTATACCAAACAACTCTTACCATATGTAACATCAACTCTATTGAGATATCTGTCATCCGACGTTCAACTGTCTCATGTGATCGCACAAGAGAGAAGGAAACAAGCATTTATCTCCTCTGCAATTAATTCTTTCCTTAAGAGTCCCCAAGAAAAAAGATGAGGTGAAGGATTATGGAACAGGGTCCTCTACGGAGGGAGCAATGCATCCTTACTGCACCAAAAATCACCAAAAAGCACCAACAAATATTTTATCATTCTCAAAATATGACTAAGATTAAAAGTTCCAAGAAAAAAACAAAAAAAAAAAAGAAGGGTCCATTCCTTGATCAAACTTTCGCTAAAATTGAACAAGAAAAAATTTGCTTGCACATAACAAAATCTAGTCTAATAACTGATAAGATCAATGAGGAAGTCTTTAAAGCTATTGTATAAGTTTCTCTCATGTAAAATCTAGACTAGTCTTGATAATTTTGAACCTTTATTGACACATTTGATGTTGCAATGATATTGATTGATGCTAAGAAATTTTTACCATATATTGGCCTTGTTTTAGGAGTCAAATATATAGTCTAATTCAGCTACCTTTTCTAGATGTAAATTACCAATTAATTCTCTTTCACCATTCATTTGGTGGTCATTGGGTTGTAGAGGAACAGGTGATAATGATAGGGGTAAAGTTTAGATGTACCCAATGATGCACAACTCACAAATTCTATAACACCTCAACCTAGGTCACATCGGCTTAAAAAAATACTTCATCATAATTAATATAATTAATTTTTAAAGTAAATTACTTTTATAATGTCAAGCATAAGTTAGTTTTGCAATATGTATTTAATCACTTAAAAGGGAGGTCAAATGAGAAATTTCTTTCTTAAAGAAAAATCAGATGAGAAAGCTATAAGTAATTCAATGAATATGTAACATTATTGATGAATTTATAGTAAATTACAAAAATAACATTTCACAGCCCATGAATTAAAGATTACTTTTCTTACATATTTTTGTTGTATAAGTTTTATATTTCTTTCTTCCAAAAACTTATGTTAAATGATTTAAAAATATAGTAAAAATTAAGTATCTATTTCTAAATATTCATGTAATATTTATCATTTTAGTTTTGTTTAGAAAAATTATATCCTATTAGAAGTAGGAAACTATTGACTTTAAACAATTAGGAATTTAAAGGAAATAGGAAACCTGCCAGCTTTAAAAGAATACTTTGTAAATAGGTCCTAATTAAAGTTTTTTGATATAAAAAATTAATTAAGTATATCTTGAATTTCTTGATTTGCCTCACTCCATGGTCTGACCAATAAATTTGAAGAAAAAAAAAATTTGAATGGAAACTTTTTATGAAGCCTACAGTGGAGATAAAATGTTATAGAGAGAATCAGGGTGGATAGGAGACTAGGATTTTGCAAGAGCTATAATGATGTTCCATGAAATTCTTCCGTCTCTATCTTTTGCATTCATTCTGTAATTTTCTCCTCGCCTTCATACAAGTCAAAAGAGCTAAACAACATAAATTTTATTCTCATCTGCAATTTGCTTTTTTTTTTTTCAGTGTCCCTTTTTTTTTTAGATGTGATCTCACAACAATTTTGTTGGATGTCACAATGACCACATAAGGAGTTTGTTGCAACAAGTCACGTGCTTCCTAATGCTCCAAGTGATTGCTTCGATGTTGATTTGGACTTTCATGGGATGTACTTGACCTCCAATCAAACGGATGGGAGAACCATCAAGAGCTGGGGAAGAGAGGATGATGACCAGAAACCAAGCGAATAGGATAGCTAATGCTTAAACTGGGATATACTACATAATATGGTAGCAACATGAGCCAAGTGTAGGTCTGTCAACCCCATCCGTGAGGTGTGACTTCTTTTACGTGCAGTAGTAATTTATGATTCCATATCACATAATAAGGTAGATCTGAGTTTCCTAAAGGAGGAGGAGAGAAAGAATGGAATGGGATAGATCGGCAGACATATCGACTATAAATAAACATGATCAACAACTGTTATTTTTCTATTTTTCTCTAAAATCCTCCATTAATGATCCTTCTGGAGAATTTTACCACGTAGTGAGTTTCAGAAACTTCTTCCCTCATGAATTCGGTGGTAGTTGTGTTCAGTAAAATACTCCATAGACTGGTGTAGGTTGGCAGATAAACTAGAAGATTAGCTGGACCTGTTGCCTAACTGTTACAGCGCTTGGAAGCCACAGAAAGGTGGCATGTTTTGAACACCACTGCGCTGTTTAACATAACAGTACTTCCGGATACAAATCTTTTGTTTTTCTTTTTATCTTCATTAAAAAAAAAGGAATAAAACGTTACAATTGGAGTACAATAAAACTTGTGACACATATTACTGCAGTCTCCACTAAGAATATTTCAAAATTACTGAGTTTGAAAAGCACTAAAATTCAGATGAATAAGCTTCATCTCATGGAGGCATTCTACCCCAACCTATTAACCAGGTCAGGTTTGGTTTGTAAATCAAATCAATCTGAATATCTCCGGTTTATATTCTTGAGTTCTCAAACAAATTATGAAAATAAAGGTGGTTGTGCAGCGTCATTCCAACATATATATTGTCTATATGTATGGATTGCACAACTTAATTTGAATAATAACAATAACAACAACAATAAATTACTCTAACCGAAGTAGCACTTTCCTCCAAAGTATGGCCTTAAATTTACTTACAAGGCTTATATTGATGTAATAGATTGTCAAAATTACAACATCAATTTCCCAAGAAAGAGCAGTCATACAGTGACTGCTTAAAGATCTGAGTTACGTATGTT
This sequence comes from Metroxylon sagu, assembly GCA_017589505.3. Taxonomy (NCBI): domain Eukaryota; kingdom Viridiplantae; phylum Streptophyta; class Magnoliopsida; order Arecales; family Arecaceae; genus Metroxylon; species Metroxylon sagu. The sequence continues at coordinate 145,702 of JACVBY030000621.1, forward strand.
TTTCATGAGAAAGTATAGCATTCATTCTAAGGATTTTCATGGTTTGTGGGACAAGTGGTCTCTTTGGCTTCTTATTTTTCACAGCAAGCATAATATATCAAACCATGCCTTCTTCACCCTTTTGTAGACTTTAGTTCCAAAGAAACTTGAAAAGTAGCTCTTAGGTGCATGAGGTTAAACCAGACATATATAATAAATAAGCATTAAGGTTGTATGGCAGGTTTTGCCAAAAGTAGCAAAAATTTAACTTTGAGAGGTCAAGCTTACTTTAGCCTGGTCAACATTAACAATTTTTTCTTTTAAAAAAAATGAGGGTAGAAAGAGTTTTCATGGATAGGCAAAGAGAATAAGACTAACAAAGGCAAATTATGCCAATAGATCTTAAATGGATCATATTAACTTAAGAGTATAATAGCAAATATGCTAATTCGAACATGACTTATTCATTAATAATATTAAAAATCTAGATACGAACATGTTCTGTATATATTATATGGGTTACACGACATAATCAATATAATCCGTTTAATAAATAAGTCGTGATCAAATTGACATAAATTTATGACTTGTTTTTTCAACCCATATAACTTGAAACTAAATTTTACTCCCTTTAACCAATATAATACTAATCCAATCATAAAACAATTATATATCCATCATTATCATTAAAATATAACAAAAGTCCTTTTATCTAAGAGGGAAAAAAGGAGATATAAATATAAATTAATCCTTGCATAAAGGTTCTCTACTTATTATTTTTTAGCTTTTAGGTTTAATGGATTGTGTCCAAGGTTGCATGCCATGTTATACGAACTGTTCCATTTAATAATCATATCAATTATGTATTAATTTTAGATTAGTATATGAATTCAAGGTATAACTCATTTGTTAATCATGTTTAATGAATGAGTCAATTTTTGGCTTGAACCTATTTAACCTCAGTTAAAATTCACCAACTCCATGTCAAATAGTGCTCACGGGTCACATCAAAAATTACCACCTGTAATTTTCGTAGCATTATGTTTTCCCTTTGGAACTGTATCAAAATGCACGCATGGATGACTGTAGCTGCTGATGAAGACCTGATCGAAGCTGTAATTTTTTATAGGCCTTTTGTCACTGACCTGCCCAGGAATTAGGGGGGTTAGTTGTCTCAGGAATGACATGTGACCAATAAAATGAACTTTCCACTCGACTAACCCGTCTAGAGCAAGTAATCAAATAAAAGAACTAACATTTATCATGGCAGTTTACCTTCCAACTTAATTGATCCCTTTAAAGAAATCCAACCCAAATGGCAAATGATATACCAAATATCTTCTGTTCAAGTCCTATTTGCTCATGAGAAACATATTTAGTTGTTTTTAAAAAAAAAAATGGAAACGACCTGCAGGGCTTGCAATTGTGTATGAAGGCAAATCCTCCATCATAAAGCAGACTTTAAGCTTTTTTTTTAAAAAAAAAAATTCAGCACTTGCCGTCACCATGAGCATTTGCAACATCCATATTTTGTGACCACACAATGGTTTATCAAAACTCTTGTTACTGTTCCTTCGATTTAAAACGTCAGGTCTTGTCAGTCAGCCACCGCCCCTCTACTTCTAGTGAATTCATGAAGTGAAAGGAAGATAGAAACATCTTGGATGACGCATATCACTGGCATCCCTGGCTTGAGGACCATGTCATCCGTTGAGACGGATAGCAATACTGGATAAGTATGGTCAGAGAAGACAATTAACCACTGCAGCTTTGGATGAGTTATTGGTGCAAGTCAACTTCGGTGGACCCTTTTATCTGATCAGTTGAATATATTTGTGTGTGCGTGTGGTGTTGGGTGGGGGGGGGGGGGGGGGGGGTTGTGAATTGTATTTGGGACCAACCAAAGGCATGTTCCCCTGTTTCTGAAAGGACTCTTGGGCTTCCTTGAAGCCTGTTTATTCTCTCTCTTAAGAAATAAAGATTGTTTTGGGCGAGAGTAAGAAGTTGGTGCTGGTAGATAAAAGAAGTGGTGCATGTGGCTGTGCCCACAATCGGCGCTTCAAAAGTCCACGAGCGCATCTAACCTCTCCAATTGGTAAGCCATCTCACCGAGTCATCCACCCCCTCGTTGTTCTCCAATTAGCTAATTGCACCCTCCACCTTTTCTTACTGATGTCCCTACCTTCCCCATCCCCTCCCCCCCCCTCTCTCTCTCTCTTGCACAAGAGAGAGAGAGAGAGAGAGAGAGTAAGAGAGGTTGTTACGTGATCACATGGGAACTCCACCCACAAGTCAAAGTTCAACTCCTCTGCAATCGGACGGCAGGAATTGAGCCACAACAGTCGATGGGCGTGGCTTAAGAGCCTATATATATAACCTTCTCCTTGAAGCGCTGAAATGGATTAGCACGCCATGGGATATTGGAGTGAAGGTATGTGTTCCCCTAGGCCTCGGTGCAATATATAGCGTCACAGCTTTTGGGAAGAACAAGCTAATACCATGGGGTTTTTTACCTTTCTTCCTTCTCTTCCCTCGTTTTGTAGGTAATTTTGGAGGACAGGCTCGCTGAGTTGATTGGTTGATGTGGTGGTTCAAAAGGAAGTTTGGGTGAGTGATATCCTTGCCATGCTTTTATCAAGTGGACAGTCCTTACGTTGTCAGCCTTGTTTTCGTTGTCTGTTCGACCTTGAATTTTTCTGATATGGTAGACCTGCTCAAAGAGAAAGGTGCTGAAATTTCTCACCCAAAAAAAAAATAAAAAGAGAGAGATATTAAAAGAATTTACAGCTCATCTTTACTAATTCATTTTCCTAGTAATAATAGTTGTTGGATGATCAGCATCTAGCCTCTTCCAGTCTATGAAAATAGCAAAAATTTTGGTAATATAAGAAATATATTATTGGATTACACTAGTATGAAACATGAAAAGAAAAAAAAAAAAGGGTCTCAGCAACACTCAAGTACCAAAATAGAAGAAGTTTGCTAATTGACCAAAACCTGATTATAAATTATGTGAGCAAGGCTTCTAAATTTTCACAATTATATTTTGTTATCGCTAATAAAATGAAAAAAGCATTTAAAGTTATAAAAACTTTAAATAGTTGTTTTAAACTTGGTTTCAACATGTCTCTAGATATCATTTATGAATGGGTTAGAGTGGGACCGATTGTATCGCATAGAGGTACACCTTTTAGGTTAATGGAGTATGCTCAGTAAACTTTATTATTGATGTGTAATTATGATTTTTTTTAAAAAAAAGTCAAGAGAAAACATCCGTAGTGATGGTTACTACCAAAAAAAATTCTCTATAGAGCATGAACAGCTTCTTGGTCCAGAAATTAGCAGATCACTCTAGTGAAAACTAGGGACTGTTTATTACGGAACTATAAATTTTTCATATATCTTCATTGATAAATACCCTAAGCAGTGCCCATATCTTTTAGGTTTCCCCATTTTTTCTTTTAGTACGCTGACCAACAAATGGTGTCTCATATATTCGTATCCCCATCCTATTATTACTTCAAGGATAGCCAACAAGGAAAGAACCCTTTCCATGCCACTTTCATCCCCACGAAAGAGATTAAAACTTTTTGAGCTACAAGGAAATTAACAATGTCTATGCCTGGTGTGTGGGTACATGCGTAGAACCAGCAAGCAAGGGTCACTTGTAACACAGTTTAATTAGGTTGATCAATTGACAAAATAGCCAATCACTCATTTCTGCGCATTGGTTTGCACTCAATGGAGGACTTAGATTTACAATCATGTATATATATACCTATTTAATAATCTAACATGTGAAGACTACTTGATAAATATGAAGTTCATATAGTAATTATGAAATCATAGAAAAGCTCTCTCTCTCTCTCTCTCTCTCTCACACACACACACACACACACACACACACACACACAGAGAGAGAGAGAGAGAGAGAGAGAGAGAGAGACAACATAAAAAGGTAAAGAAAGTAGCTAATTTGAGTGACCAAATATATATTATGATATTTTCACATGCTAGTTCTCTCTCTATACCTTTCATCAACACACCTCAAAATAGGGAGGTGATGGATCCACAGTAAGCATGAAAAATAGTCCTCCTCGCATATCATCCTCTCCTTTTTAGAGAGGGAGGGAACCGCAGGGGTGGGTGGGAGAGAGGTAGAGAGAGAGAGAGAGAGGGGAAGAGGAAGGAGGGAGGGAGGGATAGAATTTTCAAAATTAACCTTTGCCAACTAAGACAGTTTTTCTCCCCTCAAAATGTTCTAAATTACAGTATCGATATCGCATAGAAGTGGTGATGGAAACCAAGAAATTAAAGCATCGAACTCCAGTGGTCAGAGTTGATTGGAATCTAATGAAGCTCTTTTCTCTTTTTTTCTTTTTCTGAAAATTATGCGATGGAATGGAACTCTGTTGGGAGTTGTGCGGTCCACAACTTTTAGTGAGATCTTCTAAAGCACCAACTTTGAATAAATATTGAGTAAACGAGCATTCGTGGGGTCTTCAGCTGTCGGGGTAGCTGAGCTTATGTTGTTAGTTGCCAACGTTTTGTGTTAGCTGCCCGCTGTGGTCCCTCTCTCCTTGTCTCTCTCTCACTCTCCATTTTTAGTACGGTTGCCTTCATACCGTTTATTATTTTGTCATTTTCTCTATTTTAGGGCAGTGAACGGCTTGGACATTTATTGAAAACTACGTGACAACCATGCGCACATGCATGCAAAGTATTGCAAAGGCTCCCGCTGCCAACCACCACCGTTGCTAAACCTAACTGGTAGGCAACGTGGTAGCTAACTTTGTGTGGTCACCTGAGCGAGAGTGCTTGTTGGAGGGCCTGAGTACCATAAGTGCGACGTTGTGACTTTTAACCTTGTTATTTTAGTTGATACTTCATTAAGGTTGAGAAACTTAGCAAACCAACTTTGTCAGTGTAGAGAAGTAGCTAACTGGGCATGACCAAAGTTTAGCATGGCAGAGATGACCATATTCACTATTTTCAATTAATATTGTTTCCTATTGTTATCCTTCCAACTAATTGAAGGAAGGGCTTGCCAAGTCAACGTATATGCCTTTCGTTTTATAGTTCCCCTCTACTAACCTCATGTTGTTGGTGTTGGTGTTGGTGTTGGGTTTCTTGCTATTTGAAATATCATATTGTTATGCTTTAGTTGTATCAAAAATATTTAGCATGCCCGAGTCACAAAATTGACTCACCAAATCATTCAATTAGAAATTCTCCAAAAGGCAGTTAAAAATAAAAAAATAAAAAATAAAAAAATCACATGGTTAAGTTAGAAAACATTAAAAATAATTGTTCAATAAGTTCATTGTTGCATAATTATTCTTAAAGCAGATGGATCCATGGACCTAAATCATGATTGTGGGATTTGATGCAAATCTAGAGTTGATTAGTGAAGAAATCTAGATTAAGGTTTGGATTACCATCAAATACATATTGACACGCTGGTTTTACATTTATAAGATTTTCAATCCTAACATCAATTAGTGGGGACAATAGATTGTATTACTAATTGAAAATAGACTTTGGAGTTTGTTTTGTATTCTTGATGTCCTTATATGATAATTTAACCTGTAATAAAAGCTTTTTATATATTAAATTATAAACTTAATAATGATATATACTATGTATGCAACTTAATAATTTATACAACCAACACAAGCAAATATGTATATATCATATTGAAGGTCATCATCAAGTAATGCACATGCTTGGATTAACCCAAACATGAATATTAAGAAATCTAGTTTGACACTAAGATCTCAAACTTAATTATTTGTTTATAACCATGTTCCAATATCTTGTAGACTTCCAACTTATTTTTCTATGAGAAAGAACTTTATAATCCAAATTTAAGGTTGAACAGAGAACGAATGTGAGGTATAAGCAAAGGACTGTGTATTTGACAAGGCTTGGCATGGATTAAAACATCCTTCTTAAGTATAGTTTATGCAATTAGATTTTCTTATACAAGGTATGTGAAGCTACTTCTTCTCTCAAAAGAATAGGAAGTATTTGTATTGTTTATATACTCTCACATGAACTGAGCAATTAGGTGAAAAAAATTCAATAAATTATCATATGCCCTCCATTTTATTCTCTCTATATCTTTGAGTGCACATGTTACAATTTAGTTGAATGTTGATATTTGATTTCAAGAATTTGTTTCTTGCAAAATAAGAACACCATAAATAATATATAAGTAATACTCATGGTACAATTCTAAAATTAAAAAGAAATGTACAAACTTATAAATAGGGCAATGTTATTTTGACTTTGGAAAATCACTCAAAGAAATAACTCAACTATCTTCCCTCATTCATATTGCTTCACTATGTATAACTCACAATGCAAATACAAAGGAAGCAATAAGGATATAGTACACTAGCTGAGTGATTTTTTATTTACATTTTTAAGTTCCTGAAATGTTATATTTATAAGGATGGGCAAACTCTATCACAAAAAATAGTCATTTGTTACTAAAGTAAAAAAAAAAAAAAAAAAAAGCTGAAATAGTTATTAATATGATGAGTAATATAAAGACAATCATTGGGACTTCAATAATTTAGCAAGTTATGCAACAAATGTAGTTTTATTTTGTTATATTTAACCTCAAAATTATTTTTTTGATAAATTAGCCTAAAATATGGTCTAATACTTCAATTAAAAACTACTAAATGATATTTTATCCCTTATTGAGAGAAAAGAAGGGATCCACCTACATTATAACTATTCATGTCCAAATACTTGAAAATGCACAACCCAAGAATTGAATGTAAAAGCAAAGAGTATGACACACTTTCCTTCATTATATTGGCATTTTATACTATCACATACTAAATATAAGTTACATAATATTAAAAACCTTACAGACTCTCTAGAAAATAAGTAGATACATGAAACTATTGCCCTTATATTTTGAATAAAGAAAATATTAAATAAATGTAAAAAATAAAAAATAAAAGAGAAGCTATGGTTAATTGTAATAGAGTCTACATATTTGAGTCATGAAACTCTAGATTCAATGCTATTCCAAAATTATATGAAAAAAATTCAAAATCCACTTATGTCAAAAGGAATAAAATTATCTTGAGAAAAGTTCTCTAATAAAATCCATAACATTCTAATAAACCTAACACATCCATCAATAAGAAATTAATATAAAAATTTAAAATAATTATTTTTTTTGAACTCTAAGAACAATAATCGTTCAAATAATACCTTCAATATTTAAAAGGATTCACGCCCTCACAATATTTAAAAATAATTATGTGTTTTTTAAATTATTCCTCTATCATAGTATGTTTTACTTTTGAATGGCAATTAAAAAAGAATAATAAAATCATTTATGCATAACAAAATATCCAAAAATATAAATATAACTAAGTAACTTAAAGACTTAAAAGGAATATATATAGATAGATGGATGGATGAATGGATAGAATCAATCAAGTCATGTCACATTTTTTTAGATATTTAAGCTATAATACCATGTCTATCATCCAATACATTTTAAATAAAATAAAACTTCATAACAAATCATTATTGATTGTGGGATCAAGTTTTGTCACATTTTTTTAGATATTTAAGATATAGTACTATGTTTATCATCCAACACATTTTTAATAAAATAAACTTTATAATAAATCATTATTGATTGTGGGATCACAAATCTCTTCCTTGGTTTTCTAAATCTTAGGATAGATATATAATATAAATAAATTATTTAGATCCTTTCAAATTCACCCATAATAATATTTTATTATTAAGTTGGTTCAAAACTTTCAAAAAATTTAAGAATCTATTATTAATTATCCCTTTTGATCACGAAACTTCTGATTAAGAGATCATATATAACAGCTAACTAAGGTTAACTTGCATAATTTAATATGGTTATCATGCTTTAAATAATGCAAAGACATTTAATTTAATGCTTACAACTTAAATTAGACAACTATTAGTCTAATAGATTTAGAGTAAAATTGTACTCTTGTCACATTTCATGAATTCTTTTTATCATTTTAAGAATTCATTTGAAGCAATGATCATAGATAATGAACTTAATTTGATTTGCATAATTTTATTTGATGTGCATAATTTTTACCAATGAAATCTTTGTAATTCATAAGGATAGTTTTTAATATCATGAAACAAAATTTTGAAAGGAATAACATCTTTTATATAGAAGTTTTTAGAGATGACTTGAATTTGAGCATATTAGAAAATTCAAGAAATAATTTTAATGGAAATTATATATGTATACTCCAAAAATATAGAGTAAAATTCTTTTCAGTATTTTGAATAAGAATATTCTGAAGACATCAAACAATAGAGTCGTGCCTTTGTTTAAGAAATTATCTTTCAGAAAAGAAAATTTATTTTTAAATGACATTAGAAATCCATTAAAATTTGAAGTAATACTTTATTAATGGAGTAATATTCCTATATTAAAATGTGACAAGAGTATCAAAAAGTTATTTCATCTATGGAGCAATATTCCTATATAAAAATGAAATTGGAATCTTATTACATATTGAAGATATGATTCATTTTATAAATGAGATTAAGAATCTCATTAAAATTTGAAGAAGTGCTTCATCTTTGGATTAATGCTTATACATTAAAATGAGACCAGATGATACAGACAGACAACTATGAAACCAAATCTGATGCAAATAAGATGCTAAAGGAGAAATCATTGGTCTTCCACCAGCTCCATAAGAGTCTTCGATTAAACATTTCTAACCTCTTTGTCTCATATCACATTAAGCAAGAAATCAACTTAAGTTAGGAAAGAAAGAAGGGTTTAGCTAGGATTTTTTTTAAAAGTTCTTTTGGTAACTGAGCTTCAATCCCATATATTCAATGCCTTAACCTCTTATACCATTCTCTTATACCCTTAAACTTTCCTTTATTTATAGCACTACCTACATATAGTCAGAAGCATTATAAAAGAAAAAAACAAGAAAGAGATCTCAAATTTTATTACTAAAATTCATTTCTTTAATGAAGTATATTAGAGGCCTATTCATAGAATAATATTGGTCCAAAATAAATCAAATTAAAATTACAATATTTTTAAAAATAAAAGAACATAAATAATAAATATATTCAAAGTTAAAAAAATAAAACTCCTATTAATAAAAATAAGACTCTAAAAGAGGCACTTATTAAAATTTTTTGTTTTGACCAAAATTCCTCTTATTCTTTCTTTTCTAAGCTTCTTTGCATCGTATCAACTCCCTCTAACTTAACGAATTTGGCTATTAATAAATGCTTTGCCTTTTATAGAGATCAGGTTAAACGATCTTCAAAAGCATAATGTGAGGTTTCAAAAGCATACGATCTTGTTTTCTTATATACTGCAAAATCATTTTGATCAACCTCTCTTTTATTCTTTGGTTTTAATTTTTCTCACATCTTTTTAATAAAATCACTTCTAATAGAATGCAGCCAAAATTTCGTACTTCTCCTTTTGTTTGAATTTTTATTTTTTGATATTAAAGTAAATTGATTTAGCTGCATGATTGAGGCCAACTTTGTCTGACAAGTTTGTTTTAAAAGGACATTGTTTTATATTTTTCAAACTTTTATATCCATTGGAGGCCTGTTGGTTCCTTTTCTTAGGATTTGAAACTAAATTAACCAATGAGGGATGCTAGAGGCTTTCTTAGATTCATTCTTTCTCATCTCAATAAGAGTATGGTTGGTGGCAGCTGTACCTAGAGTAAAGGCATTACTCACTAAAGGCATAGATGTGGCCTCATTAACAACAAGATCAGAAATTGGAGTGTTATCAAGCATCTTGCCATTATCTATATTATAACTTCTCTCAGCTTTATTTCTATTTTCTCTTTGTGAATCAGAAGAATAGCCCTTATGGCTACTTTTTTACTCTTTCAAAGCCTTCTTTTTCACCATAGTTTTATGGTCAAGATTTCCTTTTGAATCTATCACTTCATTTCATAAATTGCCAAAGTCATTATTTTTCATGCTTCAATTGACTTTAATTGTTTAACCTTAACTATACTAAGCAACAATATTTTCTCTTTCGCTACTATCTTCTTTGTTTCCTTCGTACGATCCAACATTTTCATAATACCTTTTACTAACTCTGTAACTCTCTACTTTGCTACTTTTCTATTAGCATTCTTCGAACCAAACAATAGTGGTATATTCAAGACATTAGAAATAAGCTTTTGTCTTGATGAAATTTTCTTATTCAAAATTGCAAATATATTATCTTCATATTATGAATTCTTTACTTCTGTATCAGCTCTCCACTTGACTTTTTGATCAGCTTTCTACTTCTTAAGACTAGGAAGTTCTCTTTGAGGACAAAAGTGAGGCTTGTCTTAATTATTCTAAAAGAATATATGTTGTCTTTTCCTTAAGTGAATGACATCCTTATCATAAATCCAAAGATGACCTAATAGGGTAGTGCTAATGTTCATTGGAAGGACAACATGCCAAGTTTCATCAATCAAATTTTTGCCCCATCTAAAAGTAGTAAGACACTTTTGGCTCATAGGAAGTATAAAATTATTAAACCAAGAGAACTTATATGGCTTCGGATGTGTTATAGTTTTCAAATTTCATTTTCTACAAGCTCCATAAATGCGGCATTTATGTTACTTCATTAATGATCAAACAAATTTTCCTACCATAGCAATTTATAATACAATGGAAGATTTGATTTTCATGCCAATCTTCTTCCACCTTGAGTGTAGTAAATAGGACTAAAATAGGGATTTCAACATTTGTCAATGTGATGAGTTCTTGGTTGAGTTCTTAAGGATTGAGGAATCTCTACAATCTTTTTGTATTATTGTAGTAAAATAAGGGTAACATGCTGATTGGCACCAACTTGAACTATCTATCTATGGAAGCTGATTAGTGTCTCAAGCATTAGATGTTCTAGTTGATCAACTTGGTCATCAAACCACTACTCTTATTGAGTAATATGATCTTCCAAGTTGAAGGAGCCAACAACATTACTTTTTGTATGCATTATGGGTGGTGGCTACTTATAAAGTACCAATACAAGAGTGCTCACTAATCTTAGATGCTTCAACATCCTATAAGGATGGAGACACAATTAAAAGAGGAAAACTCCTTTCAAATCGAAGAGGAATCTTCTTTAATATACTTACTAGCAAGTCAAGCAAGCGGTGTAGAGCCACTAAGAGAAATAGGAGAGGTTGTGGTATGATGAGGGCCACCGTATCTCCATATGCTTCCAAAAGGTTTTCTCAAGTAATAAACTATAGCCAACAGAGGAGAAATCCTCTCAAATCTAAGAGGAATCCTCTTGACAAATAGTTATTGCAATTTTATTTTAGCATTATTTCAGCATTATTTTAGCATTATTGCAACAGAGTAGAATAAGGGTGGAATAGTAATTTTGCTTATTTTAGCATTATTTCAGCCTTATTCCTATCTTATTCAAAGCATCAATTTTGAAAAACAAGGCATCTATACTCCTATTCTTGGCTTTTGCCGTGGCTCAGTAGGCCTCAACAATATGAAGGAAATTCCCCTAGTAAAAGGACTAAAAAGAAATCTTCTTCAGTAAGGGATTTAGTGGCGACCTCATTGTGACTCTGATAATGGAGATGATGGCTTACGATGGAGTGAGTGCTGGCAACAGCTTAAGCTAGGGCTCGAAGATCAGTCCATGGACTCCTGACTTGGGCCTTGCTTGGGTTCACTACTATGTTGGTTGGCTGAAAATTGATGGAGGTAGAGGAATCATCTAGTGCCAAAAAGGAAAGATAGTCAACTAGCACTTGAGTACAATGTCATCAATCAAGTAGAGCTAGGGTTCGTTATTGTTATCGGACCACTGTCGACCCTAGTGGCATAGTGGAGATGGCAGCTTAGGGCAGAGCAGGTGTTAACATCGGCTTAGAATAAGAGCAAGGGTGCCTCTTTTTTGCCTTTGTTCTCTAGCCACTGCCTTCAATGTAGGCTGAGCTAGAAGGAATGGCAATTATTGTGGAGCAATGAAGTGAAAAGCTAGAGTTTTATCCAAATGAGACAATCACATCTTTGAGAAATAAGGCATCATGGACGACACTTATTCTTGGTGATTTGGGGCCACCATTTATTGGAAAGAGGGACTAGAGGAACTAATGGCACTTGCTAGCTATTGCAAAGAGGCATCGTTAATGGAGGTGGCAGCAATTGCTGAAGGTGGGCAATGGTTCCAATCGAAGTGCTTACAACTATAGATTCGGTTGGCTATCAGGTGTTGGGAACCTCATTCTTCTTCCTCTTTCTTTCTTTCTTTCCCCTCTCCCTCTCTTCTTTTTTTCTCTCTCTTCTTTTTTCAACTAGGGTTTTGCAATTACAAAATAAGAGAACTAAGGTGAAAGGGGTAGGGATAGTAACGAGGTTTGGCTTTGATACCAAAATTTAATACAGATAATATATCGAAAGAGATAACTACTAGTCTTACACTAATTCCTTGAGAGTTTTCGATTAAACATCTCAAATCTCTCTGAGCAAAATCATGATCTCGCACCACGTTGAGTAAAAAATTATTTCAAGTTAGAAAAGAGCAAAGTCTCAAATTGTATTACTAAAATTGTTTTCTTCAATGAAGTACATCAATGGTCTATTTATAGAGTAATACTAGCTCAAAATAAACCAAACTAGAGTTAGAACGTTTCCTAAAATAAGATAGTACAAATCATAAACTTATTCAAAGTTAACAAAATTAAGAATCTTATTAACAAAAATAAGACTCCTTATTAAAATTTCCTATTTTGATCAAAATTCCTCTTATTCCTTCTTCCTGAGTTTTTTTGGGCTTAGAGTTTCCAAGGTTTACTTTATTTATCGAGCAACATTCTTATAACTATAGGAGATTTGGAACTTCGTTGCATTATTGAAGTGGTAATTCATTATTAAAGCAGCTCTTCTATATTAAAAATGATACTAAAATCTCAAAAATAATTGAAGAATTACTTCATTTATAGAATGATGTTTATATGTAAAAATGATATTAAAACCTCATTCTTTATTGAAGCTATGCTTCATTTTTTTGATAAATGAGATTAAGAATCTAATAAAAATTTAAAGTAGTATTCCTTTATTAAACTAAGATTGGAACCTCATTATATTCAAAGGATTACTTCATTTATGGAATTATGCTCCTATATAAAAAATGAGATCAAAATCTTATTAAATATTAAAGCAATGCTTCATTATGGAGCAACACTTCGAAAGATACTTATGAAGATATAATATGTTTAGAGTCTCATTACAAACTGAGGCAATGTTTCATATTTTAGAAGACTTTATAACATAAATTTATTTTTGAATAAGATTATTGAATAGGATTTCTTTTTAGATTCTTACTACAAACTGAGACAATGTTTTATTTTTTATGAGACAATGAATGCAGATCCCTTAATTTTTATACGATCTATGATAGAAACAATGAATGGATATCAAGGTAAAGATAGAAAGAATGGCCATGAATATGATTTCTATGTTTAGAGTCTCACTACAAACTGAGGGGTGCTTCATTTTCTACAAGACTCTATCAACATAAATCCTTATTTTTATAAGACCATTGATAGAAGGAATGAATAAATGTCACAAATAAGGAAAGGAAGAATGGACAAGCATAAGCTTCCACATTTGGAACTCACTACAAACTAAGATAGTACTTCATTTTTTATGAAACTATATCAACATAGATCCTAATCAAAAGAATTGAAAGAATAAATTAATATGAAGGGTAAGAAAGAAAAAGTGGCAAGGAATAATATTTTCTTTATCCAAAGGATCTTAATTTCCTCTTAGAGTTCTCTGAAGAATTCTTTCTCCATTAAAAGTTCTTTGTAGAGTTCTCACTTCTTTAAGAGTTCTTCATATAGTTCTATCTTTTTTAAGAGTTCTTCATATGTTTTTCTTCAGATGCTTGGTTTCATGATGATAATGAGCACACCCAAAACCATTAGAAACTATCAAGTACCTTCCCACAACATTAATTTTTTTCTGAATACATTATGAGTCATTAGATTTAACATGAAAAAAAAAGATTCAAATAAGAGAAACCGTATTTTGAAACTGAAAGAAACTACTCCTGTATATCTAGAATAAGAAACTATCCAAGATGTTTCGATGCTATTAGATTTTAAATGAATACATCATGATCCATTAGATTTTCCATAGTCAACATAGTTTCAAATGAGAAAAACTATATTTTTAAATCGAAAGAAATCATTCTCACATGTCTAAAATGATTTGTGGGTGCTCTATACTTTTTTTTATGAGGTTAAGCATAATTGAATCTATCTGATATAGCATTGTGGAAGTTGAACCGTTAGGTTTGTTATATATTTTAATATTTTAAGATCAAGGTTAATACTAGTCCTTAGATCTAATGTAAACGAAGTGACATTGTTAGATTTGACATACATAATCCATCATTGGATTTGATAATCTTTTTCAAAGGTTTATGAGACTGTGGTTGATCTGAAGCATCAAATGTGATATGCATAATCCATTACATTTGGATGTTATAAGAGAATTTTAAAATTAGATAACCCTTAGATTTGACATACAAATCCAGTATCGTTAGATTAGATAGTATCCTTATAAACCTATAAAATACTAATTGATCTCAGTCATTGGATTGTCATGCACAAAGCATGACCGTTAATTATGATACTTAATTTTGGCCTTTGGAATAGATATAATGACTGATAGCCATTTGATCTAAAAGGCTTATAAAACTAAGTTAATCTCATTAATTAAATCTAACATAAAGAATGATATTACTGTTGGATGTAATACTTACTTAAAAGATTATAAGACCAAAATAATTCTTATCCTTTAGATTCAATGCATACTGAATTGTAACTATTAGATTATAGGCATTATAAAATTACAAATGCTCTCGGCCATTAGATTAGACTGACATGAAGATATATTGATAGAATTAATATATATATATATATATATAAAGAGAGAGAGAGAGAGGGGTAGATTTGGCTACATTCAAATATAGCCAAACTTAGATCTGGTCACCTTCCCTACACTTAAATCCACACAGTTCACGAATCCCAAAGATGAGAAAAGTGAAAAAGATGGGGTGACTTCGAAATCCATATGGATCCAAAGATAGAAAAGGTGATCAGATCCTTGACTTAACTATATTTGAATGTAGCCAAATCTACCACTATATATATATATATATTATAAAATATTTATAAGATTATATAGATTTAATCTTACCCCTTGAAATCAATATAATAAATACTAGCTATCAGATTGGATGTGTTTTTTGAATGTTGGTGAATATGTCAAATCTGCAGTCATTTTGAGCCATTAATCTTTCTTTTAGCTTGAGATTCTTTGAGAATCATTTGATTGATAATTCAAATTAAACACCAATCAATTAAATCAAAATCATTTGTTTAATAATAGATAATTACTTTTAGATTTATGACAAGTCCTACTTTAATTAATTATCAAATCCAAATCATCTATTATTGAATAGCTAATTATCAATCATTAGATTTATAATATACTTTTAATAAAGATAATTAGGTAATGGCAACACTCCAAACATTGATATGAAATAATAGGCATGCAACTCCTATTATATATAATAAAATCTTTTTTTATCTATGAGGTTATAAAATACCAAATGATAGTAATTCAAATTTTAATTAATCTTAAGTAATTTATTAATTTCTATCAAACATAATCAAGATTATTTTTGTTTATATATTTGCATGTCATTAAATAATTTAGCTTATTTTTGTTTATATATTTGTATGTCATTTAATAATTTAACTTGTTTTTTAGAATATTTTTAATTCTTTTCACTTCCTATAGATTGCCTTAGTTATAAAAGGAATTACTTATTTACATAGTAGCATCAAATCTTAGTTTATTTAACTTGAATCCTAGTCTATTTGATCCAAACCAAAACCCATTTAGCCTGAACCCTGGCCAATCCAATATTCCAACAATCCAATTGTAATCTTAATTACCTAAATTAACCCAACCTTATCTAATTCTAGTCAAATCAATCCCTCTAGTTACATTCGATTATATTTGACTATATCCAATCATGTTCAATCATACTCAATCGAACACATTTCCAACTAATTCAACCTTTCCTTACTCCTATCTCATTTTTCTAATCTAATTTACCTCGACTTGAGGGCATATGAGCTAATTAACCCCAAATTCCTACACTTGCATCCAAATTGAGATTGACCTAAACCCAATGTGGAATTCGGTTGAGCCCAAAGATCATTGGATCCCCTAATATCTTCACTCCAGGGCCTATAGCCTCTTATTATGAATGTGTTCTAAAAAGAATCATCTTTTCCTTATGATGGTGTGCAATGATAAAACTATATCTATCTTAACCCATCATCCTACTCTCACATTGAGACCACCTGTCAAATGGCATTATAGAAGACTCAATCTTAACATTTTCTCCATCAAACTTGATTCTTCCCTTGTTTTTCTCTTACCATGTATTTACCTTCATAAAGTTCTCACATGCTTTCATTTTACATTTAATCCTTAATCCACTAAATGATAAACTAAAGATTTTTCTTTATAGCCAATCTTGTCTATTTGAATGTCAGATTCTTGACATACATTAGCTTAATCCAGTTATCCTATATTTGGTCCTTATATCTTTCCTAAAAATCTGAACTTTTAACCATCTCCCTAGATATAACAATATTTATACCAATGTCATCATTAACCTATACAGTTAGATTCTTTTCTGCTTCTCTTATAACATCTTAACCATCAATCTATTTGTATCATATCACTTATTCTTGTTAGGAGGGAAAGATTCTTTTCTCCTTTTCTTATAACATCCTAACCCTTCAATTAAACTCTCTTCCTTAATTATATCCCTCTCATCTCTTTTGTAATCTTGACATTTCAAAAAAATATAAATATATAAATTAAGTACATCCTATTTAAATCTCCATCATCCTTATCTACAATCCTCTCTTTGTATCTCTTAACCAATATAGACTTGCATCCTCAAATTCATCAAATCAAACTCTCTCCTTTGTACTTGATGCTATCATTGCAAAGAAATATAATCTAAACAAACATATATTCTTTAAAACTTCACCATCAACTTCTTTAACCCTATCTTTATACCCTTAACTAATAGAGTCTTGCTACCTTAAATTTATTATATTCTTCGATTCCTAAGTATTGAATCATCGCCCTCAAACCAATCCCTTCCCTCTCTATGCAATCATAGACTTTCAAAGAAATATAATCCAAAAAAACTATACTCTCTTATCATCTTAACCTTCTATTTATGCCAATCATCAATTCTTTCTCAAATCAATTATCTAATGCAACTAAACTACACAATCCCCCTCTCCTAACCCTTAGATTAAGGACAATGATACCTTTTGTTAAATCTTAGACATAAAGCCTTATCTCTTACAATAAATATATACCCTCTCTATCATATAAAGAATCTAATAAGAAATCTCTTGGAATTAAGTTAGAATTAAAATAAAAAAACCTAGGAAAAATCTACCTCCCTTAGGTCTCTCCAAATCCCATCTCCATCACCATCCTTCTTTTCTTCCTACTAGAGGCCTCAAATCCTAATTCAGTACTAGTAACTTACCAAGGAAGAGAAGAGTATGAAGGAAGCATGAAGCATCTACATGCCTCTCCTTTTCCTTCCCTATTCTCTATTCTTTTTATTTTCTTTCTTTTATCATGCATGTAAAAATCTTAAGAATGGAATAGAACATCTGCTATCCTTAAGACCTCCTTATAGGAGGGGTGTTGAGGATGCCCTCATTAGTCCTTTTCTATCATTAGACTAGATTCTTACGCATAAAACTTATTCTATTGGATAGGTTCTTTGTACTTTAAGCTAAATGATAACTTTAAATCAAACCCTAAATTTAAGAATGCCAAGTACTTCCTAAGCAATTAATAATGTAGGATACAACTAGGAGGGTTGAGGATTAGGTTATGTGAGGTTAGGGTGTGCATGAAAGAAAAGGGTGCATCTAATTAGGTTGCAAAAGCAATAGAGATAAGGTAAGAAATAATATGTGATTATTAAACCATAAGAATGAGTCTGGTAAGATTGATATAACCTTTTTTTTTCTTTGGATAAAAGCTAATTTTTCTTTAACAAAGCAAAAAAAAGCTCTTTATTTATTTATTTTTATTTTTTGATATAATTGTAGAAGTAAGAAAATAAATCATTATATGTAAAAGAAAGAAACCTAATCTATGATTAGCAATGATCTCACTGGTTAAACATTCCAATTGCAAGTTATACTAATTTTTTCTTAAACTTCCCACATATCCATCGATGTCACACTAGCTTTAGATAGGGCTTTTTAGAGTCACATTAGAAGACAAGGATACTTTAAACTATGTGAAGGCTACTACAAAGTTGCATCATGGTAAGACAGAATTATATGATAAAAGAAACAATGAGAACTTTAAACTTTAATAATATTCATCCTAAGTCAAATGAGATGATCACATATAGGGGATATTTACAGTGCTCTAAGACCTTTTTACAATGAATAGAACTTATGGGTGCATATAAAATTCTACTAACACTCAAATTACTTCACTATTAAGTTATCTAAAATAGGTTCTCATTCCTTAAGGGCATTTTGGATGCCAAACAAATTTGACAAGTTTTTATACTATCAGTTTGGTAGAATAGACCCTAATTACCATTAGATTTATACCAGGCTAACTCAAAGTACAAACTAGGTCTAAAGGCAAGGTGTCTACTAGTTAAACAAGTCTAATGGCATCCTAATTTTGGAGGAAAAAAAATTTGAATGATGGTTTAGATAAGAGTTTCAAGAGAGTTCATTAGATTATATGGTAAATTTGAATGATGGCCTAGAATAGAGGTTCTAGAGAGTTCTTTAGATTGCATAGTCCATGTCAAGTTAGGTGTCTAAGTTTTGATATATGGTAGGGCTTTGTTATGGATCATGACTTTCAATGGTTAGGATCATTGAAGAAAAATCATAAATAAATACAATGGCTTAAATTTAAGCAAGATGGACTAGTGAGTTACAAAAGTAGGTCTGTTATTCAATAAACTAGCTAGTCATTTGTGCTTAACTAGCCAAATAATTTGGTTGATTGAAGTAGGTTAGAGGATTCAAATTTTGATGAAATTTTAGGAGATGGTGAGGTAGTCTCCAG
The DNA here is from genome assembly GCA_017589505.3 of Metroxylon sagu. NCBI lineage: Eukaryota > Viridiplantae > Streptophyta > Magnoliopsida > Arecales > Arecaceae > Metroxylon > Metroxylon sagu. The sequence continues at coordinate 164,911 of JACVBY030000621.1, forward strand.
GTAGTTGATGACAAATTTTAGACCATGCTAGACCAAGTTGGCCAAAAAAAAAAAGGGAACAAATTGGGTCTAGAATTAAGTCATAAATTATAGGAAAAAGTTGTATGATAAAATTAGGTTTGACTAAAGTTTAGCTAGATTCAACCTATTGAACTAAAGGCTTTTAGCTTATAAATATTCCAAGAAGTTTGAGGGAGCATCTATTAGGATTTTGATGTAGGCAAGAGACCCTATAGGATTTTTTATCCTATACAAGATCAAAGTAGTGTGGTAGAAAGGATAACTATTGACCTTATAGAAATTTCTTGAGGATTTGTAGCCTCACATCTCCAACCTTTTTAGGAAATACTTGAAGCATCCAACCTCTCACCAATCATCTCTCACATGATCATGATCTCACACTATAGTATACAAGGAATCATTTCAAGATAAAATTCAATAAGATTTTCAAAAACTTTATTAATGGATACTTGATGTTGAATAATACAATTAGGAGGCTATTTACAAGAGAACTCTAATAAAGCCAATAGACTTTACTAGTTCTATAAGATACAAATTTTATCAACAAAACTAAAGAGATAAATATTAAATATAAAAGAATAGACCTCTAACTCTTACTAGATTTCTAACTGATCTAGCATGTGTTTCTAGAAGAAATAAACAAAGAAATTTAGATAAAATAAAAAAAAATTCATCCTTTAAATTATGGGGTGTGAATGATATTTTTATAATTTTTTAAAAGTTAACTAGTATCGATACACGTTCGATATATCACTCATAATTTCCTCATTTAACCTTTATTTTAGACGATAAAAGATATTAGAAAGATAACTTGATAATAAACATCATAGAAGCATATCTACCTAAAAGCTTAACAAGGTGCCGATGAAGCTTCTGTTTAAAATAATGTGCATTAAATTGCCTTTTCTAGCATGGTTGCTAAAAAAATTCAAAATACAACCCTTTTAAAGCTTTGATAGTCTTTCATTATATGGATTGCTTTAGACTTTTGAATCCTTGATTTAAGTATCTAGCAAGTATGGAGATCTAGAACTACATCAATTCCTCTTGGCTTGAAAATTTTAGCTTCAAATGAATCAACATGGGATAAGGAATAATAGCATCATTTTATAAATATCCTAATTCTAAAGATTGAAGGCCATGTGAAAGTAACAATTAGACGCTATTTTTAACTAAAGACTTTTTGATTTGCTTAGCACTCTCCTTGATAAGAATAGAAGCTCTTTAACTATTATATTTGTAAATAATTCTTAAAATTAATATAGATAGTTTTATTATCGTCATAACTTTCACAAAAATGCTCTTAAGTAAAAATATAATGAATTTCCCATGTGTCCAGTTATATGCCAACTAAGGCTATTGGATCGTGTAAGATAATTTTATAATCTTAATGATTTCTTTTTATATGTTTTTGATTGCAACAAATTCGGTATGAGTTTCTTTGAGTTGTAGAATCATCTTGGCTCTTCTTTCACCTTTTCAACCATAATACTCTCTTTATCTTCCTCAGCTTGATTTTTTTGTTAGGAAAATTTATTAGATTCTAAAATTATTATTATCTTCTTTATTTCTTCAATTATTGTAAAAACCTTTTGTTCTTTAATTTTGTTGGACAAAATTTTGAGAAATGTAGAATCATGGACTATTAGTTTAGTAAGAATATAAGAGACTTGGTCTTGGTACCTCTCTATTTAGAAGGATAGCTTGTGGGTAGCACTCTTGGAGTTATTGCAATAGAAGCAGACACCTCTCTCTCAACTTCCTGCTCATTTCATCCCAATTATTAATGGATTGATCATAAACAAGGATATAATCTTTTGACTATCTTCCACCAGATTCTAGCTTGTTCATTTGAGCTTGTTTCTGAGAAGTCAATATTTCTTTCTCCAGTTAGTATCAATTAAGATATTTCTTAATAGATACGAGCTAATCAATAAAGACATCTAAATACAGGTCTTCATAAAAGTCTTCTACTTTGAACCTAGCTATGTTATAAGTTATTAGTTTTTTGAATGATTCCTTGAGATCCTCAATTTGTGGTTTCCGTGAACATGTGCTGAGGTTGAAACTAGCACCTATTTGAGTGCTTATGTGGAAGAAAGTACTTGTTTGTTAAAATTCGCTTTGACTTAAGTAAGGGATCCTTGATCAAACCCACTCAAAAAATCCAATCTGACTTGGATTCCATGACCCTAATTCTTAAGTAGTTTAGTAACTTAGATTCCAAACCAAGTTAGACTAGGCCTTATCTTTTGATTGCTTTTAGATAATGAGAAGGAATTTGTGATCAAGGTTTTAAGAGAAAGGGACGGGATGTTCCAAGATTTGTGTGGGAGGTGATGAGATTTTTTTTTTTTTTTCAATAGTGGATGTAGGACTTGCAGAAGGAAAATCAAAGGGGGGGAAGAGGTGAAGATAGAAGAGGGACGAGTGGAGAGTATTACCAAATTTGCTTTTAATATGAAATTTAATATAGGATGTTAGACTTTAATAGAATCTGATGTAGACAAGGGATCCTATAGTATTCTTTATCCTATTTGAGATCGAACTAGCATAGTAAAAGAGTAACTATTGGCCTTGCTTTAACTTCTTAAAGGTTTTTAATCTTTACCTACGACCTCCTTAACGAATGTTCTAAGCTTTTGGTCTTACACTAGTGACCTTTTCCATGATCATAGCCTTATCTCATAGCAAGTAAGAAATCTATCTAAATCAAGAATCGAAGAAAATGTTCAAAAGTCTATTGATGAATACTTGATATCAAAAGAATACAACTATATGCTAGAAGTATACAAAGAACTTAAATGTGTTCAGTGTTCAGTATGAGGATACATCATAGATATCAATAAAATCAAAAATTCATTAAAAATAATACATGTAAAGTTTTGGAATTAAACCACTTTATCACATCCATGTCTAGTAAGATTTTAAAAGCAACTTGAATCACATCGGCCATCGGTCAGCCAAGTAAGTTATAGTCAACGTATTAGAGCTCCATAATGCAATCTAAGTATGTGAATTGATGGTAGGAAACAAATTATCAATAGGTGAATTAATATTAATATCCCTATAATTAGTTTAGTTTTTGGTAGCAAACACCCTCTCATTGAAAGAAATTTGAGTTTTAGTCAAAGTAGATACCAATTAACAGAACGTAGACTTCTGTCAATTTAATATGATGATACACAAGTTAGAAGTCACCTTCAGTTGGATTTTTGTATCCAGAAGCATCTTCAAGGAATAGGATTAGTTTCTAAAACTCTTTTTTCTAAATGTTTTTTGAGTCCTAGTCAAGCTGTAAGTGCTCCCACTAGTTCCTATCCATTTAAGGGTCCTAAAATACTATAGATACCTCATGTACTGCCCTCTTTTATATCACAATAAGTGAAACTAAAGTTTAACATTGGAAGCTCTCTTATGAGTGCTCTTGGTGGTTTGACTTTTGTCCTATTAAGGTGCAACTCCACCATAGTAATCATGTAACTCAAAGACCTTTCTTCTTCTAGAGTAAAACTAGAAGGACCCATACAAGTCAGTGTGATATTGATGATGTAGAAAGTCCTAAGTGAAGACTGGTGTAACTTTAGTTAGATTGCAGAATTTAGTCAAATTCTCACTTAGATTAGTCTCAGCAAGGTTTGAAATACTAAATTGCAAAATGAGTCTTTTCCAAGTAGAAGCTAATTTGATATGATGATACACAAGTCACCTTCAGTTGGATTTTTGTATCCAGAAGCATCTTTAAGGAATGCAATTAGTTTCTAAAACTTTTTTTAAGATGTTTTTTTGAGTCCTAGCCATGTTCTAAGAGATCCCACTAGTTTCTATGGATAATATTAAGGTCCTAAAATGCTATAGATACCTCATGTACTCCCCTCTTTTATATCTTAATAAGTGAAACTAAAGTTTAACGTTGGAAGTTCTCTTATAAGTGCTCTTGGTGGTTTGATTGTATTATTGAGGTGGAGTCCTTTCTTCCTCTAGTGTAAAACTAGAAAGACCCAAATGAAGCTAGTGTGATATTGATGATGTAGAAAGTCCAAGTGAAGACTAGTGTAAGTTTGAAATACTAAATAATCCAACACTAGAGCTATAAATGAGCCAAACTAGATTGGATCATGCTTGATTTCAATATGATCCAGTTTTATATTTGGATCATAATTTTGAACTCGGATCCAATCCATTTGCTTATCGAGTCAGATCAGGTTGAATTGGATCAGGTCTATAAAAAAAAATTTTAAATTTAATAGGTCATTGGGGTCTATTCAGGATCAAGTATGATCTAAGTCCAATCCACAATATTGAGGTTTGGAATAAAGTTGAATCGGATCATGTTTGCATCTAATTATCTAATTATTATTTTAAATCTAAAATTTAGTAATTGATAATCAAATGTAGATCCATTAAACAATTTAAATGAGATTAAAAAGATTAACTTAACTTAAATTTTTATTCAAAAATTTTTAATTCTATCCAAATAAAATGATTATCTTTAAGTTTATCAATTATTATATTTAAAATATTTATTCATATCCTCAAAGGCATCATAAATAAAAATCCATAAAAATAAATAATAAAATATAAATATTTCGATATAATTAAGTAAAAAAAAATGAAAGAAGAACTAATCGTCAAGATAAAAAAGGTTTTAATTAAAGTTTATTTAATAAATTAAAAAATATAATTAGAATAAAGTAAAATAAGATTTATAAAATTAAAATTTATAAAAAAATACAAGATCCAAGTAAATTTTAGTCATAATTTTTCTTAAAAAATAATGTTATATGCAATTAAATAGCATACAAAAGGAATATTCACCGATCTATATATATATATATATATATATATATATGAATATAGATTGGAATGTCAGTTGGATGCACGCATGGATGGGGACTTCTTCACGCTTATGGTCTATAGCGGCCATTGAAACCTGGCACCTTGCGGTCAAGGCCGTTCAACGGTCAGGCAGCCCCAGGTCCACCGCAACGTACTTATACTTCGTATCCGTACTGAAAGCCAGAATCTTCCAACGATCAACGATCTCAAGTGCTGACCAACGATCGGTGATGGAGCCCAGAGGTCACGACCAGGGTGGCGGTGGGAGAAATCCGGACGAAAAAAAAAAAAAAACTGAGAGAGAGATCACCAGATAGAACCTAATAAAAACCTAAATCGGCCGCTTGCCATCCCCCATTCGTTTCGAATTTTGAATTTCGAAGAAGTACAGCAGAGCATCAAAATTGTGTTCAATGCCCTTATTGTCAGTTTCTTTATTAATATTATTTATGCCATAACCGCTCACCTCACCACTGCTACCACTTGCTGCTGCTGCTGCTGCTGCTGCTGCTGCTCAATAACTGCTCTCTTTGCTTGCTGGAGAGGATTAGATTTTGCCAAATTTTGAATGCTATGGAGCCATCATTTGGAACAAGGCATAACTAGCTCAGAACAGGCAGCATTCAGCTTGAGAAATCCAGAAGATAGTCCAATAAAAAAATTATTTTCCTATGAGATCTTTGTATTCTCTACTTTTTCTCATTTATCTCTCGTTTGAAATAAATAAATTTTGTAGTTTTTTAGAATTTATTTATAAATTCATGATCTTCTATATTTGAGAATATAATAGATCATGAATTTAAAATTTAACTACTATATTCTATAAAATAAAGAAAATAAATTTTTTCGATAAAATTGTTATGCATTTAAAGGTATTTGGCATGCTACTCAAGACGGCTTGTATTGCAATCCAAGTGCTTCTGATCTTAAGAATCATTTTATTTTTGTTTCATTAATATTGATATTTGACTTATTTAAAGCTACTATTTACCATAATAGCATCAAATATACATCCCTAGCCTAGTAGTTTTTTAAAAATAATTATTATGATAGTTTATAAGCCATTGTGATAGAAAGTAATATAAAAATATGTAATTTTAACATCTATTTTTTTTTTTTTTTTGACTGTTTTCAAATAATAACTATTATTCCGGTAACACAATGACCATTTAATAAATTAAAATCAAAAAGAAAAAGGGGTTGTTTACACCAAGAAATAACATAAAAATAAGGAAAAATGGCTGTTTTCAAAATAGATAAGCATGGGAACCAGGGTTTCTAATAGCAACCATCTTGATGGTTTTGAAGGCTCTCATCGTATTGTCTTAAAAAAAAATGGATAATAAATCATTATTTACTCGTTATCTTATCATAAAAACTCTCATACATAAATAATGCAAGTGAATAAAGATAAATAATATTGTCATTTATTATTGTCCATAGCATATAAAAGGAGGAAGTTTTATCAATCAGTTAAACAGTAAAAAGATAAAAGAGGTTAAAATTATTACTCACTTCCAAGATAAAACACCGGTGGCATATGAGGTTAATCCCTCAAGGGTCAGGGGCGTTTTGTTTACGGGCTTATTATAATAATAACTAACCTACAAAGACAGCGAAGAAAAAGATTAAAAGAAGAAAGAAAGAAAAAGAAAGAAAAAGAAAAAGAAAGAGAAAGAAAAAAAAAAAAAAAAAAAAGAAGAGAGAATGGCAACGTTCATCCCGTGCCACTTCAGCGATCCGTGTGATATCTCCTCCGCCACTCAACACGCTTCGATCTTCACCCCCTCCTCTCATCCGATCCGTCCATCCACCCCCGTGGCGAACTCCTTTCCTCCTCCCTTCTTTCCCCTTCGCTTATCGCCTCCTATTATTGCCCGCTATTCTCCCCCTCTGTCGATCCCGTCCCAAATTTGAGCGCCCACCCCGCACCCCCCCAACAGAACAAACCCCAAAACTAAAACACACTCTTTCCCACCCACTCCACACCCATCCTCATGGCCGCCGAGGAAGTTAGCAAGCCCCCCAATCTTCCCCCTTATCCTGAGGTACGCTACCAAGCTGAATGTTTGTTTCATTCTAACATTCTTTAGAAAATGGATTAAAACTGGTTTTCTTTTGGGTTGGTGCTTTTCGTTGGGCCGCGGAGTGTAGATGATACTGGCGGCGATCACGGCGTTGGACGAGAAGAACGGGGCGAACAAGTCGGCGATATCGAAGTACATCGAGTCGTCGTACGGGGAGCTGCCGCAGTCGCACGCGTCGCTGCTAACCGCACACCTGGCCCGGATGAAGGAGAGCGGCGAGCTCCTCCTCATCAAGAACAACTACTTGAAGCCCGGCCTCGAAGCGCCCCCGAAGCGCGGCCGCGGGCGGCCCCCCAAGCCCAAGCCCGTCCTCCCCCCCGGCACCGTCCTCCCCCCTCCCCGCCCGCGCGGCCGGCCCCCCAAGCCCAAGGACCCGCTCGCCGCCGCCGTCGCCAAGGCCAACAAGGGCCTCCCCAGGGCCCGCGGCCGCCCGCCCAAGAAGGCCCGGCCCGCCGTCTCCGCCGCGGCCGCTCCGGCTTCCGAGGGTGCGCCGGCGAAGAGGGGCCGGGGCCGGCCCCCGAAGGCGAAACCCGTGGTGGCGAACGACGAGGCCTGACTGGGACGAAGCATTGTTCGGGGAGGTCAACAGCTAATCATATCCCTAAACTTAATTGTCGTCTGCTGTTTCTTTTCTTTTTCTCTCTAATTGCTGCTGTGGGGTTTCGTAGGATGGACGGATGAATGGACTCTGTTGTTGTTGTTATTGTTGTTGTGTTTGTAATTTGTATGTACTTTATGCTAGCTGTACTAGTTGACTATGTTATTGAAAATGACTGACTGAATTGATGGTGGTGCTAATATTTTCTAATCTCTTCTTTTTTACTTACTGTGTCCAAGATTTTAAGTTTTTTTTTTTTTTTTAAATAATTTTTTTTAGGAACAGTGCTATGGGAGTTGAGAAAAATAATGATAAAATTGGGATGCTTGTTGGAGACTAATTTGATATGATTCTTGTCATGATGGAAAATAACAGGATGGTGCAGTGTCTTTGTTTGCCTGCTGTTATATGGCATCAATGGTTGCTTTAAAGGTTTTAATGTGGTTCATAAGGCAAATTGGGGCTGTAACAACTTTAGTGATTGTTTGGAGCAAAAAATGGTGGAACTTGAGGGCTTGTCTTTCATGTAGGAATTGATTGCAGCTATGAAAATTAGTTGTGCCCCTCTTGTTGCATTTGAGGAGTCTTGTTCATGGTACTTTTTGATGAGCTTTTTTAAAAGAAGACTGAGCTGGAGTGAATGCGATGGGTGCTCTGAAGTTTGTTTTCTGACCTTGATTTGTTCAGTAGCATAATAATAGTGATGGACCAATTCAATTAAACTGTTTCAATGTTTTGTCATCTGTTTTGTTATACATGATTGATTGCTAGTTATTTTGTTATAATGCTCTTTTTCTTGTGTCGCCTTAACCATCTGCTCCACTGTAGCTTCTTATTTTTGTAATTTATGTGCTCATTATTTCACTTGATGTTGTCATAATGCATGTTATATTCTAAAGGTCTTCTACTTGCAGTCTGAGACTAGATGGGCACTCTCAAATATGCTGCATTGGCATGGAGCTTATTTCTAATATTCTTTTAAATGTTCATGGTTGTTGCATGGAACTTCACATAAGCTTGTTTTCAGTGTTGTATAGCTTTATATAGATGATTATAAAAGGTGCCTTTTTTTAATGTTGGAAATTCTTATTTTCTTCAGTGTTGCATCAAAGTGACTGTTTTGTCAAACTTGTGCCTTAAGTTAATTTTCTGAGAACTAATTTAGGCATTTGCTTTTTAATGAAGGTAACTGGTTGGTTTGGGTTAGATCTAATTAGACCTGACTTAATCTTACGAATGGAATTTTATCTTGATGCAAACATGAACAATATAGTTGATGGTTTAAGCAGGATGTGGATGGGTGGGCGAGGCTTAAATTTTGTTGTGGGCCATGCTTGGTATTTCAAATTATTTGTCTTGATCTAGTTGTGACAGCTTTGGTTTCCATAAGTTTGTTTTAAGTTTGTTAGACCTTGTTTGATTGGTCCTTCTAATCTTAGCTATGGAGATTACAGACTCAAAAGTCAGGTTTTCTGTATGAGTAGCGTACAAGCTAGTAGGCTAAATTCATTTTAATACGACCAACTTATTTCCATACTCTCTGTAGGTGTAATCATCTTATTCTTCATTTTTTGTTGAGTTTCCCTCCCACAAATTACACAAACAAGATATTGAATGAAAACAACTGGTTATGTATATTGAAAGCTGTGAAAAGCTGTTGGAAATGAGTTCCTTAATTGAGTTGCAGTTCTAGAAATAGGTCTAACAAAAATGTTTACAATTTAGAATGATGATAATGAAGTGCTCAATTATGATCAATGATAATAAATCCAGGAGAGTTGACCTTATAGATGTTATATCAAGTTAACTGATGTCTTGAAAGTGGCAAGTGAATGTGGGAAGGATATATTTTAAGCCACCCCCTGAGATTGGAAAGTATTACTGGAAGTCAGTTGCATGAGTTCCTGGACTTTTGTAAGTCAAAATTCCTGAAAGAGGTTCTAACTTAAAGTCACCTTGTTCAACCAAATATATCCTAGACCATGAGCAGATTGCCCCCAAGGACTTATTTTTTCTGAATTCTTGTTGTTTTTTGTGCCACTTTAGCACTGTATTCTTTTTAGAGCCTTTTGTGGATTGGGATTGGTTTGAATGCTTCTTGGATTCTAAATGTGTGTGTGTGTGTTTTTTTTTTTTTTTTGGCAATTAATATTAATGGATGTTTTATTATTTAACAAGAACATGAAAACAATCATTTTGGGCTGTGTTCTCAATATCGTGTTTTATCTGATTTAGAGTACATGAAGATATGTAGCAAGATAATTGCATAATATCATATGAATACTTATTTTGCAATTTGCATCAGTTGGATAATAACTTGATGTTAGTGACTTAAACATTGTAGATGTCACAAGGATAATGTATGGAATGCTTATGCCTGTGTATGTATGATGTTTGTGTTAGAGTGATTGCAATGCATGGGTGGTTCATGGTCTTTGACTGTCCATCATTTAGTCATAAAACAAGTTTCCATTTTCTTCTGGAATTGATGTTATGGTTTTTTTTTTTTTTTTTTTTTTAAACTTCTGAGCTTTATCATGTAATGAGGAGCTATGTTGTTGGAGATATCATATCTCAAATTAAAATAAAACTGCCTTGGTATCAAATGGTATTGTATGCTTCATTTAGCCTTGCATTTTTATTGTACTTTCGGTTGAGAATTGATTTAATCAGTTAAGGGGGCGTTTGGTAATTAAAATGGGATCACCACAGTTATTTTAGATCAATGGTAATCCTTAATCGTAGTGACCTTATTTTTTGTGATATCAAATCATCACGTTTGATATATTATGTTATAGTGATTAAAGATCCCTATATTCATGATTAAGCTATATGATAAGCTTTGTTGCCATTGGAATCCAAATTCATTGACCATGTAATACAAAAACTATTCCTGATATATTTTACAATTATTAGATAATTTATTTTATTTCATATTATTTATTATGATAATATTTAAATTAAATTATAATATTATTTTGTAATATTATATTGTGATATAATATTATAATATAATAGTATATATATTATAATTAAATTATAATATATTTCTAATATTATTAATATTAGAATGCTATTTTATATCATAATAATATAATAATATAATAATAATAATAATATAACGTAAAAGTATTATATTATTATAGGATAATCTTATAGTATTACATTATATTATATTAACATGAAAATAATATTAAGTTTTTTTTTAATATGAATAAGGGGTATTTTGGTTTTCAAGTCTCCAATCAAGACTATTGTTTGGGAGTGATTTTGGATATTCGATCGTAAGATTGGGTTGGATGGTGATTCTAGAGGTGTGAGTGATTTGAGATTATCGCCATGTAAGATTACTAAAGTGCAATCAAATGCGGTGATCCCATCACCTTCATCGGGATCATCAATGATCTTGGATGGATTGCTGTATACCAAATGTCCCTTAAGTTACATGTAGCCATGAATATATGCGTGTATTTTTCTTTTTTGCCAGGATAAATTATAATATAAAAATGATATTGAGCTTTTTTTTTTTTTATATATGAACTCAAATCTCAAGTCAAGACTATTGCTTGTTTGGGGGGGGGGATTTTGGATATCCGATCTTAAGATTAGGTTGGATGGTGATTCTAGAGGTGTAAGTGATTTGAGATCACTGTCATGTAAGATCATCAAAGTGCAATCAAATGTAATTAACTCATTATCTTCACTTGAATCATCAGTGATCTTGGATGGATTACCTCATACCAAATGTCCCCTAAGTTATATGTGCGTGTATTTTTCTTGTTTGCCGGGATCTCTAATCGTTATTGTTTGTTTTCTTATGTAGAATGGCTATAGTCCTGCTTTCTGACAGTTATCTAACAAAGGTCCTGTTAATAGATTATGTTCTTTCTGATCTTGTGTCCTTTTGTTAGCTTTGTATTCTGTATATTAGTTAAAGACACATTTTTTTCTCTAAGGTAGAATTTTGGTTTTCTTTTTCTTTTTTTTTTATTAGATGGAAGATTGTAGCGCCGGAGATGCAGTATATTATCTTTTGCTTATACCATAGTGCTTCCTAGATGGGCTTGAAATAAGATTTAAATCTTGTTATTTATGTTGATTGATGATAGTTCCTAATACATTTTCTGTTTCACTACATCTATTGGATTTATCTTCTGTTCAATGCATTATCATATCACCAGTCATTTGGACAGAGATGCATTGTGTCTTACTAAAGGCTAGAATTCTCTTGGTATTTTGGTATTAGAAAGCATGAGATTATCCTGTTCTGAGGGGCTTTTCTTTGATAAGCTTAAACTTTGGTGGAATTTTATGACCTAAGTTGAGTAGGGTGCATGATATGGACCTTAGCATTAAGCTAGTGGCTGTTAGCCTAATCTCACCTCAAAATAATTGGTGCCAACTGCCAACTACTTGAACAAGTCTACTTTAGGCAGGACTGATCCTGTCATGGAACCTAAATTTGTTTAGGGACCTATCCCATTGGTTGTTCTTCATGCTCTTGTTAACATGGGCAAACCTCTGAAATTTCCTTGGATTTTAATGAGTAAAGGCTTGTATGTTTTTGGTGGTGGTGTGGGATCTGTGCTGTGGACAAATTGGGTACTCTTTTGTTTGAGAAACCCATTTTTATGATTTTTTTTAGTGGGACTTAGAATACAAATGTTAGATGGAAACAACTTTTCGTTGATGACCTTCACTGCTGCTTATTCTGAATGTATGGAAAGTTGGGAAAAATTCGTAGCTGTACTTATTCACTTGTGAATCACATGTGATCATATATGCAATTTCCATGGACAAGTTTGCATGTTGATCTTGGCTTGATTATTTGGGTTCTAATTGAAGTTTTGTATTTGTAGGGTTAAGTAGTTTTATGCTTAATATTTTTGTTTCTACTAACTTGCAATACTAGAACCCCAAATATTTCTTCATGAAGTTAAGTGTTTAAGTGATACCTGAATTTTGTTATTAGAAAAATGCAACCATCATTGTCGCTAGTTAGGAGATGCCTGGTTATCTTGATGTGTTACTTACTATGACCTATGTTACCGATTTATTGTCATGACACAGCAAGTATCAACTTCCTTTTTTTGGCTGAAACTGATCCATTTCAACCAAGGTTAATCTGAAACTGGTTGAGATTTTTGAGTTTGATCAATCTTGGTTAGTTTTGATCTGTTTTGGTTGATTCTGGCTTGTTTCAGCAATTTTGGCCAAAAAATCAATTGAAACTACTAATATTTATTTATTTATTTTTAGCAAGTAAATATGCTTAGATGGATTACTTTTGCTTAGATGAGTTTTTAAAATGAAATGAAATAAATATTTTTAGATCAGTTTTTCTTTACTTATATGGGTTATTAAAATGAAATAAGTAGAATGCAAAAAATGGAATAGTTATAAAAATATACAAAAAAAATAGGAAAACACAATACATTTTATTGTGAGTAAAAAGTTTAGTACATGTGAAGTATCTATATAATTTAATATCAGTCCATGATACCCACATTATGATATTGATAACTTGAAACATAATAAATTAATGTAAAATATCTTTTTTTTGTTATTTTTTCCCTTAAAACTAGAAGGCCAAAATCGTTAAATCAATACTCTATCTAGAGACTGAAACCAAAGCTGAGTTTTACCATGTTGGGACCCTCTTTTGAACGATTGGAAGTTGGGAACATTGAAATGTGCACTACCTCTTGTTAACCTTGTCATTTTCAGTCAAGGACATGGGTTTTTTGGGGACTTGGAAGGTGGCTTGGGTCAATTTTTATGAAACTGGTAATAATTATGGTAGTTTTAAAGTAAACAACAACGTATTTATGTGATGGAGGAGATTATTTTATAATGGCCAGACATTGAGAATCATATGAGGATTTTTGTGAAACATAAGCAGGTGGTTAGCATATGAATGGTAATTGTTGATTGTAGAATGAGAAATTTCACATTGTTGATACCTTGTTGCTATTTTCATACGTGCAAAATCATAGTATTTCTTATATAATTTGGAAATGCCATAACTCCCATAAATTTAAATTTTTGAGAAATTCGAGAGCTATCATTTATTTGAAGTGCCATTTTGTAATTTATATTGGAAATATCTAGATCTCTATTTTTATTTTTGCAAATAATTAATTTTTTATTTTAGATTCTTAAGTGTTGAAGGACTGAGTTGTATACATGGCCGTGTGGTGAAAGTATGAAGTTTGGTAGTTATTCTTGCAAATATATGGTTTCTCTAGAAGGTGTGAATTATGACATCTTTCTGAATTTGAAAAAGTAGTTCTAAAAGATTTTGCATTTAGTTCAATGATGTTTTTGTATGACTCCATGCATTTTGTAGAATATTCTAATTGACATATTCTTTTTGAATTCTTTCATTCTAAGAGTAGTTTGAGAAAACATTAGTAATATCTAATATAAAACATTATCATCAGTCGCTCGGTAGAACATTGTTTTCAAATGTTGACTTGTTCAAGTAGAGCAAATGTTTAGAGTTTCTTTAGTTATTTTTAAAAGAAGTCTTATATAAATCATTTTTATAATAATTAACATGAATCCAGGTCAAGTCCCCAGAATCTGAGTTCTGGTGCTGTGAATTTGGAATATGATTTTAGTATGGATGAAAGTAGATTTAGGTAGTCGATTCCATCTAGTTTGGAATTAAGGTTTTGTTGTTATTGTTGTATTAGTATGGATGATGAAAAGGGGGATAGCAGTAATATTGTTATTGCCATCTTTTATTTGCTCTGATTAATAGTTAGAAAGGGTGGAAAATGCTGCATATGTTTTGAGGAAGATGCTATCCGTAGTCAATATTGAAGCATATCTGGTCAATTTGGGTGGGAGATGGTTGAATTATTGTTAGGAGTGGACTCTTTATCCGGTTAAACTATTGAATACAATCTTGATTTATTTAAAATAACTTCTTAAGCAAACATGATTTATTTTTACTATTTAAGGATTTGTTTTTCTACCATTAGTGTTTTCCAATATTCCCTACCTCAGAGTGAGACTCTCCAGATCATCATCTTATTGGATCATATGAATTGTCAGAGTTCATTTCCCTCGATGGTGGAGAATATTTGGCATGAAAGCAGGAGCCTATAGGCGGAAGATCTGGTTGGTAGAGCTAAAGTGTCAGTGAGGAAAATTTTGAGCACAAAAAAAATAAAGTGCAGGATTTAAAAAAAGGATTGATTGCAGACTATATCAAGACATGGCAAAAAAATGTGGCCAAGCTATTAAGTGAAATTAAACTGATTGATATGATAATGATATAGCAAATCATTGCTTGGACTTGTTGCCTATAACTAAGAAAGGTGTTATGTTCCAAGAAATCAGACTACTAGGATCTATTGTCCCTTGTCTGATATTGAGGCTTTGTTTGGTTGTCACGTATTTGGCAGGAAGTGTCTTTTTCTAGAAAGATTTCCAACAGGATATTGTTTGGTTACTGTGTTCAACGTGGTTAATTAGAAGAAAACATACCAAAATGAAGGTTCTTTCCATGTTAGTACAGTGAGTCGAAATCCACCGACAAGATGGGAAGCCTTTCTTTCCATGGTAGCTTGGTTCTTAGGAACTGAGTTTCAGACAACCAAACAAGGCCTGAAAGGAAGGTGGAAGTTTGAAAGATTGTGGGCTTAGGGTTACTGAATCTTCTAAACAAAGAGATTGTGCTACATTATAGCAAACTCTTTCTTACTGGGTCCATAAAATTTTCTTATTGATGACATAAGCTCTCTCTGTCACATTTGAAGTAGTTAGAAATGGATCTTGGGAGTTATATATATATATATATATTGTCACAATGCTTAATGCCTGGTGTGGTCGCTTAGATTTGCTATCCATGAAGAAAGGCAATTGAAGACATTTAAGTTATATCTTAGGTTCAACTCTGCCTTTTTTTTTTTTTTTTTTTCGGTCACAGTACTTATCTTAGGAAGCAAAAAATTGACAATTTTTTAGGTGAATGCTCATGTTCAGTGAGTTGCTTGAAGAAGGGGCATTGTAAATGCTCTCTCAATTTGTGGAAGAGGAGAGATAATATCAAGCGTATAACTTGATCGTTTGAGTTAAAAAAAAAAAAAAACTAAGTTGTTCCTTTACATGGGTGGTGTGACTTATGTTGAGTGTTGTGATCCTTGGTTGTGTTCTAACAAGGTTTTGCACTCAACCTAAGCAGGGTTTGTCGTTTTGCACTGAACCTGAGCATGATTGGTTAACTAACTCTTAAATAATTTCTGAAATTTTTTTCAAATTTCATTAACAAAGCAGCATCTGGTTAGCTTCAGAGTTTGAAAGGTCCAAAGCAATATTAATTTCTGCCTTTATTTTTTTTTTCTTTTGGTGGAGGAAAATTAACAGATAAATTTGGAATTTTGGTGCTGGATTTTGCTGATAGTTAAAAATTAAATTGTGAACAACATATATTTTATAGTCAACCAGATAATAATAATTTGAAAGTATGCACTTAATAATCTTAAACATCAACAGATGTGGTAGCATGTGATTACTTTTTATTCTTTGTTCTTTGGAAGCTATAGAACAAGATTTACCTAATAATAACTAGATATATATAACGTATATATTGAATAATTAGCTGTTAGGTCTAAAAGTCTCAAACCCATTTTTGGATAGGATTTGGATTGGGCATCTCTTTGTTGTTGTTAGGCCCGGACCCAATCCAAAAGCTTGAACCATGTCCAGGTCAAGTTTGGGTGGGATCCGGGTTAGCTGCCAGGTTCATGGGTTGGAGCGATAGCTAAGTGTGTGCTTCCTTAGTTCACTCCTATGGTGATGGATCTGTTGCGCGTCAGAGGCAAAATTGAGTCTCTGATGCATTTCGTGGTATACCTTGGGATGCTCATGGGCTCCCCATTCGGCACCATGAATCCCATAAAAAGCTTTATTTGCCTTGCCTTGCCTAGCCTAGCCTAGCCAACCAGTTGGCTGTTTTTCAGAATAAAATAATAGCCATTATCATTGCCAATATAGCTTTTATAAAAAGAAATAACAACATCTAGAGTAATAAAAGCATTCTTTTATTGCATAGTTTACCTAAAAGTTACTGGAGTGTTAATGTTCGAAATTTTATGTTTTATCACTAAAAATTTCGTGCCATGTTTGTATCCTTTAGTTGTTTTGTCCATCTCACCCCTTTGCATGACAAGTTGCTTGCATATTTGTTGAAATAATTTATGCAAATCAAGTTTCTTTTTCTTCCATTTGTAATTAACTTCAAGTCATTTATATTGTTTTTAACAATTACTGTTTATAAATTCAGATATTAATATGATATGTTGTTTTTGTACGTGAAATACATAATATTTTCTTTTCATTTTTTTGTTTGCTTTGCATCTGTCATTTTTTTTTTTTTCCCTTTTTAGTGTATCAGGGTTTTTGTGATTTACTTCAAATCCTAGATGACTCAGGTAACGATAAGAGGATGCTTGTGGGAATTTGTAAGCTGTTTGCTGCCATATCATTATCGTTATACTTCATTCACTGAGCTGACCTCACTTGATGGAGTTATATAATTAGTTTTATACACCAAGAAAGAAAGGAAAAAAAAAAAAAAAAAAAAAAAGCTCCCACTTAAGATTAGGAAAAAGAAATAGAAAGAATGAAGGAAACAGGATGGCAAGTCTTGTTAAGCAGGAAAATGGACAACAAATTGACTCTCCCAAGATTATCTAGGTATTTCTCTATATTTTCCTATTTGTTTATATAATTTGAAAACTTTTCCCATGAAAAATATTGTTTATATTATTTGGCAAACCTCCATTACTTGGAAACTTTGCCTTACTGACAGTTCCAGGGGGAAGGCTCAACTGACGGCTTTTCTCAGAGGAGAATGTCTGAAAATATTGATTTCTGAAAGGATACAATGGCTATGAAGGCACTCAGATGGCTACAAACACCGAATGATTTAAGGCAGGGCATCAGCTCTGTGACTTTCTTTAGCGAGCTGAAGATCATGGTGTGTCAAGTATTTTTCAAATATTTCCAGGCATCGAAAGTCCATATATTTTTCAAATATTTCTAGATAAACAAGAGAGAGAGAGAGAGAGAAAAAAAAAAAAAAAGAATACCAGAAAAGCCAACGCAACATGTACGGTTGCATTTCAACAATGTTTTAATCCATGAACTACTTTTTAATTTTATTTTCTTATAATTTTTTTTTTTATGTTTAATTTAGTCTTGGTGGAGCTAAGCTTCAAACTGATCGGAACCAACTGCTAAAAATGCAGATCAAAGGGTCAATAAAAAGATCAATAAATAACTATTTTGGCTAGAAACCTGTATCTGATTAAGGATATAATGCCATGTTTAAAAGCATACGCGCCATGTCCAGCAGCTATAAAACGGGGATGGTTCGCAATGATAATAAGGTTTTAAACATAAATGACAGGGGGAAGCGGAATGATCTCTTGACTTGTGACTATGGCCATGCCTTTCCAGCCGAACCAAAGAGATGCATCTTCCCTGCAATCACAGCTTTCATTGCCTCCTTTGCAGAAGCCATCACATGAACCAAGTCTTTGTGTGGCTTATGTAGGGCCTCCATGTAGGAATTCCGAACTTCTGTGTTCACATTAAACTTTCTGACACCTAATGCTATGCATTCCTGTCCAAAACGCAAGGAAAGATTGTTAGTAGGCATTCAATTTCTTTCTTTTGTTATTTAAGCATATTGTCTTTTTACCTAATACTTATTTAACAGAGTAGAAAAGACCAAGTTTAGCGAGTCCTGGGGATTGGGGAATATATATACAAAAATTGCCTTGGGTTGCTCAAAGTTGAATATCAAACTTTCTCTAGCTATTATGACGGGGCTTGAAAATTAGTAGTCTAAGTGAGACCTTTCATGAAGTCCCAACTTGTGTGTTATGTGTAATATTTTCTAACATGAGGAAGAACTGTGAAGGATCTTGGATTTGTGATCAATGGTCTCTCTACTTCCTTTGAATCCTTGAAATCAGTCTGTGATTTGAGCAGTTTTAGGGATGTGACCATGCCATGGAATCATTTGAACACATTGATTCATATAGAAACATCACTGATGTACCAGATTTCTTGGTACACCGTTATTATGACACAATCCAGATATCATTAGGATTTCTTATTTTGCTATCTTGGATATTCTCCAAATCTAAGGTAACCTTCTGGCAAACAAAATTGTACCTTTACAACTTCTTGAGGCAGACCGGATGCTCCATGGAGAACCAAACTTACTCCTCTCTCAAGAGTTATTGTGCGTAGTTTCTGTTACACAATCAAGGAGTCACTAATAATTTAAAAAAATAAAGCAAAAGCAGTGAAATGAAATATCAACCATCAGTGACATGATTCATGAGTGTTTACACATATTTTGTCTTAATTGTGATGGAAGTAC
This sequence comes from Metroxylon sagu, assembly GCA_017589505.3. Lineage (NCBI taxonomy): Eukaryota > Viridiplantae > Streptophyta > Magnoliopsida > Arecales > Arecaceae > Metroxylon > Metroxylon sagu. Next base: position 183,863 of record JACVBY030000621.1, read on the forward strand.
ATGACAAGTCCTGTGGATACTTTGAAATGGAATGACATTGAAACACGTCAATATCAAAGTATACTAGTCCAGTAGCCCCAATAAAATGATTAGCTCTTCAGCTTCATTTTCACTAACAAAAGGAAAATAGTAAAGAAAGCAGCAACAATCTTTTTGTAAATATTAAATCAGATTGAACTCATAGCCACCCATCATGAAAACCTTGAATAAAGTTAAAAGTACAGTAGCTCTAATTGGAAGCCCGATTTGATATATAACAGCATGAAAACATTAAATAAAGATATTTTACCGTTAGCAAGTCAAGTCTTAAATTGGGACCATTTGATGGGTACTTTCCATGTACATTTCCTATGCAAACTGCTAAAGCATCAATGCCTGTCTCATCAATAAATTCTTGAGCCTGAAAACAAATATACCAAAACTAATAGTGAAAAGCCAAAGTAAGATTAATATCTAACAGTTGGCCAATTTTGCTGAAGTTACATATATACCTGGGTGACATCGGTTAGTCTGGCTTCATAATCTTCAACTGTCAAGTCATCTTCAGTGCCTGACAACCGCCCAAGTTCGGCTTCTACAAGCAGTCCTTTTTTGTGAGCCAAAACTGATATGTACTTTGTACACAAGATATTTTCCTTTAAAGGAAGATGTGATGCATCAACCATGACTGAATCAAATCCCTGGGTGGTGATTCCAAGATAAGTAGCTCACTGATCAATACACTAAACGATCAACTCATCCACAATAAAAGTTGGATGCATGGATGTGCATTTGATGAAATTAAACACTACTATTAGGGTACTGAATAACTCTGGGACAACTAAACCATCTTTCACTAATACATACCAACTCAAGAGCTTCAAGCAGCTCAGGTTTTGAATTCCCATGATCAAAGTGAAGAGCAATTGGCACCTGCCAAAAAAAGGATGTAAATAATAACCATATAGAAGTTTAATAAGATGAACAATGGACAGAGGAATACACTGTGACCATCTTAATAATTTTTGAGTAGCGGCACAGAGAAGTGTTGGCACCAAGTGCTGTTCTCAAACATTATGGAAAGATACTGTACTACAGGAGTGGCTTATAGGGCACAATTACACTCCAAACAAGTGTATGGATGTTTTAGATTAACAAAACAAGTTTCTTAAAATGCTAAGATATTTTGCATTTTGATCTACATTACATGGGTTAAAAAGGAGAAGGTGAAGTGATGATGATAGTCCAAACATGGAAATATACATCAAGTTAACATGACAGACCTTGTACTATTACTTGCTGTTAGACTCTTCCCCTCAGAAAAGTTTCAAAAATTCTCAGAAGTTATCATATTTAGAATAAACTATAGACAAAATAAATGCTTGTAGAGATATACATAAAGTTATGTACAGTATTTATGACATTATGAATGTGTTTATGTATGTGCATACTACATATGTAAGCTGACAACCTATTAATATGGGAGGTGGCATGAAAAGGGCATCTCAATGCACGAGATTCCCACCATTAAAGGGTCTGGGTACTTCAGATACATGCAGCCTTATCCCTACATGTGGAGATGTTATTTTTGTGTTTTAAACCTGTGACACTGAGGTCACAATGGAGCAAACTTACTTTTGCACCAGGGCCCGCTCTTTGGGAGGTAACATGGATAACTTCTAAAACTAAAAGACACTGTCTAACGATCAATATTTTCCTTGAAATATAGCAGTGAGTCCATGCATTTCTAACATAATGCAGGTGCTTAAGACAGAAGAGTTGCACAATGGCACCACATCTGAGCGAACTTACTCTGGCCTGTTCGGCAGCAGAAATGCAACATGCAACCAAAGAGAGCCCTCCAGCCTTCAAGGCACCTGGATGTACCTGGGTTGCAGAAGACAATAAATATAGATGCAACAGCTATAATATAAAAGATTACACCAGCATATATCACATAACAGAATAACAGTAAAACAGCTATGATACATATTTTCTGAAAAAAGGAACACAAGTTACTAAACATAAGCCATTAAAGAATAAAAACCCTGACACTTGTACAAGTGGTTAAACTAGACATCTAAATATTTAAGTTCTAAGCTGAAAAGGAATAATAGAAATCAATGACACAACAAGCAACATGGTGCACCTATTGTTATGAACAAATATGTTTCTATGCAAAGAGCTTGTGTGAATCTTTATTAATAAGAAAAAATAGATCTTGCATTGAAATTAACATAATATATCCATATTACATATTAAAAAAAATTATAAGTATGAATAAGTCAATGAACTTGGCATGTACAGAAATAAGAAAAATAAAACTATTTGGAGAATTGCATTAACCTCAATTTGAAATGTAAGAAATATCTATTATAATCATAATTTTGTGTAAGTACCGAGTACTCATAGACATGATTTCAAATCCCAATAAGACATCCTGTGATATGTCGGATGGGACTATCCTACTATCATCCCAACATCCCAATTGGCATATCTTGGAACATTCTGTCCCAATTATCAGGACATGTTGGAATGACTACGCATCTTGTTCCATAAAAATACCGAGACGATCCCGTCCCATGGGATTTAAAACCTTACTTGTAGTTTCACTTGAGATTATTAGCTCTACCTACAAAGAACAATGTCCAGTTTCAGGGAAATGCACCCAGTGAATTAAGGCTCCATGATGAGGGTAAAGTAACATCAATATCAATATATCAAATTGCACTTCATGTACAAGCTTATTTGTGCATAAAAAAGAAAAGTGAAAGCATGTATACACTCTAATATAGATCCTAAATATCTATGCTGATCATTGTCTAGGACTTTTAACACCTGCATTAGATATCTCAATTTATATACAATGGATTTGCCCCTGTGGGAATGCAGACTCAGATGCAGTATGCTTGCCAACGTGATTTCATGGCCAGAGTTGAAAACCTTAAATTAAGCATGGTGCTGATATCTCCCGTAAACAAGATACTATCTCTGGGGCCTTATGGGGAGGGGCCAACATTCCTTTTAGCTATTGATACAAGGCTGCATTTGGGGCCAGAACAGAACCACCAAGCTGCTCCCTCACATTCCAGATCAGCTGAAGAGGATATATTAACAACACATTGTAGGTGCTGAGTCTCACACATGTTGCGTATTCTGAGAAGCTCATGTATTTCTTGTATAACATGGAAATTTACATCTGATTGGTCATCTTGATTTCCAACCTTCTTTGTCTTGTTGCTAAAAGATTTATTCACCATGACTAGTTTAATATATAGAATATGCCCTCAAATCTTCCAAGGGAAGAAAAGAGGGGAATGGTTCAAGTTGGTCAAGTTCAGGTCTAAAAGAAGAAAGCAATGTACAACCCATATCATTATGTATGGGTCTGGACTCTGGACTAATACATAATCCTAAAGAAATAATATTGATTAAGCTGGACAGCAATACATAATCCTGAAACTTGAGGTTCCTACTCAAATTCTACTCCATCAATTATTAAACACAGCAAGAAAATTTTCCATGAGAACTGTGGGAAGACCAGAAATTGCTCACCTGCAATATAGCAGGACTGCTTTCAGCCTCTGCAGCTGAAATAACTGCTTGTACCCCTTCAAGATTATAAACGTTGAAGGCGCCAACAGCATATCCACCCTTTTCTGCATTCTTCAAGATGAAAAAACTCATTAGTAAAACTAAAAGATACAATGAAAACCTTCAATTATAAGGACCTTACAAGAAGAATATCTTTTGTTGAGCTTCTGGGAGGATGAGCCCAGTTCTTTACAACTTCAGCCAGTGCAGTGTTATTGCCAACATTACCTGTTGAAAAGTAGAAGTAAAAAGATCAGCTTAGGGAATTATAAGGTCACAATCCATTAGGAGATAAATTAGTGAAAATTTTGATTCACCTGGGAAAACAATGTATGGAACCCCAGGGTGTCTACTTTCTGGACCTAGCTCCCATAAGGGCACACCAGCTAATGCTTGTCCAATCACCATAGCTCGCTGAGCTTCTAAAGCTTTCGTGGCAAGATCTGATGAAGTAATTCCACCCTGAATCCAATTCGATCAAATCTCAGAATTCAGAAATTTCACAATTGTCAGCAGTACATTTGTAACCTACTCAAAACTATTACAAAAGGTGCATCCAGTTTCGCCCATTGTTTGAAGCCATATTAGATGAGGATAACTTGTTTCATGATTATGAAGTAATGCAAGATGAGATGAATGCTATGATTTAGTTCTGACAAAAATTACATGTATATAGCTGAAAATCATTACCACCCAATGTATGGTTTAGTTCAATGTTTTAAGTCCCTGTTCTAGGTCCTGTATTAGAACCTTACTAGAATGGTATGTACGATATGGCATGTTATGCTCCCCGTACCTAGACTAACTAGAGTAGTACAGTCAAGGTTCATAGTCTCAGTACAGGATTTTGTGCCTGTAGAGACCGGTATGGTATGGTATCAGTACAGGATTTTTATTTTCAAAGTTTTTAATCTTTCTTTATTTAGATTTTAATTAAAAAATAAATATCAAAAAATCAAAACAAGTTATATCATTGCACAGATTTGACTAAAAACTATGAAATATCACAAAAATGGTGCCAAAATACAAAATTTTGAAATATTTTCTCATATATTTTAAATTTCTGTCCATTTATGGGATGTAAAAAGAGATAATGGAAGAAGGGAATACCTAGATAGGAGGAAAATCTCACCCTTCTACTCTCCCTCTCTCCTCTCCGCTCTTTTCCCTCCCTTGCCTTGAAACATAGGGAGAAAAAGGTTCTAAATCCCTTTCTCCCAAAATGGTATGGTACAATTTTGATTGAGGCCCAAAATGGTAAGGTACAATTTTGATTGAACTAGATGATCTGGTACGGCATTGCATTCCTTGGATATATTACACACCATATCACATGGCACGGTTTAGTGCTTTATCCTATCGCATTCCTTGGATATAGTACACACCAAATCATATGGTACGGTTTGGCGCTTAATACGTGGTTCGGTTGATATATAGTTTTGACAAGCAGGTCATACTGCAATGAGTTGTGTGGCATGCCAATGTCAAGCTAACTAGGATATACTGTTATGCAACAACGAGTAATGGGTGCACAACCAATTTTTTCCAGTTCCATATTGCACTCTTGAAGCTTATAGTTCCCTATACTTCAAGATCAATGATGTTACAAACAAGTGAAACACCATGCATTGGAAAAAACAAATTCATGCACTTAAGTAGTCCAAAATCACAAGCTTAGAAGGATTGCTCCTATTCTAGAAAGAGCCCATTGAATTTGAAGCCAACTTCAATTCTAAATTGTCGCAACCAATACAAGAATATCAAAATCAAGGATTGCAAAACTGACCCAAACTGCTCAGTTCATAGTGTATTGTACCAAACTGGTGCAAAATCAGTCGTTTTGTTGGTTTAGCATAAAAATGCTCCATATCGATCTGTGTCGGTCCAAACCGAGCAGAACTATTTGGCTCTATTTGGTACTGACCCATACTGCCCTGATTTCAGTTGTACCTTAATAAAAAGCACTTGAGAGCTATCTCAACATAGGATATGTACCATACCATATTGAACCAGTAAAATATTAGTATGGTACCTAGTACTAAGATTGTGGGCATTAATTGAAATAAACAAATAGCATTTACATAATTATGATAATTTAAATAGTATTATCAAGAGTTATATAGTTACCTTAATTATAGTCAAGCATAAAAAAATACCAATATGGAAATATTGGAATAAACAAAAAAATTGACAAGATTATGATAATTCTAAAATATCATCTAGAAGTCTAGAGTTACCTCAACCACAGCGGATCAGTGAAAAATTTTACTCAAAAAAAAAAATCCCCACCCAAAAAAAAGAGAAATTAAAAGACTCGTCGAGATAAAGGAGAAAAGATAATAATAACATATAGATATAGAACAATATATAGAAGGTGCTCTTATAGGCAAGATTTTAAATCCTGTAGGACGAGGTTGTTTTGATTTTTCCATGGAATTGGCTATCACCATCCCTTTGGGACTGGAGATATCCCAAGATGCACCAATTGGGATGCTAAGACAATGGCGAGATAGTTCCATTCTGACACTTACGATGACAAACTATTTTGGCATTCCATGGGATGTCCCATCGGGGCCTGAAACCATGCTTATAGGATCTATGGTTAAACTAAATCTATAAATTGCCAGAAAAATTCGATAGAAACCTGAATTTTAATTAAAGTTAAACCATGAAAGTTGGAAATTCAGCACAAGATTGACAATGGATGTGGTGATGAAGCTCCATAACATGAACCTAGAATTCAACTAATAGAATAAGTCTCTATTTGGTAGAGCTATTGGCAATAGAACTTTTGGAAGTAGAGTTTTTACTAATAGAGCTTTCGAAAAAAGTTATTTATTATTTGATAACTATATTTTTAAAGTGTTACGAGACTTTGATATCTATTTAGTAAGCAAACTAAGTACTTTTAAAATAAAAATGATAAGAGACATTGCATAGAACTTTTAACTGTGTAACCATTTGTATTATTAAAAATCATTATCTTATTTTATAAATTGTTATAATAATATCATATTATAATAATATTAAAATATAACATATAATATAGTATAAAAATATAATAGTATTCTAATATAATAACGATTATAATGTAAAATTATTATACAATATTTTTTTTTATTATTTAATAATGATATTATAATATATTATTGTAGTAATATTATGAAATTATAGCATTATATAATATAATAATATTATATTAGTATACTATATCTAGTTTTTATAATGTTACAATATTATTATATTATCTTATTTTACACTACATAATATATCATAACTATAATAATATTTTCATATGATTATAATAAATATATTATATTTTAATTATATTTTATTATTATGTTATAATATTAAATCTAGTTGTTCTCCTAATTCGAATTTGTAACTTTTAAGTCTAATGAAAATAGTTTTTCCAAGTAGAGCCTTTTGGAAAAGCTCTAAATTTAAGTTTTCTTAAGTAGAGGGTTTAATAGCTTTTACATTACCCTAAAAGAACTTTAGAATTTTTACCAAACACCTTAAACACAGCGAGAAGTGCTTTTGGACCATCCAAAAGCTCTACCATAAGATATATATTAAAAAAAAAGAAACAAAAGACTTGAAGGGGTTATTGAATGGTTGACTTTTGGAACAGGGGTTAAATCTAGATCAATGGATCGTTAGGGATCAATAAAACTAAGAGTGATGATTGATGCTTGGAATGAAAATAGGGAACTTAAAACCAGATTCAGGAAACAGAGAAATACAAACTTAGATGTATATAAAACGTTTATGGAAAAGAGTAAATGGAAGAAGAAAGATAATACCATTCTGACTCTAGAACCTTAAACGTAGAATTGCAAGTCTTACTTTTGTTCTACAACATCACACAAAAGAGGAAAGAAAATCTAAAATTTCATCGATCTACTAAAACTCTAAAAACCTAGGTCCACAATCTTAGTATCAGCTACCTTCTAAAAACCAAGAACAACCAAAAATTTAAGAAAGATGCATATCTTTAAATTTCAGCTCTTGAACTATAAAATAATTAGAGATTTTTTTCCCTCTTGAAAGCATAATATCAAATACCCAGAGTTTTCAAAACTTTTAATAAGCAGATGAATCCTGTGTGTGTGCTATAATTATGGAACTAAGTACTGCTTGACCACCAGAATCTGTCTAATACGCACCATATCATGGATGGATGTATGCTCTCAGACATGCATTACAGCCTTTTGTTAGGTATGCAGATCATACATAGGTATTTAGCATGTATGATGATAGATCATACCTAGGTATTTAGCATGTATGATGATAACAAAAATGATTGAATAGGGCGAATTATAGTTAATAGTATTGTTTTAAGTCATCAAAGTTCCTTCCCATACTGATAATGGTACATTACCAGGATGCCAACTATTTTGTTTTCTCAGTTTCTGTTTATTTTTTAATTTTAAATTTTTTTAACTTAAATAAGATTTTAGCGAATAATAAAATAATTGAATCAATGATAGGGTATATGGTGTAAGTATTGGTAAAAAAATTACCAAATACCAATAGACATAACAGAAACATGACTTATAACTTCCCTTATTTTTCTCATTTTTGGCCAAATTAGTTGCAAAAAACACAGAGTGAAGCCACTGGATGTGCGAGGATTTTGATGTTGAGGATGCCAGGTCGCACTATGGGCAAGTTGGATCTGCCTTTTTTTCCCTCCTTCCTCTCCTTTCTCTCCCTCTTTCTCACCTTTTCTGTTTCTGCCCACACAGCCCTCCAAGATTAGACCCTTATGAAAAGAAAGCATGATCTCCTGCTCCTCTGTCTTTTTCTTTTTTTTGAGAAAATGAGTGACCAGGGTACTCTGCCCTTGGTACCATCGATATTGGCCATGGTACTAGCTGGTCGTGACAGGGACAACCAGGATGTCCCAACCCAATAATGGACATGTTCCACACCAGTCCAGGTATCGGTTTTCTGTTGCAATAATATGACATCGACATTACTGATCTGTTCTGCAGCTGCCTGTATCAATTACATAGATCATTTCTAGGAAAAATCTATTATCCTGCATAGTAATGCAGAATACTCATTTGGGAAATTTTATTTCCCGCCTATTATGAAGACATTGTTCAACAAGAGCATCCTTGTCTTTCTAGTGTCATCTACCATACTATATTCATGTCACTTTTAGACCTTATATGAACCCATATTATGCATTGCTGTGATGTTATACACTGCAGCCTGATTTGCAATAGTTGGAGCGCCTTTGCACTATTGCAAATATGTACCCCACCCCCCACCTCCCAACTCACCAAGGAAAAATCTCCAGAAAGACTTAAAGCAAAACAGATAAACTCCATAATATAGTTAAGCATCATTGCTTATAGTCCTACTCTTACCTAGTATAGATGTTTCTATGGTTTCGCTTCCATCTCCTTTACATTAAAATACTTTAGTTAGATGAGTAAACATCCATTTTATCTAGAACTTAACTAAATGATATTGGTATCCATTTGTGATAGAAAATGTTGGACCAAGTAACCAAAATGTACCGCCAAACCCATGAAGATTTCTTGTGAACATGAACCTCACATTTGAACCCCATAATTGATACATCCAATCAACTCTTTCTATACCTAAACAACCACATTTCAAATAAGTCATGTGGCCAAAGCATTGAAACTCTAAGTTAGAACATGGCCAATAACAAGGAAAATATGTTAAGGAAACTGCAACCAAAGAAATTCTACTGTTACAAAAGCAGATAGGAAAAAGGTATTCAAAAACTCCTAGGCATGCCCATAACTTTAGGTAAAACACATAACAGAATTAACAAAACAAAGTTGTGTAAGTTTTTAGATGATCATGGTATTTTCTTTCATCATTTTAGGAATTGATTTTTCAGAGAGTAAAATTGTATCAGCATTTTCAGGTTTTTGATATGGTTTAGAACCAAGATATATATTACTGGACTGGAAAGCTTGGTTTGGTCAATATGTACCATACTGACCACGAGTCTGTATGATTTATGGTCCTAGTACAGATTTGTGCCCAAACTGGTGTGAACCAATCCTTATCAGGCTGAGCTGCCGGTTCTGCCCAGTTTCAGCAGTTCGACTTGGTTCAATGGTAAATCTTTCACCTCGATTCTTGCAAGATTGCACTCACCTTGTGTGAGCCTCACTTGAGACCCTCCACAAGGTCGAGACCCTCTCTACCAGGGTTTTCAGCTTTTCACCCTACTGCTATTGATACTGACAACAATGCTGATGATGAGGACGACGACAGTTACACCCCCTCTCTTCTCCGCTCCATCCCTCCCTCTCTCTCTCTCTCTCTCCTCTCTATTTCGCTACTCCCTCTCCCTCGCCTTCTCTCTTCCTCTCCCTTGGTTTTGGTATGGCTCAACCTGTATACATACCAGTACCCTATTGGACCCACACCCAGCCAATACGATCCCCAATACTGGTTCAGCAAACCTTGTTTAAAACTATTGTTTATGAAAACTGAAAACCTGAAATTATTGTATAATTAGCTCTTCCCCCACTATCGATTTATCCTCGCTCCCTTTTTTTGAGGTTGTTTCCATAATTTTATCATGCATTGCTACAAAATAAGTGGCTTCTAGTCTCATATCATACAAAAAAGGACATGCATCCCATTTAAGAAAATATATTAATATTAGTGGATAATTGTCTTGCAGTTTTGAAATTTTACTAGAAATAAGTGGTTTCTAGTCTCATATCATACAAAAAAGGAAAAAAAATTCCGAGGGCTGCACAATAAAAGGAAGACCATGAAATGCATATAGAAGAGATGTAAGATAACTATAGAGAGAATTCATTGGTTAATGAAATTTTTAATCATGCTATAATACAGAGGACAAGTAGTATTAATGAGAATAAAGGACACAAATTTAACGTGTCAAAAATGAAGAGCAAGATAAGATTTGATCAATTATCAAGTCTTAGTCCAAGTGCATAGCAACATAACTAGAAATCTCCATCTTTTTCAAAAATATGTTTCAATAGAAGACAGTCTTGTTCCCTAAAAAAACAAAGCATTACAATATAAGCACTAAATTCATCTGTTTGTTTCGATTTTTTAGAGTGCAAACCAACATTACCATCCAAATCACATCTTATACTTTACACATACTTTCGCCAAATCGAAGTTGTACACTATGAAAATCAATTACAGGAATAACAGCGGAAGTTTCAAAATCAAGAACAAGTTTCTACATTAGCATATAACCTGCCAATATTGTCAACAAAAGAGGGAATAATTTCCCATTCCAGCAGCTCTATATGTTAGAGATAATACTTCTCTGAACAGTAAAACAAGACTTTAGGAACTTGTGATGGAGTACTTGGTCAGTTTCAATGATCATAAAGTAAATAGGCATCTTTGTTTTATGCTTATTGAATACCTTGGCAAGGATATAACGAGGTCGAGCATTAATTTGTCTAACAATGTCCACAAGTGCAGAGCTGACTTTGTAGTTAATTTCTAAACTTTCTTCCGGAGCTGCAAAAGTGGAAGAAACAAAATAAACTTTGTTATATAGAGTTCTGATTAAGAGATTAAATTTAAAAGAAAGATATTTAAAAGACAATGATTTAATTATTCCCCATAAGGTGCAATTTGATTCAATATAAGATTACATTGAGTCAAGCATTTTACAATGCTAAGGGTAAGGTCTACCATACTAACCTGTACCAGCTGTACTATACCAGTAAGGTACTGTATGGTACCAAGGTTTGATTTGATATGACCTGAACCGGTCTAAATTGAATAAAACTATCCTATACCGATCCGTACTAACCTTTACCACCTAGTTTTGAGCAATATCATGGCTGCAAGAGAAAAAGCATTGATATCCATCTTGGTATGGGGTGCACACCGTATCATACTAGCTGTACCATATCAAGCCAGTAATATGGTTTCTTGATACTGGTCATGCAGGCCTTGGTTGAGAGTCTCCTTATGAGAGGGATCAACCAGAAATGTGCCTTCCAAAGCTCTTAGGATTTTTTATAAAAATCAAGCATGTGTGCAAAACTTTTGGTACAATAAAGCAAATGTGGCAGAACTTATCGGTTGGAGAACAGTCAATCTTGGATGACATAGAAAACTTCTGAGAATATCTACCATTTCACATTAAGGATGAATTTGAATGAGACATTGTATCTTGGCAAAAATTGTACTCATAAAGAACACCATGTTAAAGAGTAACATATTCTGGCCAAATATTCTAATCACTACAAAAATGTAATTCAGATTGGGCAACCATAGCAAACTAGGAAAATGGATATCTTCATTGATATTAATATAATACTGAAAATTGCATTACCATGTAAACTAGTATGATTGGCTATAAGTGTAACAAAAAATCATAAATAAAATAATTTTAGGACTGATGTTTATATAGCCATCATTCGCTAGCTTTATTCCGACTCAGATTCACAAGACCGATCAAGATAATGCACCTTAGAAATTATATACATACAAACATTGATGCTAGTCAAAGCAAAAGTTTAGTATATGGTCCCCATTATAAATCAATGATCATAAAAATATATTTCCATTAAAATTCTTTGTGCACCTGTAGTTTTTATCATGGTTAAACGAATCATCCCGAACTGAGTGGTTTAGGCCAAACCGAGATGGTTTACATCCCAATTTGGCATGGGGGTGAACCGGCCCAAATCAATCCGAACAATATCGAACCAGCCGCTTTGAGTTGGTTTGGGTCTCATGTGGGCAGTGGGTGACTTAAAAGAGAAAGGGAGGTTGAGAACCTCCATGAACTCTAGTCTTCTCTCTCTCATATTTTTTTGAAAACTTGAAATCTTCTCTTTTTTTCAGAAGATTTAAGCTAAAGGAGGAGAGAGGATTGCAGCCGAAAATTAGGTCCCCCATTCTCCTCCTGCCTCTCATTTTTTTTCCACCTTAAATGGACTGAAAATGGAAAAAAGTAAGGAAATCATGTCAAAAATTAGAATTTTGGCATGATTTTATGATATATTGTAGATCTAATGATGATCTACTCATATCAACTAAAATCTTGATATGAGTATTTAATGTGTATGGCCTTAACAGGATGTATGAAACTTTTTCTTTTATATAGGCCATCTCTTGATCATAATACAATCGGATGTGAATAAACTGTAATTATGAAATAAAATAACCTGCTTTGGATTAGCACCATCATCATTGCCACTAATAAGGTTCCTGCTCGACTCAATTTCTCTAACAAGCTTCATTATGATAATGGTTGCATGAAATCATATGCCTATCCAACCATTGATAAGCATGTGATTGATTTAGGAGTTGTAATGGATGAGCATAATAAACATTATCTCAAGATAGAATTTTTCGAGACTTTTTTCTACCATCTTGTTTCGCAACCTAGGCTTCCCTCTTGAGCTTATTTCCAAGGTCATCTAAATTTGGTAAGGCATGTTTTTTGCAGGTACTTCAGAGAATAAACCATTATCTACACCAAGAATTTCCTTGCTCTATTTGTTTGCGACCACACAAATCATTTTCAGAAATTCTTGTCCACGCAATGGTAAATGGAATCCACACTTCCACCTTCTAAATAGAGCAATAAAGTCTGCCAAATCAAATGCCCATTGATATAAATGGAACAAATTTGCCATCAACATATTAGGTTCATCCCTATAAATTTGATCATGGGACTACTCCATTTTACACTAGGTGCACATGAAGTTTAGTGACACAAGTTAATGAACAAGAAAATTGAAAAATTATCAAATAAAATGATGTTATGCTAAAAGAAGGGAAAAAATTGAAAAACTATTAAAGAAATTTAAAAAATGGGAAAAAGGAAAACCTTGCATACCAGTATGCCATTGTTCGATCCGATTTGATATCGGTTTGGTACTGGTACGTGGTTCGGGATAACTTGGTTCTTATATCATGTATATTGGTAAGTTTTACAGATTAAATTATGACCATCAATCTTGAAAGACATGATACGCCTATGGTCCACTAGTGTAGCTACTACAGCTTTGGACAAGAGAGGGGCGGGCAGGGAATCCTAAAATACCAATTGGTAAGAAAGAAGCCTCTGTCAAAGGCTATGCAATTTAAATTGATTAAATAAGAAGGTTAAAATCTTTTAGGTTTGTAAGATTCTAGATCACAACTAATTAAATGTTTTGCTTGGTTTTAGTGTTGGTTCATAAATTGCAATCTGCATCTTTTAATTAATTAGGTTTGCTCCACAAAATTTTGCTTTACTATTTATACAATTTAATGCCAAATCTATTGTTGTGAATAGAAAAAATGTTGATAGAAGTGTATTTGGTCCATCAAGATAGATGAGCTAAATTACTCTTAAATATTTTATGAGAAAATGAGACAAGAGAGATTCAGGATATTTTATATCTTAACCAGTAATCCTTAAGGTACAAGTGTAACTTGCTTAACTCTTTCATATCACACTGAATTATATTGTGAAAGAGTTTCATTTGTACCAATCCACAAATTGCTTATTACTAAGAATTAGGTAACTATTGTATGTCTATGTGTGTAGACTATAGTGTTTCTTTAGCATTGTCTCCACATGCTAATTGGAACCATTACAATGTATATTTAGGGATTGTTTCAATTTTCCCTCGATAGTGTACTAATGCAGCATTCTGCAACATATTGAACTTCTACTCCTCTAGTTTCATAATATCAGAATTCTCAATTTACATATAGGACCATTTGCATTAGCTGTATAGATTGTTGGGTGAAATTAGCTCACTCAAGATCAAATTCCATAATTGTATATAATTTCCCTTAAAGCACATAATGATAAATTCCCAATTGTCCATCTCTTGTGCTTTAATTTCAAGATAGTAAAAGTGCTGATCAGAAAAAAATTTGTGAAAATAGACAAATTATGAAGTGATTGGTATTTGGTGATGGGTAAGATGATATCTTGTTAATCTGCCTCACAAGCAAATTACTTTCCAATTTATTGCATTACTCTCTCTTGAACACATTTCTCCATAGCTACTTTGAATCAGTGCAAAAATGGCTGCTAATAGTTGGCTCATAAAAGGAAAGAAATAAAGAGGAAGGGAAATGAAGAAGAAAAAAGAATCAAGGAAAAGAAGGAAGGAAAGAAAAAAAGAAAAAATAAATAAATAAAGTAAGAAAGAAACAAAGAAAAGAAGAGACACGGGCACCTAATAAGAGGTCAACCATTGAGATACGGTGGGCCAGTGGGGCATCCCATTTCATGGAGAGATCGAGACAGCCCCTCCCACAAGATTTAAAACCTTGATTAAATAGATTGATGAGTTGATCAACTATTTTGGAAAATGATCATAGATTGTCCATTGAAAATAATTGCATAAGAAAAGTTGTTTCGGTAATGGCTTGTTGATACTCTTTGGAATCACATTTGAAATACTAATTTGAAAATTGATCATATATGACTCCTTGGAAATATATATAATTTTGATTACAAAAGTCCTACTTTTGTTAAAAAGATTATTTTGTACCATGTATCCATACATTTGTTTAAAGTTTTTTTTCATTATATTGCTTGATATCTTTGATTATGATTGTTGGCTACTTATTGATCCCTTTGATTATGATTGTTGGTCACTTATTGATTGGGCTGTAGTGCTTATTATCTTGTTCTTTCATATTTCATAGATATTAAGCAAGGTCTGCAAAACTAGGACGGAGAACCATACCGATACATGACCAGTTTAGTACGGTATGGTACACACCCCGTACTGAGACATAGTTTCCAGTCTTTTCTTATTTTAACCATAATGCCATTCAATCTGGACCAATTCGATTCATACCAAATCAAAACTTGGTACCATACCGGTACCTTATTAGTATGGTACAATATGGTCGGTATGGATCGGTGTGACAGACTTTGCATCAAGGTAATGAGATTGGCAAGGTATGTAAGAGTGACAAGGTCTTTTAGACTAGCAAGGCATTGAAAACAATTTATAGTTAGAGTTATATGAATTTAGTTATTTTAAGGTTTTGAATGAAATTTTAGATATATTATTGGAGGCTCATTCCATTGTGACTCTATACCATTGCTTGTAGATATATTTATTACATCATGTTATAATGGATTTATAATTTTTAGGCCCTACATATGTCACAAGGCTTAACCTTGTGGGATATTTAGCTGTGTTACATGCTCGGCTTGTGTGGATTAATTCAGGGCGTGACACTTTACTAGGGAGTTTGTATCCATAGAATCACTAATCCTATGGATATCACTATAACATCCTGACATTAGCGTAATTTTTAATTTAATGCTTAACTAATGTACCTTTTTTTTTTTTTGAAGCATTCTAGTTGTTATTGCAAAGTTACAAACATCTGGACTGGGCAACATCTGGTCTAGCACAGGTGGTTATGTAACCCAAAAATCATAAGGACTGGACAAAATTCTCTTTCAGATATATGCAAGAATCATAAGGACTAGACAAAACTTGGCAATCAAAGTAATAAAACTTGTCTGTGATATTGTCACATGATGCTCTCGAGTCTTCTATACCTTAAGAAATTCTGCTATAATAGTATCCATAAGATCACACTGGCTTATCCTAAGTGTTTCATTTCAAAATATTGACTCAAAAAGGTTTTAAAATGCCTAATTACTACTGATGCAGCATAGGGTGCAGCTAGCAAACATTATGACCAGCTAGACCATGCCAAGTTTTGCAACAGCCAGCAGACTCATGGGCAACGATTTCACTAGATTTTTTTATAAATCTTCTACTAGAGATATCATCAAATTTTAGCCAAGTTTCTATATTTACAGTTGAATAATTCTAGCAATTTTCTTTATTACCAAGTCCTATTTCTAGTATGATTTTATATAGGGTTTAGAGCCTAAATTAGGGAGAAAAAGATGAGGGAGAAAAAGTTGAAACTAACATTTTCCAATTATGAGTTTCCGGCTGGTCATCAAAAGAGTATCCTTGTTTGATTTCAAGGAAGCAGTTGCAATTTCAGCTAAATGATTAATTTCTTCCTCTCTCTCTTCAATTGACCTCATGGAAATTTTATCAACAGACACCTACAGCAGCCAAAAAAAATCATTTAAAAAGAAGCTCATGTGTCCAATAATAAGTCTCCAGTTTCATTTGAAAAAGAAATGTACCTCTATGCATTTTAGGGTATCGCCCAATTGTGATATTAGTTCTTCAACCTGAACAACATGTAATCACACTAAATAAGATGGATTCACATCAAGAGAGAAAAAAGATGTGTAAAAGACAAATGTCAGAGGTCTGACCTGCTTTGTGGTTTTCGGAACATATGAACCCACAACAATGAGACCTCCAAATTTATCTTTAGTTATGCCAAGATCCTTCGGACAGACGGGAGGCTTTGGCCTTATTCCAATACGAGCAGATACAAAACTTGCAGCAGTGCGGCATAAAAAATGTTTTCCTTTCATTTCTGCCTGTCAAGAGATTAACTGTAAAATTCATCAGTGATATATGAATGATGCTAAGCACTTTAGTTAGAATACACAGCAAGCTGGCTTGCCTGGATCATTCCTGCAGCAAATACAGCTACATCCCTTTCACTTGCAGCATTAACAATACATACTGACCCCTATCAAACAAGCAAAAATAATACGCATTCATAAGAAATGGATAACAATGAAGAACTGATGACATACCCATACAATGCATGAAAGTGAAGACCATGTTATCTTTTTTCTGAAAAAAAACTTTCTTGCACATGAAAATTGTAGCATAACAAATTCATCAAATCAATTACAGAAGGATAGGACAGCCTGACATCAAATTCTTTGAGTTCATTTATTATCAAATTTTCATCAAAAAAATATTTACCAAGATTATACTAGCATAATAGAACAAAATCGCCTTTTATTTAATTTTTACAACTTAAATAAGTATTTCACAATACTGCCAATTTCATTGAAATTACGTACATGCCTTGAGGTTTAGCCTCCCTGCTCCACATTAAATTAACGCAAATTTGTCAGTCAGTGAGCAATGAGACATACTAGTATATTTCCTTTCATTATGACTTGTCTGGGCAAAGATGAGTTCTTTATTTGAATTTTTCAAATTAGTATTTAAGATGATAAATTATTCTTCAATGAGCATGACCTCCTTCCCTTAGCAAAATATTGGATCCAGTGTTGACTTGACGCATGAATATTGGTTGAATATGGATTTCCTATACGCCAAGAAATATTTAAGAGTATAAGTAATGAGGTGAACCTAAAACACTTCTAGAACATGAAGACCCAACAT
Organism: Metroxylon sagu; assembly: GCA_017589505.3. Lineage (NCBI taxonomy): Eukaryota > Viridiplantae > Streptophyta > Magnoliopsida > Arecales > Arecaceae > Metroxylon > Metroxylon sagu. The sequence continues at coordinate 201,715 of JACVBY030000621.1, forward strand.
CTAAGTTGATTTTCTTATATGAAAACAAATCAAATATTCACTAAGTAAATGCTGAATCAATCAGTGAAAGATAAGTTAATATTGTTGAAACCTTTTAGTTGGTAGGGATGGCAGAGATGGACCTGATGGTTTCCCTTATCACAGAACACCAACATGAAAATTGAATGATTTATTGTCTTGAACAGAATCCTAGTTCTGACATGGCTCAACATTAGGTAATTACCTTTTGCAAGCTACAGAGATGCTCACAAACAGCAAGTGGCCCTCCTTTACGCAAGAGATGAATAGAAATGGATGAAACACTGCTGGCTGGAATCCGCCCTTTTGTTTTCTCTTCAACCCACTATATTTTCAGATCAAGACTCACATATATATCTCTCTCCTGCTGTTATATACTTATGCTATACAAGAAAGTGTGGTTAGAATACCTCTTTAAGATTTGAAGATTTGTAACCAAAGGCAGCATCCTTGGAGAACTCAGTCTCCCCAGCAGGTACAAGCCTATGTAACAGATCAAGCTCTGGTTCAAAGAATATATGTAAGAACTGATTTTGCCTATATGTAAATCACTATTTACCTATCCGCATCTGCAACATAGTGAATATCATCAATAGTGTATCGTCCACCTTGTAGAAAGAAAGGACAAATGATCCACGCATCCATGTCACCTAATACCGAAACAGCTGCATCAGCTTCCTGAAAAGATTTAGCAGGTAGTGTTGAGCTTGACATTGCAAATACTTACAGTTATACTAGATACATAAATCCAATAGATCAACAAGAATAACAAAGAACCAAGAAGTCCAAATAACATACTTCTGGAAAGTGACCACGAAGGGTTGAATCACCTCTCAAAACAACCGTGTAATTAATGCCTGTAACTCTTTTAGCTGCAGTGTCCACATTTCTGCAGATATCTTTGGTCAACAAGATAGCCTGAGAAATTTCCAGAAGTACAAGAATAAAATTATCACTAATTAAACAAGAATATTTTGTGGTTTCCAAAATAAAATTTCTTATCAATACTAATTTTCCCAGATTAAATGCAAAGTCTACCAAAAAAAGACTGGAAAAAAAGTTAATTTTGCTAAAATCTTAATGTTGTTTAACATAGACAATTGTCTACCTTCTCAGTGCTTAATGATCGTGAATTTGTTAAAATAAAGAAACAAGTTGGCCTTTTGCTGAACTGCTCAACAAGTGTCTCAATTCTCCTGCATTTTTTAAAAATTGCACAAACACTAAGTTGAATAAAATCCATCAGGCAAACAAGAATTAAATCATGTTCTCTTTTCTAACAAAATGTCAAATCACTCTAGCTTAAAATTACTGCAAGTTCTTTAAAACATAAAATCCAGTATAATAGTTATCTAGAAGAAAAAACAACATGAGATTTATTAGCAAATACAGAAAACACATGCTAATCAGCACACCATTAATATTTGATACAATATAACAATGAAATAGCTTGGATGTTTTTACCATTCTGTTAAGACTTCAATGTCATGAACAGTTTGAGTTCCAGTAGGGTCATCATCCAAAACTACTAAAACTTTTGAGCTAGTCTGGCACTTCAGTAAATGAAGATCAGCCATTGGATCCTCTGGCCATTCAGATGGAAGAGACTTTAATAGGTCTTCTTTATTATGAAGAAATTTTTTTCCTTCAACTTTAACACCAGTTAATGTCTCATAGACCTGTAAGGACATCACCAAGCTGTGAGCGACCAACAAACAATCGCATGTAAGAATGTGAATTTGTCATCAGCCTATGTAATTCATGAACTCAGAGTTACTTTGTGTGTGTTGTTTTGAGCCTCTTGGCATAGTATCATTAGCTCACTACAATATTATAGGTCATAAAAGAAAATTACACTGTATTATATCCTTTTGAGTTTGTGTTGGCCATACTAGTGATAGCCAATCTTATGTGTAGCATGATGGTCTTTGTTATGCTGACTTGAGTGACCTACAAGGTTTGATCTCACTACAGGAATTCGATGCTTACTAGTTTCTGAAATATAATCATTGATATGTATATAACAACTTATTCATAAACCTGCACTAGCCAATAATCACCTAGATTTCTAGATAACAGAATTTATAAGCATTTTCATTGCATTAATTAAACTGATTCCAAAGTAACCCAGCTTCTAAGAAGATAACTCAAAGAAATTGATACTCACAGATCAGATGTAATGTGGATTGAGCAAACAATCAAAGTGAATGAAATGAACTTCATGATCATAAAAATACATTATTTTTTGTTTTCAAATTAAAGAATTATTAATTGATCCATAATATATCTGTGACCTTCATGTAAGAGAATTAAAAAATCATCATAACAAAAGTAATTCATATATAACAACAACAACAACAACAAAGCCTTGATCCCAAACTAGCTGGGTAGGCTACATGAATCCTTTTCGTTCATTTTGCTTGATTTTGAGTTATACTTAACAAAAGTTGTCCATGTAAAGTTTCTACTCGTGCTATATAGAACGAAAGTAACAGATATCGTGAGCAAGTCAAGGAACCTAAAAGGGTAGCAACATTCCCTCTGGCTTACTTTGTGATCATGTATGTTCCATCAGTTTCATAAGATAGCAGCCTACTAAAGACCAAAGAAAAAAAATATAGAGCATGATATAATGAAACCTTAACGACAGCAGCATCATCATATCGACCCCATCCGGAAGCAGAACCTGGTCAATAAATGTATTATGAGGCAACCACAGTTAAAAGTCATGATTATCCAGCATACTTGTCGAAACTAAGAAAACTAAATACTATCAACTTCACTGAATATTATATGAAATCAGAATAGTAAAATGGTACAAAGATTACCAAAAGAAGGCAGTTTATCAATTTAACCATGATGAATGGAGACAAAAGGAGTTCAATATACCAAATTAATTAAGAAAATCATAGCATTCAAAAAGAAATGAGTATAGGAGGCTTTCTTGAAACTGACTAAACAAGTCATTTGCACATTGTCAAAATAAGATATGCACCAAACTTAGAGAAGTAAAAGATGAAGCAGTGGTATGAGAAAATGAAGATACAAAACCTAATAGAAAAAGCTGGTGGGCAGCACTTGAAATATGAAGTGGGATCTTAAGATTCGAGCTTTCATAAGACACAATACCCTGAATAACATCAAAAATGAAAAATATATATATATTTATGAAGCGGTATGAGATAACAGGATGAAAGTAACACAAGTAGATGACATTCGTACAAGATCTTTAACGAAGATATCCACTGCAGAGTATGGTGTATAATCGTTGTCTAACATGTGTGGTACTCGATTTCCAATCATCCTGCCAAGAAACATGGATTGAGTAATATAATTGTTAATAAAACATAAACAACTTATTCTAGACAAAGATTCTAAGAATTGGCATGTAATGGATTGCACTTAAAGATTGCTGGTACTAAAGTAGCCAATCAGAAGTTTGTCTTACAAAATTAATACAATAATATGTCAATTAAATGCATCTGCCATGCCTATTTTTTTTTTTCTTTTCTGCTGATAAACTTGCATAGAAGCCACATTTAAGGATCAATTACTGACTGCTACCCCCACGGTGGTCCATGGCTCACAGAGTAACTACTCACTGTGCAATGCCATGCTGTGCCACAGCAACACATTCTTGACCTCATGCCATACTTGATGACAAAGAGAATTGGACAGTACTGATCCCTGTTGTTTCATGCTACTGCATCCCAAACTGGCAGGGACCAGTGCACATGACATAAGGTTATGCACCTTTGTGCCATGCCCATACAACCCTAGTATAACAATCCAAGATCTCAACCAAAAAGACCAGCCAGGAAGGTATTATTTAGGTTCCTTGGCTCTGTATAAGTATCCAAGATCCATCTAGTGCATAGCTGATATGGGATGAAACACATGCCAATATGGAATCTTACATACTCCATTCAGGTCTTGGCATCCTCGCTAGGTTAAGGGTCCAAATTCAAATCCAATCCAAGCCTCAATCTAAATTTAAACAAACCTAATCACAAATACTATGGGATCATTTGCAGTGTCCTCTAATATACATAGACCATGGACTGAATCTAATCTGGTACCATTTGCAACAACTCAGGACCTCACCCAAACAAGCTAGCTAGAAAGATATTATTTAGGTTTCTTAACCAATGTATAAGTATCCAAGATCTACCAAGTGCATAACTAATGTGGAACTAAATACATGCCAACATGAGCTCCTATAAGTTGTAAGGTCCACCAAAATGACACCATACCGATACAAGGTATACTCAAACAAACCGATTCAAGACCAATACACCCATTTTCTTTACTTCTATGTTTTTTTCTTTTGTTTTGTTTTGAGACATTATTTTAATATTTGTGGTTGTTTGAATTATGATTTCAATGCTATTTTAATGTTATTTTATCATATTAGTCCTGATAGATTGTATGATCAATTAATAGATGCAACTGTAATATAATTAATATAGATAATGCAACTACAATACAAGTTAATTTAATATATATCAAATTACTTTGAACAATAAAATACATATCGATATCTAGTCTCCCATGGAATATCTATGTCACTCATAGACATTGGGATTCCGACCATAGTCTAAGCTTGGGATTTGACTCCAATCCAAATAATGTGCCCACCCTTGCATCCCATATTTAGAGCCTTTGGATAGCCACCCTGATACTAATCCAATATCTACTATTGTATCGGCCATTTCACTAGAGAGAAGCTTGAGGCAGCAAAATCTGACCCATAATCTAGTTGAGAGTATGAAGCTCAAATATGATATCTTAGACATGGGATATTTATACAAGTCATATCCTAATTGTGGAATAGGATCCAGTTTAAAGATTTGGATCCATATATGTCCAGAAACCCTATTCCATGTGCTAAATCATCTAGAATAGTGCTGCTATGCCCTGAACCACATTGAGGGGCCTATCTCCTGCATACTATCATATCCTCGTATGCTCTCAGTTATGCATTGTGGTCCATATCTTACATGGTGTGAGTAAATTATGATGTTTCTAAATTGATTAAGACCATAGAGCTATGAATGAGAATTGATGCACGTCCATCACATCCACTGTTATCTCCTTGACCACTAAATACATCATCACTTTTTTTTCTAACAGAGAATAAAATAGATGAACAAAAAAAAAAGCAGGAAGATTCAGAAAACAAGTGGAACAGAGAAAAAAAAGTGGAGACTGCACCCGATCATCATGGAAACAACCACCAACTCATTATTTATTATCTATGCCTCTATTCACAGAAGCAAGCATAAAAGTAATGTAATCCTTAAGCCCTCAATCTGGGATGGCTGAGCAATCCACCCTATGCAGATACAAGAGTTGGAGATAAAATAGGATTCTCAATGCAGAACTCGAGGAGGCTTAGTGTTTTGACAATCCAAAGCGCATCTACTGTTCATTTATTTCAACAATTAATTGTTCATTGTCAACAGGTATGATTTTCGGCACCCTAAGATAGGAGCTCAATTTCTCTACTTGCATAACACATGATGAAATATGATATGTTTCACCTTAATAACAGGAAGTCAGAACTGGGGGTTATTGCAGACTGATAAACGGGAAATTCTGATGAGAGACATACTCAGCAGGACGTTCATCAACAGTAATGCTCCAAATGTTTGGTGCTTAGCCATCTATTAACCAATAGCATAGTTCCTAGTAACTATGCAGAATAGGAAACTCCTGTGAACACTCTAGTTAAGCTTTGTAGTAACTTATTTGATGTTTAAACCTAATTTAATTTACTAAAGGCAGGATATGAGTATGTCTTTCAAAGCAAAGTTCATAAACCAATTTTCAGATAATGTTTTGGCAAGATATATGAAATAAGAGACAAACCATGAATAACCCCTTTTATGTTTAAGTATTTCAAAAAGCATTCTGGTGTTTAGACCCAATCGGGCTCCAAATGCCATTGCTTCTGCTGCTGCAGCGATATGAACTCCAGCAAGCAGTTGATTGACCATCTTTACAGAGCTGGAAGGAAAATAGGCGCCGTTAGCACTTCTCACGGCTAGCTAAAAATGTATTTAAAAATGCATCCCTGAGTTACCAGGCTTATTAAGTTAAAACATCTTACCTTGCAGCTCCACATCCACCTTGGATGACATAGAGATTCTCACTTAATGCTGTAATTTACATAAGAACACATCACATTCCGTAAATCAATTAAATTAATGAAAAAGATAACAACTTTTCCAACAATAACTGTTCTATATGATCATTACTTGAGAGGACAGAACCAGCACATGATAGAGCTTCATCTGTGCCTGAAACCATTATCTATTAAAAAAAAGGAAATGCAAAAAGTGCAGTTTCGGTTAATCAGTTATAAAAATCAGTCTTTAATTTCACTATATGTATCACTTAAAAAGAAAATTATTCATGAGACATGAATTAGAAAAAATAACTAGACTTTACCGTAAGTGTTCCATCAGCTGCTCTTTTGGTACCACCAGATACAGGTGCATCCACCAATTTTAAGCCCTTATTCTCATCTGTTACAGATTTCATTATTTTATATAATGATGACAAAACTTCACATAACAAGAAGCAGGCATTAGTAAAATGTAGACCAGAGTTTTCAATCTTGACACAAGCAGTGATATCAAAGAAGCACAAAATATTTTGTGTAAATAAACAAAAGGAAGCAGGTCAACTGTAAACATTAGCAGCTCAACTAGAGGCAAGTTCAAAATTGGGGAAAAAATCCAATAATTCATTAGCGATACATGGTATCCACCTTCTGGCCATAATGAAATAATTCAATTCCTCATTCATGGAAGCGTGCATTTAATTTTATGTTAGCATGAAATGATTATATAGTATTAGATTTCTCTTTATTTGATTTTCATATAAAGATTCCTATAAATTTGTCCTTCTCCAGATATGTTGCCTGGGCATAAAAGGAAACTCTTGAATAGCTGGTCATCACCATTAAGATTCAAGAGTGTGGTTATCCTTCTATACTTTTTTTTGATCCTGCAGTAGATATGTACTACCAAATCACTTATGCTGCATAGTGTAAAAACTTGGCCACAAAATCTGATGTCCAGTTCTCTCAGACTATTCTTATGCTGTCTTCCCTTTTAATTTGTCATTTTCTTTCTCACCCCCATGGCAATTTAAATAAAGAATATGAATAAGAAGGAGGCATGTCATAACAAAGCATGAAATATGGTTCACTCTAATTCTTGTTCCATTTTCTTCAGTCTCCTGAATCCCTGTGACACATAGAGGACTATGTATACTTTGTGTTTCAAAGTTTTAGCCAAAGATTAGCACACCTTTTGAATTCTTCTTGAATGATTGCATGTAAATGCTACTTAAGACAAGAAATCTGTGGACTTGTACAGGTAGATTATAATGCTTCCAGTGATGTGCCCAAGACAGGTATGCTACATGAGCTTTGAGATGCAGTGATCTTAAGTTGCAGTACCATGGGGCTACAAGTTTTGGTTCAGAAGCAGAATTCATATTCCAGTTGACTAAGTCTATCACTTATACACGCATGTAGGAGTTTGATAAACTGTTGCAATCACCTGTCATATCATGGAGAGTTTATATGTGGTATTTCATCTTGGTTATTATTTTTCATTTTTGATTTTATTTACACTAGAGTCCAGTAAATGCATTGCATATGCAAGTTTTTCTTTTTCTTTTTTTTTGGTAAGAGGTGCATGTGCTCTTATTTTTCGGCAAATGCAGAGACACAACTCCAATCCTAGCGCAATCATTAAGTCTAACTTCAATCTGCTTCATTCACTGTTTGGCTCTGTTACAGTTTCAAAAACTTCATCACATTATTAAACTGTCTAAAGATTCATCATCATGAAGCTAATATAGAAATTCAGGCAACCTTTTCTTTATATTCATCTCAATCACACTTTAAAAGTCCTGAAACTAACAGAGGGTCCATATTCATTATTGGAATCAGTCAGGGATGGAATGGGTCATCAAATTTTACTCTGCCTCATAGAAACCACCATCACTCATTCTTCAAGTGGATCCTTGCTCAAGATAAAAATTCTATCAGGATGGTCAAAATTTTGAGATTTCATCCCCTTAGTGGGAATTTTTCTCACAACTTTCAACAAAGAAGGCTCCAAAAACTAGTTCAGTCATGAGAAACTTTTCTCTTTTTCTTAGTTTCAGTTGTGGAATTTGTCTCTTTATCTTGTTATATTAGCTTTTAGCAGGAGTTTCTGTAGGATGATGACTTCCAAGTTTCAAAGTTTCAAAAATTCCAGAATATGGTAAAGTTTTTTTTTTTTTAAGTGCCATATTAGGATTAGAATTGGATGTTTAGAGTGTTACATGTAATTCACATACTCTGCAGAGTTAGAACAAAGCTACAGTCTTTTCTTCCTTTTGGGGGAAGATTTTTGGTCAGAAACAAAAGATTGCAGGAGCAGGCTAGAAATCATTAAGAAGCTGATTTATGATTAAAACAATGCTATCATCCCAGGTTTAACAAAGCAGAAATTTAGTTGTTGCTTTTATAATATGACAACAGACAACCCATTTTAACATAGAATCATGTTAAACAGTTTTATGGCATTAAATCGGCATTCCCTAATTGAATGCCAGCTGCTGGAACATTATCTACATTTTATAGTTTCAGCTATTAAGAGAGAAAAGTCCAAGAAATCTTAGATAAGTTCAAATTCAAAATACAAATAACTTGAGATCTTTTTGCATAAGTCCTGAATAGACAAAATCTGGTGCTAAATAATAGATATTTATCATAAAATTAGAAATGATATGAATTATGAAGTACATAAACTGCATTTATCCAAAATGCAAGTTGTTACAGAACACTTAGCTGCCTATCCATTTGTTACTCCTATATGAGATTCAGGGTTTCAGGTCCTGGTGGGATGGCCCGTAGGATGCTGAGATAGGTTGCTGTCTCATATGTCAGGATGGGACTGTCCTGCCACCATTTCAGCGTCCCAATCAGCGCGTCTTGAGATACCCCATATCCCAAGCGTTGGAATAGGATGAGACAGCAGCATGTTTTATGAAAAAATCAGAACAGCCTCATCCCATAAGATTTAAAACCTTACTCACAACCCATCCTAATTGCCTTTGCAATTGTGACCAACAAAATGGCAGTAAGCACACCAAGAAGTCATACTACCAAAAAGAACCCCAAGTTCTTAAAAAATAACAAGTCAGAACTGATTCCTTTTTCTCTAGCACATTATTATATTAGATAAGATAATGCAGTTTGGTCTGAAATCCCAAGTACTTTGTCATTTAGTTGCTAAACGCACCTAGATACTAAACATTGTATAAAGAGCTGCTAAATGCGCCTAAATACTAGACACTGTATAAAAAGCCCCATCACTACATATTTGTTGAAACTTGAAAGTTAAGAATAATTATATTTTTTTACCCATTCAAAACCATTATCACCTGCAACAGCAAGTGCTCTTCAACATTTTTCTCACCAATCAATATTCTTTCTGAAAAAAATAATTATATTTTAGCTCATCAAACATTGACGTATCATCATGAAAAGCATCTAAAATTATAATCTAATAGTGATGAGCAGATCATAAATATTTATGCTCTACCAATGTTACTTCCTTGCATCTAATTGAACCATGAAAAGGAGAAGTTCGACCTTTTAATCTTTGCTCAAGATGAGTTATAAACCCTGGGGAGACTGTAGAAGAAAGAATTATAGTTGCTCCATCTTGAAGTGCTACAAAAACACAGTAAATTAAATGAATGATATATGGTATAAGTTCAGATACCGAAATAAAAAAGAAATGCCATAGTTTAGTTACAAATGTACAAACAAAACACTTGAAATTACCAAACACTGAGCCAGCATTTCCATATATAACACTTTCAGCTTGAGCTTCATTTGCAACCATGATGATAAGCACTTCTACATCTGGAAAATATGCACTTGTTAATGCTAAGTTGCTTCTACGACATACTATCCCAACAAGTAATTACTGAGCTGAAAGTCAGAAAGGTGTCTCTTAATTAAATACACTAAAAAGGCCAATCAAAAACCTGCAAAAGGAGTCATGATTATTTTGAATGCCTTCTCACATATAGCTGAAAATATCATATATTCATGAGCAAACATTGCAAAGATCATAGGGATTCTGTTTTGTTTTGAATTAAAGAAGTCCATAAGAAGCCTTCAAAACAATAAATTCAGTCAAACAAATGATAAAATATATTCAGAGACTACTGTAAGGTTAATCTTATATAATAAATAAAATATTTGTTGGAGGAATCAGTTTCTTATAAGAAAAAATATGTCAAATTTAGACATAGAAGATAAAATGTCATTTGAGTGAAAATTGAAATGTGAACAGTATGATTACAAGACTTGATGGTTAATAATCATGAATTATACATTCAGATGAACAATTTTCAAGTGGTTTTAAGGTAATGAACCTCATGTAATATATTATCGTATGCATTTTGTTCATGATATAATAATTTCAAGTGGTATGAACAGTACAATGCAATTCTTAAATCCTTGGTCCTTGCTCTCTAGTATCATTCTTTAGTATGGATCTTTATTATTCTATGTTGTGCTTAAATTGAATCTTTTGCTTCTCCTTTATGTTTCATAGATGAGAAAAAATTCCATATTGAAAGTTTTTCCCCTTGCTGCCAAGACTCTTTTGGAATCTAGGAGAACAGGATCTTATCTTACTGGCTAACCAGTTGAAAGGTCTCAAAATGCATCCCCAAAGAGCTAGGCTTTCATACCTATCATTTGGCCTTCAATGTTTCATGATTTAGAATCCTCTATTTAATATTGCCTTGGCAAGGAATATGGCACAGATTTACAGAGTTAAGAACTCAGTCAAAAAATGCTCTTGAAATTTACTGAATCATACTAAATTCATTCTATTGGACTACATAAAGACTGTACACAATTGCAAGTATGAGGTAGCATATAGTTGGTTTCATGAAAGAAGAGATGCAAAATTCTGCAGTTCATGTCAAAATATCATGAATTGGGGTTGCACCATAAATTAATCTATGTGGAAGCATAAATTATTTCACGTAAAAAATTTTTTAGGTGCAATTGACTTGATCATTACTTTTGCTGTATCATAACATAATTTTGTCAGGAGTTGAATTGTTTAAATAAAGTTAAAGCAGCAACGTACAATATAGCATGGTCACTATAAAAAGCAATTAGTAAGACAATGATGGTGCTCGAGCAGAGTTTTGTTCATTTTTTCTGTTGTAGATTCTATATGGAGATGTCTACTGTTGAAATTACCTTTAGCTACTACTTCAGGAGCGGACCCCACTATGCCACCTAAATCTGCAAACTTATCTAGAGTTGGCTTATACACCTACAAACATAAAATCAAACAAGTACAAAGTAGTAAGAAAAACAAAAGATAAGTAGAAAACTCTAAATACAAGTAACAGAAAATTATATTGGTTTTATTGCATATTATCAATGATTTATGTATATTTGGTTGTCCATGCTTTAGTTTACAGAAATGAAATACAGATGATACAAGAATAAACCAAGTGAACAAAAATTTAACGCTAATATTTCATAACTTTTCTCAATAATCACTTGGTATGATATATGTCAATGCAAAATAACAAACTTGAAGGGTAATTAAATACACCACACTTCCATCTCATATTTATAGGGCACCATATCAGGAGTGGATCTTTGGGATTTAATGAATTTGTTGCATCAGAATAGCACCTCATAATGGATTCAAATATTCCATGATAAGAAGCACATTTTAAATATTCATATGACAATAGATGATTAATACAAACACCATAGCAAAACCATAGATGCATGTATAACTGCATGAAGTGCCAAGCCAAAGATTAGCTACATAAGGAGCTGTCCTACAGAATGTCCAATCCAAACATCTAATTCAACCTACTTGAGACCTACTAGTATATAGTGGGAAAGGCTCCTACTTCAACCAAAGCAGCTTGGAGCCTCTTTTTTCCCCAAGGGCCCATGTTTCTCGCATCAAAATGATAAAATATATTCATACTGCTTTGGTTCAGAGATGTTTCTCTCAGCACCGTATTCTGTCCTCACACTGAGTGCAGGGGTGGGACTCTCACAGCATGCAGCATCTAAGGTACCGAAATTAGCTGTGATTAATAAATAATGTGCCCCAGAACCATCAAAGAAGAGGTCCATCATGGCTCTAGCCATTAGATGGCTGGTGTGCCAGTATTAATGTAATCTTGGTGTTCTGTCAAGGCTGTGGGACCTGAGATAGAACCCATGGTAGGGGAGAGAGAGTGTGAAACTTTGGCAATTCCTGGACTTCATACATATGTTGACTTAAGGCATTTGATCATCTTAGTATCGAAAACATGCAGGTAACGTGTTGCACAGAGGGCTTTAATTCTATTAGATCAATGATTTCTTTTTATTTTATGATCATATAACATGATGTTTCATAAACAGACTCTAAATTTCTTAGCATGTACCCTTGTCATATCTATATGTTATAGTGAAAAAAATGGTTGTATCTATTCAATATAGAAGCACACATATAAAGTATGCAGAAGTTGCCTACTTGAAGTTGAAAAACAAACTCCAACTTTTTTATATTGCACTCCCATTATTTATCTCTCATAGCAAAAACAGCAATAAGTGAGATTTATTTATTTAATATTAGAATATTCATATTTTTTCATGCACCTGATCTCCGAATATTGAAGCAACTATGACTTTGGTATTTCCTAAAACAGAAAAGGTTAACATGTTGTTTTCCTTTGTTCCCACACATACACTCATCCAAATGAAAATTTCTAAGTAAAGTTGGGTGGGTGGAAATAGGGTAGAAAACCTATAGGCTCCTAACTGAAGAGGAAGAGCAGAGATGACTTATGAATCCTAGAAAGAACATGAATACATTATGGATACAAGGATATAGAAATCCAGAATGAAGAGTCCAATCAGGTGGTCTCGTCCGTCCAGCAGACCCTATTGGTGTTTTGAGCATTCTTAGGAGTACTCTAGTGGAGCCCGTGAAACTAAGGTTTGAAAACTTGTGGTTTTGGTTTCAATTTTGGACATTTCTATAGAGTTTTGATTTTGGAAGTTTCAATTAAAAAAAATAAAAAATGAAAAAAAATGGAAAAATAAAGGAAGCCAAGAAAGATTGTTACGTTACGTTTTAATTTTTTTTGTTACATAAGTTCTTTATTTCTATAGATTTGACAAGTTTAGGTTAAAGCAGGGTAAGCCAAATCATCCCCAACTAGGCAGTTTGTGTCAAACCGAACTGAACCGATCCAGAATCAAGATAGTTCAGCTTTTTGGTTTACGAACCACCTCGAATAGCCCTCGTATCGGCATACCAAATTGTCTCGTACCTGGTTCGGCTAGGTATAGTGGTGCATGTCGATGGGGGCCTTCTAGTCCATCTGATCAGTACAGCACTAATTTGGTACGATACACAACATACTAGTCTGATATCCGGTATGGCAGACCTTGGATTTAAGTAAACATTATATATAAGTGAAATTCAACATATGCATTAGTGGATTGTGAATATATGTGTGTGTATGTATATATCTGTGTATATATATATATATATATGGGTGAGGTTCAAGTTACATCGGGTGGAATTCTAATAAAGTTACATCTCTTTTGGGTTGAATGATTCCATATTAATGATCGAGGCCATTAGATGTGATCTACTACCTCTAAACTACTGACGCTTCGAAACAAATTTAAATAACATGAAACAATGAATGTTTTTTTGACCACTTAACGCATGAACTAGGAGTCTCCAAATTAGATGACTTCTGGTATGTAAGCAGTTTAGAGGTAGTAGATCACATCCAATAGCTTGGATCATTGAAGTAGAACCCCCATTATCCTAGTTGAAAAGGTGTAACTCTATAAGAGTTACACCAAGTGTAACTCGATCCTGATCGGATATGTGTGTATATATACATGTATTAGTTACTTCTTGATATTCAATTATTCAAAAATGTATCATATTAAGCAACCTCGAACATTTTTAGTGCTTTGTGAGTTTCATTAGTTTTCTTTTCATTTTTTAAACAATTCACAACAATAATATATTTTGCCATTCCTCTCATATTTTTTTATGTTAAATAATTACCTAATCAAATGCATGCTATAATCATTTATATAATAAACACGTTAGTTGCAATGAAATGTCTTGTATTTAGTTGTTCCTTATTCTTTACAAAATACTATTATAACTAATAAGGGTCTTTTCAGAGGTGTTGGCTTGTCAAGTACTATATTTATTATCTTTCTTTTGAACTCGAGAAAAAAGAAAAAAAATGGAAAATTGATACTTGATAGCCTATATTTAAAATTTTAAATAAATAAAAAAAATACTGATATAATATTAAACCTCAAAAAAAGACCTAAAACTCATCTATGGCTGGTCTGTCTTGGTTAGCTTCGACTGCAGCTAGCTAAGACCGCTGAAACTGGATTTTGGCCAATTGAAACCTAAATATGGCAATCAGTTTCGAATCCATCTAGATTGAAACAAACCAGTTTCAGCCAAAACTTAAAAACCTTGCATGAAACCATCCATCTACAATACAGCTTCACATGGGGTGACAATGCACCATGTTTTTTTCTTTAATTTTTTGTGATTTTAGGATTTTGCACTATTTTACCGTACACCTTTATTTTCTTTTTTACCTCTTGTTCACTTATGATCAATAAAGAAAAATTTGACTGGTGGGATTGGACTTCAGAAGTTCCAATGAAAGGAAAAAAAGGAGAAAAATGATTTCTAGAAAATAGGCCTCTAAAAGTTTTATTGGGAACTTTGTTACTTTTTCTCTTTTTAGCATATAATTTGTTTTAGATATAAGAGAAGTTTCATATAGCAAAATATATGCTCCATGTTCTTCACAGAGACTCATGAAAGTTTAGGAGTGCTTTGGAACTCTATAAATGAATGATGTTAAAGTACAAAACCAGTGAAGTAAGTATTTCTACCAGTTAACTAACATTCCAGGTTCCAGAAAGAGCTCCTTGCTTGACCAAAGTTGTCTTAGTAAAGGAACATGACAGCTAATCAAAATGATTGGTAAAAAGTTGATAGCACTTGTAAAATACTCTTGATTCTCGAGCATTAGTAGATCCCCTTGTCATTGACAAATCCATGGACTAGGGGCTCATATAGATGGAAAAATGCCTGATGATTGAAGTTGGTATCCATCTTAAAAATGACTAAAGAGAAAAGCAAGAAACAAATGAAACATATATGTGATCATATGGAAACAAGGAGAGAATAAAAAAGAAAGCTTCAGGAAGATGTGGTGTTGGGACAGCCACATTCATGGTAAGCATAACCAGACTGAACCGATCAGAAAACAATTTGATTTTGCATTTCAGTTCGGTATAGACCCCAAACTGTTATGAGTTATACCAAATGCCCAGTTTAGTCCGATTCGAGTCGATTTGGGGTGGAGAACTGTGCTGGATGTTATGTGAGCTCACATCCTCTCTCCTCTCTCTTATAAATGCCATTTCCTCTCTTCTTTGCTCTTTTCTTTCCATTTATTTAATATTTTTCCTGAAAATAAGGGAACACCCCTATTTGAGTTCAACGAAAATATCAAAAAAATCAAATTTATTAAGAATAAAAATTCAACTCTCTCCCTCAAGAACAAATTCAAAGAATTTTAGGATATCGCAGTTTAGCAAATATTAAGTTAGGGCATTTTCACTTCTAATAAAAATCCCAACAAATCATTTTAGCTTAGAAATAATAAGGAACAAAATACCAAGAAAAATCATCTTAAAATATAATTTGTAAAGCTTTGGTCAACACTCAAGTTTTTTATACTTAGATAAGATCATAGTAATAGCAAAGCTCACATTGACCATGCCGATCTAATCTATAGTTCATCAAAACAATAAAATTAAACTTGCTATAAAATTCTAAGGTTAAAATATATTTTTTTTAGATTTCAAACTATGATGTGCCACTAGATTGGAGGGACTAATCTTTTGGTTTTTTTTATTTTTAAAAAAATAACTTAAATTATTTTTTTTAAGAAAGACCAACTAGCAAATGAGTAGAGAGCCCTTATTTAGGGATTTTTCTGATAGACAAAATAAAAAGAATAAGAAAATGATCCTTACCTACTCTTGTATACTTATTCCAAAGGTAAAGTTGAAGAATCTACTACTGGTCTTCATTGCCTTTTTTTTCTTTAATTTGTTGTCTATCATTTATCATTCCATGTATATGGTCAAGCTAAGGTGGTCTAGTGACACATCATAATTTAAACCTTAAGAAATATAATTTAACATTAGGTTATGGCAAATTTAATTTTATTATTTTGATGAGTCGATATAAGTTAGCGTGAGCTTCATTGTTACTATGATCCTATATATGTCTGGAAACCCTATAAGTTATATCCTTATAAATTGTATTTTAAGATAACTTTTCAGGTATTTTATTTTCTCATAATTTTTAAACTAAATTGATTTTCTAAAATTTTTTATTCAGAGTGAAAGTACCCTAACTGAATATTAGCTAAATTGAAATTTCATAAATTCTCTATATTTGTTTTTGAGAGAAAAAGTTGATCTTTTATTCTTAAGAAATTTGATTTTTTTGATATTTTTGCTGAATTCAAATGGGAGATATTCTCTTATTTGCACAAGAAATCTTAAGTAAATGACATTTATTTAAATAATTTTGAATGAAAATTAAGAAAGGAGAGAGGACAAGGGCTTACAGGAAGCTCTCAACCTCATATACCATATAAAAAAGAAAAAAACCGATATGCTGCCAGTTTGGCTCTGTTCGACACCGATTCATGGTTCACCCAACCTTAGTCACACCATTTGAAAAATTAGCAACTAAGCCACTTAAATAACAGTACAATGCACCTTGAGGTCTGAGCATGAAAAGAGTGGCTACTTAATAGCACACACTATATCTTTATAGGTTGTCAAAATTTCCAAAGAATAAGACCCATGAAAGTTGCAATGATGGATCAAATGAGGGCAGAAGATGAGAAAATCTTATCGAGAATTAAAGATAAAAAACTAAAATGAATAATAAATTAAATAAGATAAAAAGAGAATGGACAAAAATAATTCTCTGAGCCAATATAGAGAACATACAGAGAAAAAAAAAGAGATATACTTAAAGACCACAAAAGTTCTTTTAAATGTCATTTTATATAATACAAGACAAGCTCTATGGTGCTGATCGGTGCTGACTTGTACCACCCAATTTCTAGAGGTATTATGGTTAGGAGCGGAAAAATATTGGTGTCCTATCTTGGTATAAGGTGCATACTATATTTGTACTAACCATATTGCACCATACTGGTAATCCATCGATACGACTCTCGATACCAATTTTTCAGACCTTGATATAAGGTGCATTTAATAAAAAAAAGTATAGTATTAGAGATTACGTCATATGAAGCTAAAATGATCATCAGTCTCAATTCTTAGGCCCCATATGTCAAACATAAGCTATGTATTGGATCAGTTACATTATCAAGACTGGAGAGAGACTCCTTTTGCAACATTTGGAGTACCATTTGCACAAAACTTTGCCTATACACTTTTTCATTTAAAATACCTAAATTAACCTAATCAGAATCAAAAGAATCTATATAACATGTTAAAAAACAATTGCAGCATCAACATGTTCTCAATCAACAGCTCCTAGTAGCTCAACAATTTGAAACTACCAGCCATTAAAATTTTTATAGAATTTAATGGAAATAGAACTCTTACATCATATGCAATGACGTAGAAGTTTGACCTTAGCAAATGTGTTGCCATGCCAAAACCCATTGCTCCAAGACCAATAAAACCAATTCTTTTTACAGCTTTTGATGTCACAGCAAGTTGCTCTGCCAGGTGACCAGGGTTATATGATTTCTGATTAGCTGCATCTCTAATATTAACTCCAAAAATCTGTTCCCAGATCTGTTTAAATAATGAGACTCTGAGATACAAGAGTATATTTTGACAACCTGATGAGTTCAAGTAAAAATTCAACAGCCCATTGAAAAAGCATCGATAAATATATTCAGTGATTCACCTTCAATGGCGAAGCAGAAGAAACGTCTCCACAATTACATGAAGAGCCTGCAAAATACTGGTATATGAGTGAAAAATATAAAGTGCAAGCATATTTGATTTAGAGATAAGGCATTTGAAGAAACTCTTTTCAGCTTTGATTAGTCATTAGCATTCAGTACCCTGTATTAACTGTTGATATGCCATGGCTAAAACTGGAAGAGGAAATGTGATTGATTTGGCCATATCCATCACCAACCGCTTATTTCATCAGAAATGGAAAAAAGAAAGTGAGTTAAGCAGAAAAACATAAGCATAGCAACCTTAAGCAATGAGCACTAGCATGTACACAACTTGGTAAAAATGCAAGGGCAACAACATGAATCTGTTAAGAAAGTAAAATGGGATGAATCTGTTAAGAAAGTAAAAAGGCTTTACATCCAGCTAGATAGCATAACATACATTTTATGAACGGCTAGAATGGTTCTCATAGCATGTTTTTTTACAACATTTTAAAATCAAAGCATTTAAGAAGCATTTGATTCAGGAAAATAAAAATATTCATTTCCAAACTGAAATTTGATCAGCCAAATTTCAGATTTCCTGATTTTTCTCACACTAATGGCAGATTTTTAGCAATTTGAAATTTGATAAATAAATAACTTCTATAATTGAACATCAGTTTCAACTTTCAAGATGTATGACATCCTAGTCCAATTCCACATCAACTGTTGAATCTACAAAGAGCAAAAATATCTTTGCTATGATGAGTTGAATTGCACTCTTTAACTTTAGATTCAGCCTATCAAACCACTAAAAATAATGAATTGAATGTTAGGAAGAACCAAGGTCCACGGAACCACAAACTAATGCCGAACCGACAACATCTGCCAATTCGGGCCGATTAGGTCCTTTCCGCAATTTTGTTATTTTTTCATTGGTTTTTAATTTTTTTCCTTTTTTACGTGGTATACTCAATTTTAATGATTTTTTTTTTAATTTACAATGCTTTTCATTTATGCTTCGAAGTATTTTATAATGTCTAATGAAAGTTATGAAACTAAAGCATATTACTATATCATTAATGGCAAATGTAACATAAGAAGAAGGATATGTTTTTAAATTACATAAGAACAAGAATTTCAAATATATGTTAAATATAACAAATACATAACAAAATAATGCATACCAACATTTAATATTTAGTGGAGTATTTATGCCACTCATAGATGTTGGGGTCTTGCTTGTAATTTGAGCCTAGGAGGGAAAACCAGCTCTCATGAGCATCGCAATAGAGCCAACACAGAAATGGCCTAAACCAAGAGCCCTTATTTCACCAAGACCATGGGTTAGTCGCTATGGTGAAGCAATGGAGGAAAGGTCGCCGCCAATGATCTAATGCTGGAGGTGGGCATTGGTATAGGACAAAGGGGCGGACCGATGGATGCGGTCCCATTTGCATGATGGGGTGGACTGGTGGATGTTGTCAAGCTGCCCTATTTACATGATGCAACCACAGGAGGAAGGGGTAGCAACCGGAGGTAGGTGTCTGTGGATGGTTGCTATAGATCCACGACGATGTCAGGGAAACCACCATCGGGAGTGGTTCTCTTCCAAGATTGGGTGTGGGGTGGCCGACTTCAGCGATGGGGTGGCTGCAGGCCAGTTAGGGTGGAGGCGGCGCTCGACCGGAGGAGGTAGCTTTTCGAGTTCTGAGACAATGGCTTTCAACCTAGGGCTTGACCATCGATTTGAAGAAGGAAAAAATAGAGGCTTTCTTCTTCTCTTTCATTTCCTCCTCTTTTCTTCCTTTTTTTCACTTTCCTTCTTTTTTTTTACTCTTTTTTTCCTTAATTTTTTTAAATTCTCTCTGTTTTTTTTTTCTTTTTTTTTTCCAGCTCTCTATCTCTCTCCCTTTGGGATAGAAAAAGGCTAGAAGGAGGTGGTGGTAGAAATCAAAGGTATGCAAAGATTTTTTTTAAGGGATTTAAATCAAAGAAAAATAAGGTGAAAAGGGAAGAAAGAAGTTATCAAGTTTGGCTTTCATACCAAATTTGATGCAAGCAAATTTGATTCTAATATTAAATCTAATGCAAGCAAGCCGCTCCGATATTTAATCTAAAGCGATCAAATTGCAGCGGAGGATAATTATTGGTCTTGTACTAGCTCTTTGGGGGTCTTTGACTTGGCATCTCTGACCACCTGCGAAAATTTGTTGTCTTCCATCGCTTAAGGGATCATTCCAAGCTAGAAAAAGAGAAAACTCTCTTAATTTTATTGCTTAATTCATTAATTTAATGGGATACACTAGTGGCCTATTTGTAGAGTAAAACTGGCCCAAAAGAAATTCAACTAAAATTAAAACACTTCCAAATATAAGAAGAAACAATAATAAAGCCTTAATCCCAAACTAGTTGGGATCGGCTACATAAATCATTTTTCTCCATGTAGCTCAGTTTTAAACTATATTTTTTGTAAAATACAAAGATTCTAAGTCTTTTTTTACCATTTTCTATTATGTAATTTTCAATCTACCTCTATCTCTTTTTTCTTCTACATGTATCAAGTCACTTTTTCGCATAGGTGCATGTCTAGGTTGTGCAGATGTCTAAACCATCTAAATCATGCTTCCCTTAATTTGTCCTCGATTAGAGCTACCTATACCTTTTTACGAATAATTTTATTTCTTATTTTATCTTTTCTTATATTACCACACATTCATCTCAATATTTTCATTTTCATCATATTCATCTTATGTACGTGTATTTTTCTAACTATCCAACATTTCGTACCAGAAAACATAGCTAGTTCTATAGCTGTCCTATTAAATTTTTCCTCTAACTTAGCAAGTACTCCACAATTACATAATATTCCAATTAAACTTCTTCATTTCATCCAACCTGCTTTAATCCTATAGACAATATCATCCTCAATCTCTCCTTCCTTATGAATAATCGATTCTAAGTATCAAAAATGATCATTTTTTAAAACTTCATAGTCATCAATTTTTACTCTATATTCATTTTCATTTCTAATTATACTAAAATTACATTTTATATATTTTATCTTTGTCCTACTTAACCTAAAACCTTTAGATTCTAATGCATTTCTCCATAATTCTAACTTATGATTAACCTCAACCTTAGTTTTATCTACTAGCACTATATCATTTGCAATTAAGATGCACTATGAAATATTATCCTAAATATGTCTGGTAAGCTCATCTATAACTAAAGTAAAAAAATAGGAATTAAGAGCAAATCTCTGATGTAAACCCACTTTAACAAAAAATTTACTAGTATTGTTACTAGTAATTCTTACATGAGTAACTGCTCTATCATATATATCTTTTATTATATCAATATATCTAATGGGTACTCCTTTCTTTTCTAGCACTCACCATAAAATTTTTTTAGAGACTCTATCTTATGATTTCTCTAAATCAATAAAATTCATATAAAAATCTTATCTCTTTTCTCTATACTTCTCTTTAACCTCACCATCCCATTGGTATTTAAAACCTTGTGAGAGTGTACACATTCCAATATTGGTTGTGTATTCAGATCTTGGGTACTTAAATAGGACCAATAAATCTAAATAATAACTTCTAGCTAGAATTTTAGTTCACATCCCAGATTGATGCATAAGTTGGGTCATATATTAAGCATGTAGGTCCAAACCATAGTGGTAGGCTATAAATGATGTTATAGTCAATGGGTTATTAGGTATTTAGGTGTAAAAATAACTGGTCATAAATTAGTTATATTTATCAAATCTCATGTGACCTAACAACTCATTTCAAAGTAACCTAAGAAAATAGTATCACAGTGATCATGAGGCATAAGTCCCTCTATGTGACAGTGCAACCATTTACAACATCCCACCACTATTTGTTATAACTTTTTTTTGGGTGCTTGTGATAAAATAGTAACATTATTAAACCCAAACCATATCATGCATCCAAGGGCTCTAGGTTCGATCGAACATTGAAGAAACTCTTTCTCCAATAAATATTTTTCAATTTGAAATGTATGTTTAATCAGTATTTCACTTTTATATAAAAATAAATTCATCAAACTCTTCTTATAATTGTTGGCCAAACTTAAATCTCACCCAAATAAATTATCCTCACATGTTAGAAAGTGGTTCCTTTATTAGCTTTTGCAAGTCCTTTGTATGAATCATGTACATCCGGTCAAAATAATAAATAAATACTATTTGAATTTACATAGCTTGGCTACCATAGTGACAATAACTCACAATAATCCCATAGATCACTCAAGTCACAAGACATGCAAGGACTATTACACATCAAGAACACAGTCTATTCTAACAACTTAGTCCTGATCAGACATGTTCTCAAATCAACCTGTAAATGTCATGACACACCTCATAACTAAGAAAGGTTTTTACCATCTTATAGTTATCATCCACAATTGATAGTCGTATGAATTAGATCTCACAACCACATCCATAAATATGATAAATATAAAAAAACAAAAAGCTAGAAACTCAATCTTCTCTTGATTTCCCAAAGCAACTGATGGTGATTCCTACAATGTCTCAATGCCTTGTTATATGTAAGTTTAATAATGCCCATATATGCATGGTAGAGAATAAACCAACATCATTACCTTATTGTGTATCTAATACATCAATTCAAGGCTTTCTTAGGGCCAATGTTCCAAGTCTTGGTATCAATTTCTATGTTGGTAACCATGATTTGCCATCTTGGTAGCGAAGGACATACTAGTAAAATTCTAACACAATGTTGATATGCCTAATATGCTTGCTATGGGGATTCTAACACAATGTTGATATGCCTAATACGCTTGCTATGGGGCGCACTGACACAGGTACAGTAATAGTATGGTATGGTATGGTATGCTTAGGACAGTGGCATGCTAACCGGTACAGCATACTATGCTCGTAACATACTGATATGGTATGGTAAAGCATTCCCCATACCAACACATGTTACACCATTGGAGACAACAAAACACCCATACCATGGATTGACATAGTGGCATGCCAAGCCTCTATACCATAGCAGTACCATACAAGCTTCAGGGTTAGTAGACTACACCTTGTATCACCCAAAATTGATCAGTACTTAAAATCTTACTTAAGGTGCTACTTCAAAATCTTGATCAAGGAACTACTTCCGATAGATAGTCCATACTCCCTTTCTGAGAAATAAATAGATCATACCTTACATCAACTAGAATCTAAGCACACTAAAACACTATGAGATCCAATACAGAGTACCTTATAGTTGTAAGGCAAAGATATGTGGAACATAAATAAGCAAGGTATTGTGTTACTTTCAAACAGCAGAAACAAATATCTTGTAACATGAAAGCTAGGAGGACTTATACACCATGCATATAAGTGGCAAATGTCTTAAAAAGGAAAAAAAAAAGGGTTGCATATCATCTAGGGCATTAAGAAATGTGATGATTGAAGACAATAAGCATTATATTTATTTCAAACTGCCCAAGCCATATAAGGCACATAATTAGACCATGAATTCTTACCACATTTTTCACTAGAGTACTCAAAAATTGTGTCAATAAGTGGTCACCACTCAACAATTTGGGAACTATATCCACAAAGATCCTGCACAAATAAAATTCATTTATGAAATCACAAGCAAACTCATCAAACTGTTTGAAAATCTTTACATTACAAGGGTAACAATATCTAAACAGATAAAAAAGATACTGTAGAAATTATCCAAACTTGGTATTCTGAGAACCTCAAGCATGTTGACATTGACTACAAGGTTTCTTTAGAGATGGGTTAGGTCCCAACAAACTTTTTAAGTTTTTAATACAAAAATTGGCTATCCAAAGAGGTTGGAGACATCAAGTTTATTAACATCCAACATATAAATTATAAAAGGACAAACAACCCAATATCTCTTCATTTAAGATTAATGGAAAATCATGTATCACTTTTTGAGAAGTTTCCATGCATCAAGTACAAGGCATTTCTCATAGCATTTTGAAGTGATTGCAATTTTAAGAACACTACACAATCATCATCATTGCAAACAAAGAGAACAAACACTAGAAAAATGGTACATCAATTTGGTGTCCTGCCAATTTTAACAAAGCTTTGGTTTATCACTTTATCTCATTTTACTTTACTGAATTAAAACTTAATTTAGGCATTTTGGGAAACTATAGCCTTAACCAACTTTACACAAAAGCTTCATCTATTAAGATGCAATCCTTTTTATGAAACAAGGAATGAACATCAATGTTTGAGAATGTTCTACAACCAACAATCAACCTGATATCATTAACTCATAACTAGCGTCCAACTTCTGGCCAAGCAACTATTGGCAAGTGTAGGGAATAAGCCTATAATTTTAGTTAGAAGGGAAGAAGACCTGAAATCAATTATGACTTAAAATTACAGTTGTAAACTTAAATTGTTATTCCAAAATATAAATTTGTATCATTAATATCAATTTGATTAGACAAGAGGATCACCAAGACGATTCTAATTTAAATACTTTAATCAGTTTATGCCCCAAATTTGTTCTTTCTTGAGCAAAAAGGTGGCAGAAAGAACACTACCTAATTTCATTATACGAAAACTAAAATCGATATAAGCAAGACCAAGACATGGCTCACTGCAAGAAAAGCGAAAAGGAGGTAAACGAATTGAAGAAAAAGGAACATACAAGAAGTGGGAGGAAAAGAAGGCCCCAGGAACTGAATAAAATTACAAAAAATCAACATGCCACACAACTGATTCACATCCAGTAGATGAAAAAGGATGATCCCCGAAGTCAAAGACCAGCACTTGTAAACATAGCTGGGCCTAAGAAGAAGAATGCCCATCAGTCATCAGAGTATATCATAAAGATGGAGTGGACAAACTCCTCTCTGGCACTTAATCTACCATCCCCCAAGCTGGAAGACCCCAAAAACAGGCCAGATAAAGTCAATTACTCTAAATATCTTATCCTATCTAAGAAAATGACCAAGATCTAACCCAACAAATTGCATGCAACTTAAAATGCAGCAACACGTCTGCCTTCAACAAGACTAAGAAAGATCATCATGTTTCTCCCCTTCAACAATCACAGGCACATCCCAACAATAGCCATATCCCATTCCATGCACAAGGATCACTAGATATTTTCTTCATCACCACAAAGTCGATGAGTTTTACAAAGCTTGTCCTTTAAAGAGAACAATCTAAAATCTATAGCTTCCTACAAAAGATGTAAAAAATGAACAAGTGCTCAACAGTCTAGACTTGTAGGCCTCTTCCATACAGAACACACGCCATGTCACTAGCTTCCCATAAGCATATGGTTCATGCACTCAGCCAAAAATGTCTCAAGAATCATTATCCCAACAGTTAGTTTTATATCTCCATCATGTTTTTGCAACACAACCTTGTGCCATGTGGGTTTCTTAGTCTTTATAAACTTCCCAGTTTGCCACTCAAATAGCTATTCTTTCAGCAACAGGTTATGAACTTATGCTATTAAGATTTAAGATAGAAAGTATCCTGAATATAGAGATTGGACAAAGAGATTAACCAAGGTTTTAATACATGTGGGGTGGGACCATCCTGATTTTCCCATGAAATGGGACACCCTGCATATGGGACACTAGTGACAGTAAATGTCTGTCCTATCTAGGTCCTTTTCCCAATTCGTTCCATTCATTCCATCTCGACACTTAGGACAATGCCCTATCTTGACACATGGGACAGTGGAATGGCTTGTTGCCCCTCTAATATTTAAAATTTTGGCATTAACCATCCCAAACAAACTCCTAAAATAGCCAAATGTATCACATCCCTTAAGATGACATTATACAATAAACTTATATATACCCCTAGGTTTTAGCCATCATGGTAACAAGTGAAGGGTTTACATTTAGAAAAAAATAAATACAGCACTTAGCTTTGCATTCACGATAACAGCCAATGAAATAAAATCTGAGGTTGCCTAGTGCTAGTCTTTTGTTACTTTGGCAATAATAGTGGAGAAGTATGTAATGATATAACTATTGATAGGGGGCTGTAGCTCAAATATATCTATCTAAGGTAGCAGGTATTATAGTATCATAATGATTCATATACCACAAAATTGATAAGGAAATTAAAAGAGCACAATGAAACTTTCTACCTTAAATTTGTTAGCAAAAGAAATTAAGTGATGAAGATATCTCCAACATAGTTCAACCAAGTCTGATAGAGAGCGGGGCTTGGTGCAATAGTAAAGTTGTTCCATTAAGACTTGTGTGTCATGGGTTTGAAACACAGAAATGGCAAGGGTAAGGCCGCATGTATCAAACTCTAGACCCTACAATGATGAAAATCTCATGCACTAGGATGCTCTTTTTTCAACCAAGTTAGATCAAGGGGAAAGTTTTAACACCAAGACTGTTCTAAGTCAAAAAAATTGATTCAATCGAATATCCATCTGTGCAATGACCAAGTAGTGGTTCAATTATACGAAGATTGGATGTCCGATTCGACATTAATGGATAGGGGATTTTTTCTTCAAATTAGGAGTATAACCTTGGCATAACTACACTGTTTGTTTTCAAATATTTCCTTAATTTTGTAGGAATTATTGAAGCAATTATATGCATTGCTTTAGTACGAAGAAAAGTAAGAAGAATTCTCTCAATTTTGTTAAGCTTTAACATAAAGGTTTCTATTTGGATACATACCAAGGTCCACAAAACTGGTACCGAGACCTATACCGATTCATTATTGGTTTGGTACAATACAGATTGGTAATGGTATGGTATGTACCATATGTCAAGAGAGTGTGCCATTCTTTCACTCTTAACAATTTGTTACCAAGCGGTATGGGTTACCGGACGGTAGGGGTTAATTTGGACCGGTTCGGTTCATATCAAATTGAAACTCAAAACTATACTTGGACCTTACTAATATGATACGGTGTGGTCGCTACAAGTCGGTATGGATGGGTACAGCAAACCTTGATAAATATAAACTCATATTTGGATCCTTGCTGTTCATTCTTTCTAAGAAAGAAAAAAGAAGTCTAATAGACATATGTCTCAAAAAGAAAACCATAAACAAATAAATTGAGTGCAATTACCAAGAACTTCCAGCAGCATTCGAGAGTATGTCGTAGAGAATAGATGGATGAATTCCTGCCCGAACACCAAGAAACATTGCCTCCACCGAAGCAACAAGATGAATGCCCTCAAGCAGATCATTCACTATCTGAATCTTACTGCAAGAGAAGGAGAAAGTAAGAAAATTTTAAGATGGATCCAAAAAATGAATGGTAAAAATAAGATGTTATAACTTATCAACCAGGCAAATAGTTATCCCAGTGAGAGATAAAAGAAAACCAATAACTTTGGCCTAATATATCTATATATATATAGCCTAAGGAAATACTAGAAATATGTAGCCTAATGCACAGAATGATGAATACCTTCCAGTACCAACTTCACCCTCAAATGAATAAATCTTTTCACTGATAGCTGCTCAAATGATCCAACAGTCAGATACATAGCTAAAATATGGTAAAACAAGAAACATTTCAGCCTACAAATTCTGCATGATTATGGTGCTGGAATTGATTCTACCAGACAAAACAGGTCGAGCCCTTTGCATTGCACTTTGGCTTCCTGATGCAATAACCTGAGATGCAACCAGAATAGTCAGCAATGTCACTCAATGTCATTTGTAAAGGAAAAGCAATAAGTGGTCCTTGTCAAGGTTTTAAATCCCAAGGGATGAGCCATCCTAATTTTTCCATTAAATGGAATGCACAATCATACCACCCCATCCTAACAATTGGGACAGAGGATGTCCTAGGATATATCAATTAGGATCCTGGAACAATGGTGGGATGGTCCCATCCCGATATTATGGACGGTCACACATCCCAGCATCCCATGGTAAGTGCAACTCCACTGGGATTTGAAACCATGATCCTTAGTAAGTGCAACTCATGTAGCTCACAATAATTTTTCCTTCCAAAGGCTCAGAAACTCCTCGTAAAACTTGTGCATCAACAAGAACCAGATTCCCTGCCTCATCTGCATAATAAAAGATATTAAAGATCAGATTATGTTGTGGAAAATGTACAACAGTAGCAGAATGTATGAACTCTTTTTGTAATGTACGAATAAGAATCCATTGCAATTTATTCAAATCTCCAAGCAGGCAGTAATAAGAATGAGATATTATTGTTAGATTTGAACTTGCTCTCCAACATCCACCCAATATCATGATCTCTAGCCAAACATCCAGATGCCACGAATAGAATTAGCTCGATAAATTTGCAATGATTTGACTATCCCATCAAACAAGAAAAGAACAAATACATAAGAAAAAATTGATGATAACATTAAGTAGTAACATACAGCAGCAGGAAGAATAATATCAGGGGTTAAGAATGAACAATATGGTGATAATCTAGTAAGTGACAACAGCTGGTATGTCTTTGATATACAGAAAAAAAAAAAAAAAATCATGTTAGAGTGTTCAAAGAAAACAAAAGATACCATGGAATAAACAAATGAGGCGCTGAGAATGGCAAGAGAAAAAAAAGGGGAATGAAATAACAAAGAGACGACAAATCATGCAATAAAAAACTACAATCATTATAAGAACACTGTGTCGACACAAAACCTTAAGATAGAATATTTCAGAAAAGTTAGAAGCCTCTTCATCTCTTGCAAGGAAATTGTGACAGCACACATGGATTGAACTAGAAGGGACTGAGTGTCAAGTTCGCTGTACCGAAAGTTTTAAGAGGAAACAAACTTGAGATACTTAACAGAACTAATTAATTCATAAAAAAACATGATTTATTCCACATCTTATGATAGGTAGAGTATATAATGTGGGCAATATAGTAACAACAAAAATTGGTTTGACAGACAAGAACATTCAATCTAGGGAAGATGCATCTTAGATTATGAGATGAGGTCATTGTGCAAGCAGGCAGAACCATGTATACAGCAGAAATTGAGATGCCACATATCGGATAAGAAATTTCATTTTACGGAGATGTAAGACTTAAGTTTTGGTTTTAAAAAAATAGAAATCATAATCATGGAATCACTTAGACAAACAACAGTTTATGTCAGTGTTACACAGAGATACCACCAAGAAGCCAGGATAACTTGGACCAGCCACAAAAATGATAATGAAATGAAATTCAGAAATATACTGAAACGTTTTACCAGAGATTAAGAAGTCTTCTTATTTTAGGTTAGAAAGAATAATTTCTGGATCCAAATTGAAGCCACACCTAATGAAGACTCAGAAATCATATGTAAATCATTCTGCATAGAATGAATCACTTGACTATAATGTCAGTCTAAACAGTTTGTATGAACATGAGATTGAATTTAAGTTTCAAATTTTAAAGTAAACATGTGTTCAAGCTAGATAAGTAACTTTGCTTACATTGTATACACAGCTGGTCTCAAGCTCGAATAAAAGAAAAGGGATACAGTAAGTTGACGGTCAGTATAAAACTATATTTACATCTTATGAATATGAAAACATTAGAGAAAAATGTGAGGGCATTCCCTACTTACTTCATGCTATAATGGATCTCAGGTGTAACGAATAAGGTTTTAAATCATGTGAAATGAGGCCATCCCAATTTTTTCATAAAACAAGACATGCTGTTGTCTCACCCCATCCTGACACTTAGAATAGAAGATGTCCCAACACATGCTGATTGGCATGCTAGGATGATAGCAGAACAATCCTATCTTGGTGCTTGGGACAATAAACCATCTGGCATCCCACTTCCTACCAGGATTTGAAACCATGGTAATGAAGAGTGGGCAATAGCTAATTAAAGCATTCCTCAAAAGTGATAAACGACATCAACACCTGAAAGTAGTGAGAAGTAAGCAAGGGATCTCACACTTTAATGAACAAGTGTGAGTGAAAAAAAATAGGTCAGGAATGTAAGATAGATATAGCAACTCAGAATAAAGGATTATTGATAGGAAAATTAACAAAATTAATAAATAAAATAATTATAAAGAAAGTTAATAAAGCTTGCTTGCAAGAGGCTAAGTAGATGGGAGAAAAAGCAAAGAAAATTGGTAAGATAAATTATAAACTTTGGTATGCAAGAAAAGATAGAAATAAAAATAGAGTATGACTTATTGTAAATAAAAATTTAAAAATGAAGTTTTAGACTTTATGAGTAAGAGATAAAATAATTTTGATCAATTGTTATTAGAAGAGGAGTCTATTAATTTCATTAGCACTTATGCTCCCCAAATAGGACAAAATAATGGTTTTCGAAGAATATAGATAGAATAATTCAAGAGATTTCTAGTGAAGATAAGATATTTATGAAAGTTAATTTGAATGACCATATAGAAAATATAATATAGGTTTTGAAAAGATGCATAGAAGTTATGGCTTCAGAGGTAGAAACAAAGAAAGAAATGTCATTTTAGAGTTTGTAATGGCATATGACTTAGTTAGCACTTACTTTAAAAAGGGCTCTCACTTAATAACATTTAATCAACAAAATTCTTACTTAAAAAAGATTGATCGATTTTGTTATAAAGATTATAAAGCTATACCATGTGAGTTTAACCATGCAACATAAATTAGTGATGTTTAATGTATGTATTAGGAAATAGAAGAGGAATTAAAGAATATAAGAAATTAAGGATGGGAGGAGAAATTTGAAAGGAGAAAAATAAAAAGCTTTCAAAGATAAAATGCTAAAGGAAAGTGGGATATAGATGGGGAATTCAATACTATGTAAGAAAAGATGGCTAAAAATATTAGAAAAGATGGTTAACAACAAAAGAGAGAATTCATCTAAGAAAGTGCTCTTGGATTTATGAATAACTTTGCAAGTTGAGCTTGGAAGATAATTGGCATGAAATAGTTGGGATAAGGCTTTATGATTATGTTGATGGTTATAGTTAAGCATATGATAATTTAAAAAAAAAAAAAACTTGCTAAACCAATATATAAACGCGTAGAGCTATTAAAAGAGATGACATTTGATGCATTTGGCATAGTGATCAAGCACAACATTAAGCTTAAATTTGAGATAAAAAATGTTTGAATTTTCCTTCATGGAAGAACCTAAACATTTTAATAAAAGTAAACAAATTCAGTAGTGTACACCCATATCAAAAAGTAGATCTCTTCATATATGTATGCAGACACAAAACAACTAGCAAATACAATAACAAGGAGTTTGGAGGCTTCAAGCTGATTAGAAATGTTTGAAGCATAATAAGATCAAGCAAGTACCCAAGATTCTATACTAAGGCTGAAGCACTCCATTAGCAACATAATGATACATAATGCCTTATCATTTAACAGTAAGTGGAAAATTCATCACTTTAATTTTTTATGAGGGGAAATCCTAAAAGCAACCTTATCTTTCTCGAGTTTAAAGAGACAACTATTTATTTAACTTTAGAAAGGACAAAGATTGGATGAACCGCAAATCAATACCGAACTGGTACCGAACTGATTTTGTTCGGTTTGGTTCGATGCTGAACTAAATCAAACAATTGTATTGCCAATTCAGGCTGATTTGGTTTTTTTTTATTTTTTTAATTTTTCATTTTTTTTTCATTTTTTTTTTCATTTTTTTTTCATTTTGTTTCTCTTTATTATGTGGTATATAAGGATGAGAACCTCTCGTGAACTCCCATCCTCTTTCCGCTCTACTCTTTCCTTTCCATTTACTTAATATTTCTTATGAAAATAAGAGAATAGTCCTCATTTGAATTCAACAAAAATATCAGAAAAATCAAATTTCTTGAGAATAAAAAATCAACTCTCTCTCTCAAGAACAAATTCAGAGAACTCAAAAAATCATAGTTTAGCAAATATTAAGTTAGAATACTTCCACATAGGATAAAAAACTTAGAAAATTAATTTAGCTTAGAAATGATGAGAAAATAAAATACTAAAAATATTATCTTAAAATACAATTTGTAAGACTTTGCTCAATACTTGGTCAAACTTATAAGATTTATAGACCTAGGATTATATTAATAGTAAATCCTACACTGACTTACACCAACTTGATTTACGGCTCATCAAAACAATAAAATTAAACTTAATATAAAATTCTAAGATTCATAGGATCCAGACTATGATGTGTCACTAGATCGTTTTAACTTATCATATACATGGAATGATAAATAATAGGCAACAAATCAAAGAAAAAAAGAGGCAATGAAGACCAATAACAGATTCTTCAACATTACCTTTAAAGTAAGTACACGAGAATAGATAAAGATCATTTTCTTATTCTTTTCATTTCGTCTATCAGAAAGACCCCTAAACGAGGCTCTCCACTCATCTACTAGTAGGTCTTTTCTAAAGAAAAATAATTTAAGTCAATTTCCTTAAAAAATAAAGTAAAACCAAAAGATTAGCCTCTCCAGTTTAGTGATACATCCCTGATCCTAAGAAATATATTTTAACCTTAGGATTTTATGGTAAATTTAATTTTATTGTTTTGATGAGCTGTAAATTAAGTCGGTATGGTTAGTCTAAGGTTCACTGTTACTGTAATCCTAAGTTTGAAAATCTTGTAATTTTGATCAAATATTGATCAAAACGTTACAAATTATATTTCAAGATAATTTTCTCGTTATTTTCAAATTAAATTAATTTTTTGAGATTTTTATTCAGAGTGAAAGTACCCTAACTTGATATTTGCTAAAACATAATTTTTTGAAATTCTTTGAATTTGTTCTTAAGAGAGAAAGTTAACTTTTTATTCTTAAAAAATTTGATTTTTTCTAATATTTTTATTGAATTCAAATGAGGGATATTTTCTCGTTTCTATGAGAAATCTTAAGTCAATGGATAGAAAAAAAGGAAAGGAGATAGGATGTTATTTATTTGTAGAATAAGAGAGAGGAGAGGGGATATGAGCTCATGTGAGCTCACATGATACCAAGCATAGCCCTTCACCTAAAATCATATCAAACTGGGTGGTTCGACATTGTTCAGACCAGTTCGAGGCTTGTACTGAACAAACAGGCCAAAACATACAATTTTCGATCGGTTCAATTTGATTCGGTACATCTTACCTTGGAAAGTACAAAATCAAAAGTTACGCAATGGTTTTAGTTTTGATTGAGGTACAAGCAATAAAATAATAAACATCATGAATGAGATGATAATAGTAAAACGATATCAAAGTAGATATCTAGTGAAAGTAGATTCTCATAGATGTTGTAAAGAAAGAAAAAGCAAGTTGGAGAAACCAAGTGACACCAAATGTGGATACAAATGATGGGAAACATGCAAAACAACAGCATAGAGCACCCATAAGAGTGGGTCTAAGAGTGGGTCCAAAACCTAAGAATAAGAGGGAATAGTGTTGCAGGGAACCACTAATTCTGTATGATTCATAACCCATTTTCTTCCTTAACTTTCCTGTGTGAAATCTTTCCCACACTGCTTAGCTCCACCATGTCTCTTCTAAATTTATATATATTGGAGGGGCTAAAAATA
Source organism: Metroxylon sagu (assembly GCA_017589505.3). Taxonomy (NCBI): domain Eukaryota; kingdom Viridiplantae; phylum Streptophyta; class Magnoliopsida; order Arecales; family Arecaceae; genus Metroxylon; species Metroxylon sagu. Next base: position 235,316 of record JACVBY030000621.1, read on the forward strand.
AAATAGAAATAGCAAGGATACGAAGCACCTAATGGAAAAAAAAAAGGGCAATAGTACGAAGTGATATGAAATGGCAGAAAAGGACTTATACCAATGACTTTGTACACATGATGAGACCTGTTTGTTGATTAATCTTATGATTATGCTACCAACACTTGCATCTACTTCATTTATTCTTATTTGCATTAGGTATTATCATTTGCAGTTCACATCTAGTAAGAATTATTGTTCAGATTCATTAAACTGCGATGGTCATTCCGGTTCACCAGCACTGATGCATGCTATAAATATCTAAACTTCATTAGACGTGCCAAGGGCACAGAACTCTACCACCATAAATGCAAACATAGACATGTTCTTGCATACACATGATTAAATGTATATCAGAAAGAGTCATGCATAGAAAATTGGTCACGGTTTATTAAGAACATATGACAAATCAACAACTTTAATCTATTGAAGTTGCTACAATTAAGAAAAAATCTGCATGCCTGAGAGATTCTTCTCTAGCTTCTGAATATGACTTGGGAATAATGTTGATCGAAGAATGACAACAGCTTCCATGCACAATCCTAAAAAATAATCAAAAAAAGAAATTGAAACCAGTTTATTGTACAAGGTGAACAAATCAGCTTGTAAGAAAAAGGAAAAAGAAAACAATAGACCTCTCAATACACCCTCCTTCCCAAAGAAAACTTCAGTCATTTCATCTGTGGAAGCCACTACAATCATAGCTGTAGCATCTGTACAAAAGAAAGGGAAAAGTAAAACAATATCCAGATGTGGTCATCAATATAACAGTAAATTGGCAATCATAAAGAGAATATGCACCAGAAAATAACAAGAAGAAGCAGAGCAGTAAGAAAAATGTGCGCTCCTAAAATGACAAGAAAACTATGTCCTTAATGATTCATTTTGTAGTTTCATTTTCAACATATTGATGTTACTACAATGTCAACTCTCCACTTTTCATCCCATCTTTGGACAATCATTGGCATTATTAGACAATGATGTTCTCCCTATGGTTGTGCCTGATCATACAATAATACTGAGCAGTCTTTGTATAACTAAATACTCCACATTCTAGTCATATACATCTTTCTACATGGACTGCCAACATCTTCGAAAGGTCTTCAGAAAAATGGAAATAATTACTTCACTGCCTTCATTTCAGGGTTGGCACTTACTATACACTTGTTATATACAAAACTTGTTTAGATTTAAGCAGAATGGTGACCAATTTTAAGCTCAGAAAATACTTCAATTTGGTTTTCCAACAATTACAAAATGAAACTTAATTCAACATATTAAGTGATCTTTAGCATAAGACATGTCTAAAATTTAAACAGGATGACAATGAATGCGCCACCAATTTTCACTAGTACAATTACTATGTCCCAAGGTATGCTAAAGGATGCATACGTAGGCATATCTTTTTAAAGTAATAGTTGAAAGCATAAATCAGTCAATTGCCGCAAAAACTACTCTTATCCCCCATTCTGGGGAAGAAAAAAGATGGAGGTTTAGAAGAACAAGTTCCTTTGGTCCTGCTCAGCCATAACAGGCAAATATGATGCTCACATACTTGATAGATCCTACAACTAAAGGCAAATATTCTGATTGAAATATTGTTAGAGCATTGAAATATGGCTGCCAGAGTTTAGTGGATTAGCCTGCCAATTGCAAGAATCTAAATAATGCAATCTTATGATCCTATATATAGCACACACTCTCTTGAAGACACTATCCGTAACCTTATATTAAAAGCTGTAAGGGATTCTGCCTTGCATCCTTCCCTTCCACTTTCATCCTGGACTCTTGTTTCCCTAATCATGCCCTTAAGCATATACAGAATACTGCACATGCCCAAGATGGTCAGTTAGTCTGACTTGAAATTGCTTATTGCTTACATGTGTTTCCCCAGGCAATGTCTCAGGGGCTAGAGATGGATCCAGAGCTGTAGAAAATAGTTGTGCAGGGCTGTTTTAAGAGCAAGGAACAACTTATTAAAAGTGAATTATTTTAATATATTAAATACCTTATGTCATATACTGTGTATATAGAATATCAATTTAAATGGCAACAGGAACTGGAGAGGGGAAGTAGGATTTCAACACAAAGTCTAAAAATGCTTGTTATGATGTTAAAATGGACTTACAACCATTTTGAGGGGCTTCATTATGTCATATACCAAAACAAAAAGTCTTGATATTTCATTATAACAGAAATAGTTATTATTGATTACTATTTCCATAACTCAGCTAAATAATCTTTTTTAATTCAAACATTTGTAGGAAATAAAAAATTTATTTGAACAAAGTGGTTTGGACACATAATGCTATTAATTCTCTGTTATTTATTATTATTTTCTATTGCAAAAGCAAGTAACAACTGTCATGATGACCATTTTTTTAGTTCCAAATAATTCCAATCTAGCAGGTTGAGGCAAACAGCAATCAATAGCAATTTTGGGAGAGATCCATTATAACAGAATTATAACATTACTGGGATGTTGTTTCAATATATGTCTTCAAAAGCTATTTTTGTTCTACCCCTTGAAGATGCATAGAGGAACTTATACTAATAAGTGATTTTTTTTTCTTTGGTCGCACAAGATGATTTTAACTTTTAAATTTTAATCTGCCTTACAGAAGCCTAAATGCACTTTAAAACAAGGATACTTCAAGAAAAAGAAACAATATATAAGATACTTTTCATCCCCAATGCTTCTTCGGTCCATTGTGTTAATATCCAAAGTTTTATAGAGGATAGAACTAAAAATCCATCATTACTAAATTAAAGTTATGGCAATGTTATTACAGACAGTCACTGTGGAGTTGGGTAAGTGCCTTTGCAAGAGAGATGCCTCAAGACACCTCTGCTGACATAATCACTTGAATAATCCTTTTTGGAAATACAGTGGAAACGCTGCCATCAAGATTCAGATCCAAATCTTCTTCCCAACACAAGCCTTGGGAAACGGCAACCTATGAGACCAACTAAGATATGTTAACATCATCTATTGGATGATCGCAAAGTGTCAATGCCGGTGTGCGTGTTGCAACTATTAAACAAAAACGTACATGGAGGAGGGTTAAAAATAATAGCAGAAAAAATAGACACTATGACTTATTATTGCCAAGTTCAGCAGTTACAAGATTAGTTTGGCGTAAGACAGTTATACACATATCACAAGCAATCAAAAATTCATTGTTGAGTGGTAATATATGCTTCCTGAAGACAAGAAGATAATACACTACGCCCCGCGCACGTAGAAATCTTACACGCTTCTCACCCCAAACCTGAGCTGCGTCTTAGATAACCTAGATCCTGAAAGCCAGCTCGCGCTCAACACGCGACATCATGCAATCACATTGCTCGATAAAATTTCCATGCAAGATGAGAGATTATACATCGAAATAACACCTCTTTAACCACCATTGTTAGTCACCAAGAGATAAGCAACTCCATTCTGACTAAACTCTTCTACTGTCGCAGTCCCAACCTTATAATTTTACTTAACCAACTGGAAACAGAGCAAAGCACTGACCTCTTGCTGCCTCCATGGGGCTGGCACATTTGACTCCACCCAACTCCAAGAACCCGTCCATCAACGACGTCCCACCCACCTACAGTCAACAAGGCAATGAACCAAAAGCTGTAAACCTCATGGATTAATCCTCCAAAACACTTCAAAACATCGGAAAAGATCAAGGAAAAAAAGAAAAAAAAGCGGTGATTTCGATTCAAGATCGCTATTCTTAAGTCAATGAATGATCCTCTCAAGATCTGAAGGTAAGAAACGAAACCTCGAAACCCTGAACGCGGAAGCCCGATCGGATGAGCGAGGAGGCAAGTTCCAAGCTCAGCTCGTCCAGCCCCACGAATCCGACCACGTTGGAAGACGCCATAGCAGTGATCTCAGCTCCTCGGCTTCCCCTTTCTACTGCTCGACCTATCGATCGATCAATACCTTGCGACGGAGCGACAAGGGACAAATCAACAAGGTCTCCAATCGGTCGAGAGGGAAAGTCGAAAAAAAAAAAGGAAACGGAAGATACGTTACAGCGAAACGAAAGGTGGGGCCATCTTGGCTGTCTGTCTGTGGTGGTGTAGCAATTAAAATAGCGCACGGGATCAGGGGCTCTCGTTCCCAGTCACGTGACGTCTGGAGGGGCGGTCGGCGGTCTCCTACCTCTTGGACGCTTCCTCACGTGCTTCCGTCCACGTCTTACGTGCGTGTCAGAGATCCTATCCTACAGTGACGGATAAGGACGAAAAACTTCTTACATTCTCCACGCAATAAACGAATAATATTTAATGAAACTTTAATAGTGCTAAGAAAGTGGGTGAAATAATATACTTTTAAAAAAAAATTGAGCGTCACAGCTCGGTTGGATGTTAGCTTGACATCTATATTAAAATTCTCTATATACGTCATGTGTCTTTTTTTTCTTTTTCTTTTTTTTTTTTTTTTTTCGAGAATATGAAGTTGATGTATTACCGTCATAGATTTTATAAATGGATGGGAATCCCAACATTCCTTAGAGGGCATTCATCTTTCTTTTTCGAAATCGATCCACTATTTTATGTGATCCACCAAGCCTGGCATGACAAGCCTGGCATGACAAATATTTAGGCATTGCATTAATGCACGTAGACAGCGTTTAAGGGAGCCAACTAATTTACCTTTGGTGAGCCATAGCATGTGAGTCTTCAATTAATATTTATGATCTTGGAAAATGATAGCATTCTTCTCAGAGAACTATCCTTTCAAAACTCCTTTTTCTACCATCAATCATGTGAATCTTACGTGTCGCACAGCACAGTGAAATAGTATTGCCAATGGTAAGAGATAAATTATCCTCTTTTGGAACACGAAAAAAGAGAGAAAAAAAAAAAAAAAAAAAGTTAAACAACACTCATATCATGTTTTTTTATTTTAACATAAGTTTGCATTATGATTAGAAATAAGCATGGATCAGATAAAGCCGAGCTCGAATTGAGTTAAAAGAATAAAAAGTATGGCCCGATGCAATAGGTCGGACCAAACTTGGGCCGAATATGGCTAGCCCAAATTTGATCTTATGGGACTCTTTAAGGGCTTGAACCTAATCCAGCATACTTTTTTAATATTATAATTATATAATATATAAAATATATATGTATGATAAATTATTGCAAGGAAGATTGGTTAGATATAAACTATTTTTAAAAAATTATTTTATATTCAAATAAATATATTATACAAAAAATATATATATATATATTTCATGGCTGGGCATTTTCTTAAGCCCGAGCCTGAATCAGCCTTCTGCCAAATCTTTCTTTTCTTAGCTAAATTCTATAAAGAAATGCCAAATCATTCTTCTCTTTGGCTAAATCCCATGTTGGAGGGATGGAAAAGAAACGTTCACCGTTTAGCATTTGATGGAGAGGGTAGGAGGTATTTGAAAAAAAAAATCTTCTCTCAACAAAACCCCTTTGAACTTGAGAATTCTTTCCTTGTCTGCTTGAGAAGACTGTAGACACTTTCTTTATTTGCGGAATTAAACTTAGCCACCAGCCACGATCTTAGCTGGCATTCATATGAAAAAAACTCGATGACTTTGGTTGACATTCAGATGGAAAAAACTTGATGGCTTGCTAATCCAATGCTACCTTCTCTTGCACAAAATGATAATCAAAGCCATGTCAGTTTTGCTGTAGCTCAAGCTCAGAACAGGACCATTCTCAGCTTCATTTGGAACTTGGAATCAACGTCTTCATCAGCATAGAACTATAAATCTGTAACCCTTCAAAGTCCACTCGCTAGCCCAATTAGCTTCTAACGGGCCAAAATAACGTAGCCCAAAAACTCGAGTAAAAGTTAATGGGTAGCAAGTAGCACATAGCACATTTCTCTCCCATCCACGGGTATCAAAATTTTCCCACCTTATAATGTGACGTACTCGTCGCATATCATAAACTAGCTAGAATCTATCTTGAGTCGGGTTATTGGTACTGCAAGGGTGGCTCCATGCCATGGCGGGACTCTACCACCGCCCCATGGGTAGCATTTTCCTCATGCCCACCAATTTTTACGTACTCAGATCAGCTCTGATAGCATTTAACGCCTCAAAGCCCATCTGCTAGCCCAATTAACTTCTAGCAGGCCGAAATCACGTGGCCCAAAAACTTGAGTGGAAGTTAATGGGTAGCAAGTGGACTTGAATTATAAACACATAGCATATTTCTATCTCATCTACAGGGTATCACAGGATCAACTTCTTCAGGATGATGGAACTTTGGAATGTACAATTGATTCGACAATGCTTCCCAAACCACATTGCCTACAGCATCACCACAACATGGGTGGCAGTTGTTTCTGGTGAGAGTGATGTCCTCACCTGGCCACAGGGATTCAGATCAAATGTCAGGACCTGAGATGTTTATAATTCTTCATCACAACGTTGTTCAAGCAGGGATTAATTTGTAGTGGATTTGGAGGCTTCCTACACATCCAGTAGCCCACCACTTCATTTGAAAGTGGCTTGGGAGGTAGAGATAGAAGCTGAGCTAAGGAAGAAAAAAAATAGCAGTTGTCTTGGATCCAATTCCTTGGTGCAGTTCTCCAGGGTGTCTTTCTCCCTGGGGAGCCAACTGCCACACCATATGAGGTCTGGTTCTACATTGCTGATGTTTAAAAATGGAGCTCTGCCAGGAGTTTGTTTTGTTATTGATGAATTTTAAACAAGATATCATGTCAATTAGTGAAGGTGAAATAAGTTTTTAACTTATAACTTGTCAATTTTATAGTACATGTTCTCCTACACTGAACTACATTTTGGCACCTGGGATAAGTTTTGCATGGACCCTACCTTTGATGTCAAATGTTTGTTCAGAAGATGCATCATTCTTAGTTGGACCTTCAAAACCCTCTGAGACCATGGTTGGAAACACACTGATGACACTCCAGTATCACTTGACCCAGATCAGAATGGCAAGAAAAGTATCCACAAACAAAATGTGGATCACATTGATCCTCTATTGGTCTGCCACCAGATGTTTTGCATACAACAAACCACTGCACATTAAAGGTGATTACACTTGGCCCAATACATTGGATGAGAGCACCTCATGTAAACTGCTTCATTTGCTATTTTCAAGTCAGCTTGTTGCAGTTTCAGACTTCCTGAGGCTTCTTTGATACTACTTTCCCAACTTCAAACAACATTATGTTTTCGTTTCTTTCTCTTGCCATCACATGTATGTGTGCATGGTTGTTGGCTTGTTGCTTCTGGTTTTGCTGCCACTAATTCCATACTTGTATCAGGAAGTTCATTTCTGTGGGCACCACACTTTGTTATGCTAAGATTGTCAGGAACAAAGGGCAGAGGTAAGGAATGATGATTAAAAGTTTTTATGGTTCATGGGCAACCTGCAGTCAGCACAGCACTAAGGCAGAAGGTGGGTGCTTAGGAAGATTAAAAAAATATAAAAAATGATGACATATTATAATTATGTGAGAATAGCCAGTGAAGCAGAAATAAGTCAGAAAAAATTAGAGAAAAAGTTAAACTAAGGAACCACTTTTTCTTTCATTTCATTAAGAACATAATTTATCGACATGTCACTTGAAAAAATGATACTTTAAAAGTACGTGATGATACTAATTACCTATCCCAAAAATCATGCTTTATAAGTCAAGTTGATAGAAAAGAAAATTCCAAATAATTAATAAATACAATGTCTTGAACATATAACATATCAGTAACAGTGAAATTAAATTGTAGGGATGTTAATGTGATAAGTTTTTAAACACCAATAAGAAAGGTTCGCCTAACAAATTAAATACTCTAACCAGCTCTAGTGGCCTCATTCTTACCCCTGACCTTGCTTCCCAGGGATCTCAATCTTGGCTGCCATGGTTGAACTGTTGAAACAATGAATGCTTTACAATGTAGCCTACCATTCCAAAGACCAAAGATGGGTAAATTTGTTGGATACTGCTGAAGTAAAGAACTCATGGCTTTATTGTTTGATGTAAGGTTGCTCCATTGTGACCGCATACAATCAGCTATTGGTTGGCTCAATATTCTATCACAACTTGGCTTCATCCATATCTTATTTAAATGGATAAAAGTAGTGCCTTATCTTGCATCTTTTTCAAAGAGGAAGCATGCTAATGTTACATGGATGCTCCAAATTTTAAGTTTCTTGATGTGTTGAGCATTGACATTAGAGAAAGCATCATGACACTTCATATGCCTGATGTTGTCATTATTTCTTGTTTATGATAGGCACTTCTAGATAGATGATCCAAATTTTAAGTTTCTTGATGTTGTCATTATTTCCTGTGCTAAAGTGACATCCCTTATAGCGTTCTCATGACTTTCTTGGACATCAACAAGCTCATTTGCCTTGGACACGTGATGAGTTGAGTCTAGTTAGAAAATAATCCTTAACCTAGTTACACCCTTTCTCCACCTTCCTTCATTCATTATCACACCCAACTAGCTAATAAGGATCTAAGAAAGTTTTACACCTTTTTTGCAAATTATTTTACCATTTTTTCACCATTGTTTGCAATTTTATGCCTTGTTCAAGATACTATTTGACTATCTTTGACTTGTAGTAAAAAATGGTTGACCTAGTCGAAAATGGGTTAGCACCTACCTTGATATCTCCTCTATCATCTCCTAAAATTTTTTTGGATGTCGAATATCTTGGCTCAGATAAATTTTTCATTCAAGTTGGCTAACCGAGCATGAAAGCCTAGTTTGATGACCAAGTTCGCTAAATAAAATAACCTACTTTTGTAACTTGTTTGAAAGATAACACAACGGAAGCATAAATATACATGATGAGTATACTTTAAGAACTTGAAGTAAAAAAAATTTCAAATTTCTTATGGAATTTTACCTACCTCTTTTGAAGCCCTTTTGAAAATCTCTAATTGAAGCTTCATGATAGATTAAGTTGCATGAGTCAAATCTTTATTTTCACCTTATAAAAGCCTCTAAGTCACTCAACAATATAGATAAATCTTTCTTGCTTACACGAGTCAGATCTTTATTTTCACCATCCAAAAGCCTCTAGGTCACCCAACAATATGGAGAGATCTCTTTTGCTCATGCCCTCCTACTCTCTCTCTCTCTCTCTCTCTCTCTCGAAAAGGAACTTATGTGTCTCTTATGTGTCTCGTAAGTAGATGAGGGCCCATCTATTTATAGATTTTCTCATGAGAGTCCTTTTGATAAATAGATCTTTTTCACAAGTCCTTGTGGGTCTCTTAAACTTATCCTTATTTATCTCAAACAATAGATAAGTGATCCCACATTCAAATTTATCTCAAACTTTCTAATTAAGTTGACCCAACAATGGATGCTATGATTCATGTCCTAACCCAAATGCCCAACATTCAAGTTGGCTAACTAAGCATAAAAGCCTAGTTTGATGACCAAGTTTACTAAATAAAGTGGCCTACTTTTGTAACTCAAAAATACACCTCAACCTTATTTAAATGTGGGCCATTGGATTTATTTATATTTCCTATCCATCGACCCTAACCATTAAAAGTCATGATCCATGATAAAACTCAATGACCTATCTAAGTCATTTAAGAGGCCTTTTGAAACCCTAGAAAAACTCTTACTTTTTGCATTTAAGAAACATTTGTTACAGATTTAAGGCAAAGGAAGAGAGAAAGAAAGAAGATAGCTCCAATCTTTGATGATTTCTTCCTCCTAATCTCTTTCTCCTAGCTAGAACCACTCAATTCCATCAAATAAGGCAAAAGTCTGGAAGTCCATCAAGTCCAAATAGAAAGAAGGTAGCAAAGAATCTTGAAGGGGCCTCCCTGGCTCTTGAGGAGACCACCTAGTGCCCTAAGAATCTCTTTCAATAGATGTTAGTAGAAACAAGGAACAAACTTAAGATTTTGAGAAAAGTTCAAACTTTCGGTAGATGTTTTCAAACTTGGTAATAAATAAGCTACAAGCATTTCTTTTGCCATGAGATTTATATAATGTACATGAATTGACAAATGCATTCTTAGTTAATCAAATTAACTTTTATTGAAGGAACCAAACAACTATCTATCAAGTGCTCCCTCTGATTAAATTGCAACCATGTAGGAATTACTCTTTCAACTTAAATTCTTCATTAGAAATCCCTTTAGGCTTTTGTAGGCAATTTTAGCAAGAATATGCTATGTAAATTCAAGGTGGCACTTAAGGGTTTAATAATACATATTTTGATAATAATAAAAATATTGATTGAAAGATTAATGCAAAATTTGAGCTTGTGATGATAGATAGGTATAAAAGTCTAAAAATGATGTTTATCTTATCTAATATGTACCTATTACAATAAGAGCTCAAGTCAAATGAGAATTAGAAGTTGGAAAAGGATATTGAAAAATTTAAAGAATGACCGATACAAGAAGTCTGAAGGAAGTTTTCATATTGTAATTTTATTTTTCCTAAGGACTCATTGTAAAATTTGGTAGAAGAATAAGAGTACAAGGCTCAAACCCCTTAAAAATTAATTACATTAGCTTTTGGATAAAAAAATTAAAATAAAATTATCATAAGAATCCAAAACTGGGTGTGTGGTTGATCGGACTTCAAAACGATTGATTGGACTTAGCTAGATCAGAAAAATAACAAATTGACTACTCTTTGTCTGGCCTAGCGATTGATCGCCAAGACAAGGGGCTAGCAGTCGACCGCTAGGGCTCTGAAAGCTCAATAGTTATATTCTTATTTGACCATTGGAGTTACCCTTGAGCTCCAACGATCATATTTTGGAATGCCTATAAAATGAAGACCTTGTGGCTGGTTTTGTCATAAAAAAAGTGAGTTAAAAATCATTGAGAAATCTTTGTAAAAAAGAGTTTTGAGCTTATTATGCATACTTCTTCCTCTGGTAAGTTTAGAGTTTTATTAGTATATTCATATTCTTGAGCAGTGTTGTTGATTGCATTTTTTTTCTTCTTAAGAGAGTTGGGTTCCTTCTAAGCCCATAAAAATAAGAAAGTGAGTTCATTCTTAGCGTGAAAAATAGATTATAAGGATTCTTTCTAAGCTTGGTAAAGGAGGGTGTAAGGGTTTGATCCTCATCCGGTTAAGAAGATTGGTACAGTGAAAATCCCAAGGAGGAGTTTTAAATAGTGGATATAAGCAAGGAATGCGAAACTACTATAAAATCTTGAGCCTCATTTATTTTTTTACATACTTATATATCTTGTAATTAGTATTGCTTATTCTTATATTACATCTCTTACTTGACTTAAGTTTGATATACATTTGGTTCTTGTGCTTTGGTTTAAATTGTTCACTTTTTTTTAAAACAAACTTAGTTTTAAGTTTTAAATTCTTGGTCAGCCTAATTCATCCTCCTCTTTGGTTACTTTGGATCTAAGAACTAATGATCAAATATTTGTAAATAGATACCCATCATGTTTCAATCTTTGCTATTATTATACAAATAACTAAAGGTAAGGTCCATGCTTCTCGTCCCCTATTTTTCTAACTCCATATATATTTTTCACCTCACAAGCAATTTCTCAAGTAGAGGTTTCTGGATGATAAAAAATAATAATAATAATTCATTGGTTGTCTTTTTCTTGTATGACTTTTTATAAGCATTTCTTATTAGCGAATGCATCATATACTCACTTTTGACTAGATGAGGAAAAAAAGAGAAAAATACACAGCTAAATAGGAGGGTGTATTTTATTGGATCTATCTCCAACAATTTATATTGATGAGATTATATCTATGGCTTTTGCTATCATACTTTGGACTGTACATAGATGGCAATGAATGTAGACCATGAGAGGTTGAATGGTGGCATTGAATGAACTGGATTAAAAATTAATTTTTTTTAAAAAAAATTATAAAAGCATCACAGATGAATCCTAAATCTACACTTCGCATGCTCTCTTTTTATAGCCAAAATACATGCATGGCGATGCTTGGTTACCTTGGAGGGTTTACCAAAAGAGAATGGCCTCTGGTGAAGAATGGTTTGGAGCAAAACACAATCAAACTTTCCTACATCTTCTCTCACTAAACCAAATTAGGGAAAGAAGGACGACACCTTTCACCTTCAAATTATAGGCTTGATGCTTTATCTTTTTTCATTTATTTCTATTCCATCTTAAATTTTATAAAGGAATTAAGAGAGCTAAGATGATATTTTTAAAGAAAGAAAAATACTTTGTATATCCTCTATTGCATGCTTTAGAAAGGAAAATATTTTATCGATCCTTCTTATTGGGGTAAAACGAACAATAAAATCCTTCATGAACTATCTACTCGTGTGTATAGCATAAAAGAATGGTTTTAAACTTGAGATTACTGATGCAAGCCTATAAATATTTTAGTCAAGATTTGTTAATCACTTAGTTGTTCCAGTATAGTAGATTTCTTAATGGTTATTATAATTATAAAATCATTATTTGTAAAAATTATATTATTTAAAAATTAGATGAAAAGATACTTTTAGTCCTTAAACTTTTGCTCAAAATTCAATTTGGTTCTCAAACGGTCAACTATTATAGTTTAGTCCTTTATATTTTAGGAATATTGCATCCTTATTGTTTCGTTACATAAGTCATTTAAAATTGATAAAATAACTGTATCATCTTGACATTTTATTATATGGGGTCGATCAAAATTAATAAAGTAACTGATGTATCGTTCTATCAATTAGTTCATGCATTTACGTCAGGATGATATTAATTTTAACAAAATTAATATTTCTAAAATATAAAGGATTAAACTATATTTTATATAAAAATTATTTATCATTTAAACAATAATTATCATGGCATAATAAATAATAACATGCAATGATGGAAGAACGTTGGCATTATTATTCAAAATAATAGATTTTTTTTTTTTAAATGATATCAAAATTCATGCATTAAAAATTATTATTTTAATTAAGAACTAAGTAATTAAGAATATCAAATAATAACCATAACTTTCCATCTTGCTCCATTTAAAACGTGCTCCGAACCAAGATGCCGGCTTTGATGGGGACCTTCCAGAGTCTTCAATGCTGCTGCCATCACAAGCAGCAACGACTTCACCAAGCGATCTCTTTTTTCTTATCATCACGCATAAGATTTGAGGAGAGACATCAAGGTGCCTCTGAAATGGTAAAGAGATTAGAAAGAACTAAACGATCCACAAGTTCTGTTCTTTATAAAATTTCTCGCACATAGGCAAGCAAGCAAAACCTGAAAGAAAAACATACCGCATTTTATTGAAAAATGTTATAGTCCTTAAACTTTCATTGAAAATTTGTTTTGATTCATAAACTTTCAATTATTACTATTTAACCATTTATCTTTAAAAAATATCACGTAACTTAATTAACAAAATGATACATTAGTTATTATATCAATTTTAACTAATTTTATAAATAATTAAAAATATTTTATTTTAAAAATTAAACTGTAATAATTAAAAATTTATTATGACGTTTCAAGCCCACCTATTTCTTTCTCGTTCAACATGTAACTAAATTTAGGGTATCACAGTCTCTTTCTCATCGACTAAATTTGGAGTAGGATATCATAATCTCTCCTTCTTATAATGCATGCCACGGTGGGATTCCATCATCGTCCACCCCAGGCCCACTTTCACTATCATTGCCCCAAACCCACCTGTTGGCTCAATTAACTTCGTTAGTGAGTCGAAATCATATGGCTTAAAAACTTAAGTAAAAGTTAATAGATGGTAAATAAACTTGAATTATAAATATATGACACATTTCTTTTTCATCCAACATAAAATTAAATTTAGGATATCACTTTTATAAATCAAAATAAATAATATTATCCCATTAACCGCGATAAGATTTAGAAAGGCATCTTGGCAGTGCCAATGAACTTCGTCATCGGACAGGAGTTGTATGCATCCCATGACTGCCACTTGCTCACATGGCAATGCTTCCTTGATAACCAAGTATCGAATGCTATTATTATCGGTGACACCACAAAGTTTTGATGGAGACCATTCATGAATTATTTCTGGTTGGATGGTAAAAGAGACAGCCACCTTTCGGTCCGTTTCTTTAGCACCACCACTTTGCGAGAAAAATCACGGGCTTGAATCCTGCTGCTGCCTATCTGTAAAGAAAAATATTTCATGATGAGAGGATGAATTGGACAAAGGTCAAGGACCGAGGCCATCTTTATCGCATGCATCCTAATTAAGTTATCATTTAAGCTTTTTAATTTAGCATAAATATTTAAAATCTATCCAACATATGATCAATATGAGATTAAATAAATATTTAATATAGATTCTGATATGCTCTCTTTTCGAACATCCTAATTCAAATCTAATTATAATTATAAATATCATGATTAACTTTAAAAAAAAAACTTATCTACGTATTTTTTTAGTTCATATGAGCTATGAATTGAATCCATTCTAATATTATTCGTGATAATCCAGTGCCTTATTTAAACTCATTCAATATGTATAAGTATTCAATATCTACTCATCCTATAATTGATGTAGGATTACAATATGAATGTTGATGCATCCATTTCTGCTTGCTATTTTGGGTGCTTAATAATTTTTTATTTATTAAAATTTTATGTAAAGATTTTAACTGAGTTACATGCGGTTAGTACCGTAACCATGATAACAATTTCTACATTAGTATACAAATGATGAATAGAAATTATGTATGTTTTTTTTTTTTTTTTTTTTGAAGAAACTATATATCTACGTTACTACGAAGGTTAAGCCTTAGTAGGGGCAGTTATTGCAAAAAGTTTCTAAAAATATTATCGGAGTTGATGAAAATTAAAAAAAAAAAAAAATCCATTAGTGGGCTTTTTAGAAATAAGGAAGGATTACAGCTGGAAAATTAGCAAAGTTATTCAAACGAAAATTTTATATCAAAGAATAATAAAGAAATAAGCAGTTTAGGAATGGAATAGAAGTTTTTTAACTTTTGTTTTCATTGGTGAAAGGACTCCTCCTTCCACTCCCTACTTCCCTTCTAATATTCTTATTTTTTTACAAAAATAAAAATAAAAAAAAATTTATTTGTAATGAAAAGAAGGAAAGAAGGTAGAGAATAGAAAAGCACGAATTAATCAATGGATTCATATTAAAAATTAAAATAAAATCCACCAATTAGATGTTAAAGCTATCTCATTATCTTATACTTAGTGGCTCATATTGGTCTCTATTTTTGGTCAGATTAAGTGTTATTATGGATTAAAAAGAAATTTTAAACTTTTATTTATTATTAATAATTTTATTAATTATTAAAATTTAAAGCATACGTTGTTAGGATCCCGTGAAATAAATTTAGTTCTTAAATTTAAGCTACTCTATTTATACTGTTGTGAATTTTATTTAGCTGCTTCATTTTCTCGATTTCATAATTTTAATGAATTTCCAATAAGCCCATCTTTTTTTTTTAAAAAAAAAAATGAGAATAAAATATTATTCTAATTTTTTAAAAACTAAAGATAAATAGACGGTGATGCAATAAATAAGATGCTATCAACCCCGAACGCGCACGAACCACGTGGAGGCTCCGACGACCGCCACGTACCACCGCGCCATTCGCCCCCTCTCTCCCGATCTCACATCCGCACGTGGCAGCACACGAGCACTTCGTTTTCCGGACACGTGCGAAGCGGCCCCCACGGCTCATCGGTCGGCGGCCCTTATTTTGGCGCATCCGACACGTGCCCCGGCGCGCCAGCGCACATGCGCGCGCCTCCGCCAATACCGCCCGCCTCGCGGGACGTGGTTTTGCCTCGGCGGTTTTGGTGGAAATAAAAACGCCGTCGCCTTTTGCCTTCGGAGGCGACGGATGGCGACCCGCTGGGATTATTTTATTCCTTATTTATTCCCGTACGTTTGAAGGTTAATGCCGCTTGCGTCCTCGTGGGAGAAAAAGGGCCATAGCTTTTGCTTTCCTCTGTCCACCCGAAACAAAAGTAAAAAAAAAAAAAAAGATAATAATATTAATAGTAATGGGTGGAATCAAAAGGCCTTGGTCCCCGCTTGGATCTCTTCACCGTCTAATTCCTGGGAGCCACCGGATAAAAAGAGGGAGAGCGCGCGCGCGTCTCCGATCGGCGGGTGCCACAGCTGCAACGAACGGATGGCGACGATGGGTAAGCGAACTTCACTCGCTCGGGGTTTTATCCCAATAGCGGGCGAGAATAGCGGGGATAACATGGGAGAGAAAGGGATGGGAATCTCCGGAGCAAAAACAGCCACGTCTCAACGGCTGATACCCACTCAATGATCTATGGAATTTAGGAATAAACTAGATTAGCAAATTCTGCCAATAACTCAATAATAATGCAATATTCTTGCCACTTTCTTGCTTGTTTTAATAAATAATTGCATCATAGCAATATTAAATTTTTAATCCTAACTACCTTGAGTTTGTTTGAATGAGAAAGAAAATAATAATAATAATAATTTATTAAACATTCTTTCTTTCAACCCTTTACCTTCAATTTAGAGATAAAAAAGAAATGAGCTTCTACGAGGAAATGATTCTTATTTTATTTTTCTTTTAAATAAAATTTTTTTGATTTTATTTAGACTTGTTGTTGGGATTATTTTTCAGCAGTTATGTGAAATAGTTGTTAGATAAAAGATAGAGCTAATAGCTATCTCAAATGAAGCTTTTATAATTTTTTATCGGATGAAACTTTAAGTACTATTTACATGTTGTTTGGTTTAATTCTATTTATCTTTTTTTTTTTAACACTGCCTCAGGCTCAAAATAAATAGCAAATGATGATATAAAAAATACATATATATATAATTAAAAAGTACAGTAATGCATTGTGTTTATTTTTTTTTGATTCTTTCGTTGCTTTCACTGTGTTATATATATATATATATATGTATATATATATATATATATATATATGTATATATATATATAAATATATTTGGAACCAAGCTACGATCCAATCTATTTAAACCTAAGTACAAATGCCTTTTAATATATATATATTTAATCTTTTTCCATGCCATTATACTTTTATTTATTTGCGGTATAAAATTTGCCTATAATTATCATGTTTAGATAAGGAAGAATCTTGCTCGAAATTTATGGCTGCGCTCGAGTCGCAGGCGTGAAGGT
Source organism: Metroxylon sagu (assembly GCA_017589505.3). Classification (NCBI taxonomy): domain Eukaryota; kingdom Viridiplantae; phylum Streptophyta; class Magnoliopsida; order Arecales; family Arecaceae; genus Metroxylon; species Metroxylon sagu. Next base: position 252,455 of record JACVBY030000621.1, read on the forward strand.
TCGACGTTGGAGAAGCGCACATGAAAGGACTGTACAACAACTGTTGCAGCGGATCGCTGCGCGTCATGTGGGATGGATAGCTTTTGGCCATCAGTCCTTTTTGGGTGCGTTGGAAATGTGATAAAATATTTCGCCATTTGAGGATCCGGTCACCCATCGCTGTCCTCATTCTTTTCTGAGGCCCATATATTAAGTCATCATTCTGTCGGCATCTGTCGCCGAGGAATCGCCGAGGAAAGGCCGCGACCCGGAAAAAAAATCTATTGCACCGCTCGCCCGGTTAAAATGCCATAAAATACCAACACGTGGCGGGCGGGGTGCAAAGGACCATGATACACCGCCAAATGAGAGAAAACATTTGCCCAATATTTCTTTTCCATCCTCAGCACCTTTGATTGTTATAATTTAGGCCCCTATGTTAAAAATGTTATATTTTTAATTGATAAAATAGTCTCTATTATAGCTTTTAATTATAATTTTTACATCATGATGATATACTAATTTTTTGTTAATTTTAATTAACTCAATATAATAAGATATTAGGAATGTGATATTCTTAAAATATGAAAGATTAAATTATAGCAATAGAAAAATTGAGGATCAAAATGAATTCGGGATAAAGTTTAAGGATGACAGTTCTATTTTAGCCTCTTCTAAAGCTATATCTTCTATAAGGTGGGTAACATGACTTTGTTGAATTATTAGTTTTATAATCTTCGAGATTAAGAGGAACCTCTCACAATGGAGCAAGTTGTGTAAAAAAGAAAAAAAAAAAATTTTTTTTTAAAGCTTTTGGATGGATCTTAAAATGGATATTTTTCATCCACATGTATATTGGAAGGACTCAATAAAAAATGACCAGATGTGTCTTGAAAAATGAATAAGCATCTGAATTTCTTGTGCAACACTATAAAAATAATAACTAAATAATGAAAGAAAGAAAGTAAATCAATATAATTCTAATTGTTTAGGATATGTGAACTAACTTGATTTTGCCATTCTAAGAATAAATAAATAAATTTTATTAAAGTTAGACTTGGCTATACTTGCTTATAGCTAAGCTTCAAATCTAATCGTTCTTTTCATTCTTAAATGTACATGGATTTCAAAGCCATCTTATTTTTTCTATAATCTTTATTTTTAGAATCTATGATCCGTATGGATTTAAAGGTAAAAAGGACAATCGGATATGCACTTAGCTATATGCAAGTGTAGCCAAGATCAATTCTTTTACTATCAACCAGTTTTTTTTTAAAAAAAAATTTATCATACGAAGGATCTTCTTTCTTTGAGATCCATGTAGAGGCAAAATTGATTGGCGTGCATAATAAAATGCTTAGAGAACATCTTAAAACTAATTTATATGAAAAATGCAACTAGAATTTTTTTTATAAAATAATTCATGAATTCTTTTATTTTTTATAAAATAATTTGGACCCCCTCTCTTCAATCAAAAGAACAATAATATATATATATATATATATATATATATATATATATATATATATATATATATATATATATATATATATGATTCATAATTTGTCATTGTGACTATAAGGTTTTTTTTTTTTTTAGAGGTACAAGAAAAGAGCCTACCTATAGTTTTAAGTAGTAGACATCTCTAGCTTTGACTTCTAGATTTACCAAAGATTCATTGTAGAAAACTTTGCGCTTGCACTAATAAATTTAAGAAAAGCCATTTTGAAGTTACAAAACACTTCAAAATGACTTAATATATAAATCTTGATTAAAGAGAGCACTGGTCCAAACTTTAATTTGTTTGGAACAAGCTAAGACAAAAAAAAAATCCACTAAGCATGCAAGGGCAAAAGAGTTTTGCTCTGTGCCAATAGGTAACTTGGACAGGATCTTTGGCCATTTATTTTGTTTTATCAAATGAAGTTACCCTTTAGCCCTCAATTATTGGTGAGAATATGAAATAAACTCATGTTTTCTTTTTTCTTTTTTGTTCTTTTGCTTGCGTTGCATGCTTCATATGGTAAAATGAATGGCAAGCCACATACTTGATTATAATATTATTCTTCCTTCTGTGCCTAGTAAATTGAAGATAAGTACTAAAGGATGCATGCCATCATGGTCCAACTTTGCCAACCAAAGACAACCAAGCCATCATAAAGGCATAGAATAAAGGATAAGACAATTAACATGTGGTTATCACTTATGTATGGAGGTTGTTGGTAGTCAATAGACAAATTATAGGTAAGGGGAGACTTTCATGGCCACATCCTAAATGATTAAACTATGTCCATGTGCAACCATAATAAAGTTAAGGTCTATTAAAGCTTCATGGTGGGCTGAAGGAGGGCAGCTTCCATTCTTTCAACATAAGTACTCATTGATTTCCCAAAGTCCTAAAGCTGCATCACCTTTGAGATGTGCATGTGGCTTCCTACTGGTTGAAAGTTTTATTAATCCTTTATATCACTCAAAGACATGGGACCAGGATCCAAGAGGAAACTTGCAGAGAGGGCAAGTTGTTCACAACTATCACATGAAGCAGCAAACAATAATTGGCCTAAATCATAATGATCCTCTTTGATATTAATTTAGGAGAAAGGCAGACTGTAATTATGCTGCTAATTGAACAAATCTCACTGTTAAAAGCTAGCATTAGTACCTAAACTACTAATGGAAACAACTCCACAGCTATTAGTTTTAGCTCATTGTAAGGCCTGGATTTCAATTTGTCATCATTACAATCTGTGGTACTTTAGGCTGAACATGCGATATAGTTAGTAAGATTATTGAATTCTAAATTTATATATTTTACATGTAAAATTAGCCTCTCATAATATGTACAATTTGGTGGCTGCCTTTTGGTCCTTGAACACGGCGAAAATTTTTTTTTTTTAGACATGAGCAAATTAGATTATTTCCACAATATCTCAATTTGACTAAAGAGCGACAAATTATTGACTCTAGATGTGGCTATTTGACAACACATAATATGTTTAAGATTCTTTACCATCATTGCAACGTGTAGGATCCTAATTTATATATAGTAGTTCTAGTGATTCAAAATATTTTATTGCAATGGATCTAATTTTATAAATCAAGCAGATAAGGCTATGTAGATTTCTTTTTATTCGATTTCTACTTTTTTTAAAAAAAATTGCTATGTCAATGGTAAAGAAATGTGCCTAGATTTGCTTTCTAAATTGCTTATGTTCTCCTTTATGGACACTTTAATTGATGCTAAGTATGTGGCATGCCAATTTAACTCCAACCATGAAATGTTAATAATTGATTAATTTTTTTGTGGATAGGAAAGTGGAATTTCTATTACCTTAATGAAAAGAAAATTTCAATTTCTAGTGCAAGTAAATGATCTCTATTCTCTAAAATAGGAATTGATATAAAAGCATGATATATTCTTTTAAAGGTACCAACAACTTGAGCACATCTAATGCAATGTCTTTAAAAATAAGTATAATATAATATAATGTAAGTAATTAAATTATATTAGATATAATATATTTTTGTAAAATAAAATATTGAATTGAATACACAAAATCAAAATTAGGGAGAAAGTTGGGACACATATGCTTGGCAGATTAGAGATGGTATTCATGGAATATTTAAATTTGAAATAAATGGAGGAATGGTTAGAGATTTTTGAAAAAGGGCAGGGGTGGTATTTCTTGGTGGCTTGAGTTTGAAATTAGTTAGGCAATTGATTAGATTGGAATAATCTATATGGTTAACAAAAAGAAAGATAAAAGTTAATATACATTGTTTTAAATTGATATCGATATTAATTGAATATCAAAATTCTGGTCCAGTTTTGTTTTGAATGTATATGGATGCAAATTAGACATTTAAAATATGAATATAAATGGAGATATAAATCAAATAATTAACTTTTTATGAGCCACCAAATCAAATGTACTACTATTAATTAAGTTAAAGATATACAAATACTAATACTCGAATATTGATCCTTATTTTCCTTTGAAGCTTATGAAAGGTAGATAAGATTAAATAGTATTGCAAATAAGATTGTACATCTTAATGTGAATCAAAATTTATATCCACTTTTCTTTAATCGATATAAATATAGACATGGATATTTGAGATGCTGAAATTTCCTACATCCAAAGAGATTTGGATGTGAAAAAATATTTGGATAGATATTATCCTATCTACTTTCTCTTCTAATTATTTTTCTAAAAAAGTGAGGCCATTTTGATAGATAATTGTGCAATAAATTTCATTATCGATTGAACCTTCATAATAACAAATTACTTTGATGAACAGTGACGAAGTATGGGAGTTTGTCAGTACTTCATTGTTGAGAAAAAATTTCAAGTGAGTCAAACAAATCAAAGAGTATGTTAGTCCTCTATTCTTTAAGGTTCAAATGGATTTAGATAAGGCACTAGGATTTTCATAAATGTTAATGTTGTTGTGATTAAAGACACTAGGATTTGAATGGATATTAATATTATTGTCTTGTTGAAGAGATGATCCTTTATCATCTCATCTTTAATGTCTTTTATATAATAGTCTAAAGATCTCTATTTTAACAATCTCTTCAATCACTCAGCTGTTTTATAGCCATATGCTTGGCTTGTTCTCTATCTACTTAGGATACTAGCTAAGTTGAAAATTGATGAGACGTGTTAAGTTAGGACACTAGGTTAACTATACCTTCATTATTGATCTTTTCTATATATTCTCAATATATCCATTTTGATATTTGATAAGTTGCCACTTATTATCTCTCAGCGTCTTTTTACTTTGGAAAGCTTAAAGTTCAAGCCCTAGTTTCCTCTAATTTGATTATTGCCAAAACTAAATGTAACACAAGCTTATTCATAGCTCATCACATTTAATAGGCAAAGTCTTTCTTGGTTATATGATTTTGTGGCTTGGACAAGTACTCAAAGATATCCTAATCTCTTTCCATAGAAGGTGCTTAGCTCAATTGCTTGAGTTCTAGTTCAAGATAGGTCTCACATAATTTTAAGTTGTTATAAACCTTTGCATGATGAGATTTTGCCTTGATCCAGTTGACCAATTAGATGTTCTTTGAGCATAAAATACTTAATTAAAGAAGTTAACACTCAAAGTCTCTTTCTATTGATTCTTAGTAATGCCAATTACAAAAATTAATTTCTCCTCCATTGTTATGCAATCAAGAGGAACAAACAATATAACATATAAATACTTCTATTTAACTAATTTAGAATAAGAGTTGGTTAATATTTCAATTCACAACTCAAAATGAAGGAGGATCTTAGAGCTTTAACTTTCTCTCTTTTTTTTTTTTTCCCTCTAATTATTTAATTTTCAAATGATTGATATGATAAGTCTTTTTTGACTTCTATTTCTTTTCAATTGGACTGGAAATATCTTAGGCATGGTGCCATCAAGTTGTCATTAGACTGTTTATAAGAAATGCATGAACAAATATGCAGTCTATCACCTATGGATCTGTTTTGGGAATTAAAAATTATGTCATAAATTATTCTACCTTCTAATATAATGTATAAAATATTTTATATTCATTTTAATCAATGTTTTTTTTTTTTTTTTTTTTTTTAATTGGAAGAAAGCCCTGTGTGGCTCCAGAGAAATAGGAAGCCCTTGTGTCAAATAATACCAACTCTTAACCCATAACATAACTCCTGAGCCATCCACTCAAACTCACCACAGTAAACTCATATAATTTATCATAAAAAAATTGATCAGGATCATAAATTGAAGTTAATTTGTATTATTTTTCTTTTTATATGTTGGATTGACCTTAATTTAAAAATCTCTAAAATTTAAAAAATAAATTAAAATTGAGCTGTGTATAAATATTTTATAAACTTTTATTTCTAGTATGGTTAAAATTGAGAAGCTGTGCCAATAATTGTCTGTGCGAAAGTCATGTTATTTTTTATTTTAAATAACTATGGTGCGATTTCACCTCATAAAATTTACTATAGAAATTATTTTTTTATTCATTAAAAATAGATACAAATAAATTAATAAACTAAACTATTTTGTTCAATGCTTTGCTTACTTTGATTTGTTTTATTTAACACTTGGATCGAGGTTAGTTTTCGATTTAAGAAGTTAATTTAAATTAATTTAGTTCTAAAAATAGCTTTATCTTAACTTGCGCCGGATACGAACATATGATCCTATACCATGATCCAGCGCTCGTCTGATCGGACGGCTGTGGGGTTATCTCGGTGGCGTAAAACTATGACATCTTTCCTCCGCGGGATACCGCACCCAGCGGCCATTTCTCGTCGAATAATCGCCGAGGGGAACCCGAGTCCTCGCCGTCGGCCTCAGAACCGACGGTGTCGTGCGGGGCCGCGTGGGCACCACCGGTGGGAGGGGCGGGGGGGAATCTCGCGGTTCGAGCACGTGGGAGGCGACCGGACGGCCCCGTTAATCGGCAGGAGGCGTCCGGCGGGCCCCGCCGTCCGACGGCTTAGATCTCGTGCTCGCGGGTCGGGGCCGGGGGGCTTATAAATGTACAGCGACCACGTTAGAGGAGGGGAGCGTTTTGGAGCAGCCGAAAAGAAAAGAAAGGAAAAAAACTAGAGGCTTTAGTTTTTCTCCCGCTGTGAGGAAGAAAAGAAAGGAGAAGAGCAGACGAGAGAGAGAAGGGAGGAAGATGCGGGGGATGGACGCTCGTGAGGTGTAGGTGTATTTTGGGAAGAGATCCTTCGGGAGCGAGGGGTTTTTGGGGAAGAGAATTAGGCCTCGTGCCAATTAGGTCTGCCATGGAGAGGGACTTTCTGGGGATAAATGCCAAGGATTCCGGGCCACCTCCGGAGGACGGCAGGGGGAGCCGCCAGGACTCAGGTTCGTTTTTTTCTTTTTTTTTTTTCCTCTCTTAAACTCTGGATTTTACCTAAAAACACGTAAAATTCTTGTTTAGATTTCATTGTTTCTTGGATTCTTTATGTCCAAGCTTTTTTTTTTTTTTTTTTTAATTATACTTCCAGAAAGATGGGTTTTTGGGGTAAGTTTGCGGTAGATTTTGATTAAAAACTTGAGCTTTAGTTATTTATCGGAGTTGTGTGGCTTATTCTTCGGATTTGGTTTTTGATTTGTTTTTTAGAATTATGATTGGAATCGCAGAACTAGGATTCGTTGCCTCGATTGCACCCATGCTTTGTAAGTTTCCAAAGATTTATAACGCTGGATTTTTGCTAGCGTTCCTAGAATACCCCTCATTATTGAGTCTTGATTACTGAGGAGAAGCGGTATTGATTGCGATTTAAATTTTCTTCATATAAATTACTGTTGTTTGAAGTGGGATTGTTATTGCTCTGCTATGTTTAATGTGGATATTTGGTTTGTGTTCATTTTATGAGCGAAGAACATGTTTAGCTGGCAAAATTGGCTGCAACTTTTGAGAACCTTCTGCGTTTATTTCCATTTTTTCTAGAGTTGGATTGGCATCATGTCCAGAGATTGAACCCAATCACGTCACCCTTGGTCCTTTGGGATGTATTTGATATCTTTTTTGGTTTTTAATTCAAAATATTTTAGTTTATAGTTGAAACCTGAAGCTCAGATTACTGTCCTTTGGGGAAGCTTTTTCATCAAGCAATTGATGATGCAGCTGTTTGCAAACTTGAGTGTATAAAATTACCAATTTTCAAGGTTAAAAGATTGAAATGGGTAATTGATTATTGGCTAAAATATACTTTTGGTCCGCAAACTTTCACTCAAAATTCATTTTGTTCCTTAAACCTTCAGTTGTTACTGTTTAGTCCCTTATGTTTAAAATATGTTACATTCCTGACGTCATGTTATATGGGTCAGATAAAATTAACAGAATAATTGATGTGTTAACTTGACGTGAATAGGTGGATTATTCTTGACGTGACACAATAGTTATTTCATCAATTTTAACTGAGTCATTAATGGAATGTTAAAAATGCAACATTCTTAAAATATGAGAGACTAAACTGTAACAACTGAAAGTTTGAGGATCAAAAGTATATTTTTGCGTTGATTATTTCATATTTGCTTCAAGAATTATGTAAACATACGAAGGTTAGTGCGACACATGGCAATTTAGAATTAAGGAACCAAATTTTAAAATTTGCATGGATGATAAGCAACAAGAGCAAAGTTTCTTCTTTCCCATTTTTATTTGTAGCATGACAGTTTATATCAGTGATGGATGCATTAAATCTCATTCCTATGCGTGGAATTTGCAGTCTATGTAGGAGGTTCTGCCGTGCAGTGGCCTTTCTTGAACATGACCACTGCTATGCAGCAGTTTGGGTCCTTCAAACAACATGAAGAGAGGCAAAAGAAGATGGTATTTGATCAGTTGTCATCAGGATTTCAGCCAACACCTACTGTCGATGCCTTCGAGGCCTGTCTAAAATCCTCTCCTGCTTTGGCACCACAGGTCTGCATAATTGTTAAGCTGGTATTGGCACCATCACTTCACTTGATCTGTTTTGATCAACATATTGAACTAAAACTTCTTTGATTTGAGCTTGCAGAAATCCTTCAGTCTTGAAAGACAACGTGTCCGCCAGTATGGCATGCATATGTCTCAACCTCAGGGTTTGGTTTCCTTCGGTACTTCTGCTCACCAATTGAATGAGACTCAAATGTTCCCTATTGCCTCACATCATTCCATCCCAGTTACCACTAGCAGCCCTTTCTTCAAGGTCCAAGGTGTGCCGAGTGGTTCAAATCTTGCTGTCACCTCTTTAAAGCAGCAGCCATTGGGAGCAGGGCTTGCAGTCAGTGCCCCTGTTGGACTTGCTCCAAGGTAACATTTTGGTAAGTTTCTGTGCTTGCTATTAGGAAGTTCTTCAGTTGTTAACAAAAATCCAAAATGGAATTTTGTAGGAGTGTGACCAAGCCAGCTTCCACCACTGCACAGTTAACAATAATTTATGCAGGTGCTGTGAATGTGTATGATGATGTCCCATTGGACAAGGTAATGCATTACATGGATGAAATTTGATGAGTTTAATTGGAAAGAAATTGAAGATTTTGTCTGTGGGATTCATTGTCTACAAATTCTTCATTTTGTAGGCTCAAGCAATCATGTTACTAGCAAGTAAGGGATCTAATGTGACCTCAAATACTGTGAATCCACAATCTGAGCCACCTGCACTGGCCCCAGCAAAAGCGGCAGGATCAGATGGTTTAAGTACAGATCAGAACCTGACCTCGGCTTCGAGCCATGTGGCATCACCTTGCTCAGGCCTTTCTAGCCCATTATCGGTTACTTCTCAAACAGGACCTAAATCTGGTAGTGGTTCTACTACCAATGAAGATACTGCTGTGATTAAGACTGCTGGTTCAATGGCTCCTGCAAGCCAAAATGAGCCTTCAAAAACTTTAACTGCTGCAATGGGCTCTACTTCCGCTGCAACTATTATGCCAAGAGGTACTGATTGCATTAGAGGTGCGGTAGTTGCAATTTTTATTCCTTCACAGTGATTTGGTGTGCACAATCATTAATGTGAATTTTATCTCTTCTTTAATGAAGGATAATTCACTGGAGTTGTCATGTCTGTAGCTTATGTTTATCTATGATAACACCCGTTACATGTTATATTCCTTCTATTGACGTTAATTTATTTCCATCAAAAATGATAATAAATATAACAAGGATATGGGTTTAGATTCTTGTCAAACATTTCAGACATGCTATTGGAGGTTGGAATTTTATGAGGTAAGGCTATTAGGTTTTGGTTTGTATGAGAATTCATGTTGATGTGTGTTTAATCTCATGTTGGTTACATTTTGAAGAGATTTGAAATTCTTATACATGGCTAAGGAACCCACACAATACCTTTCGGCTAACTTTGCTATGTAAAATTATAGGTTATTATAAATGGTACCAGAATGGACCTAGTCCATGGCCATGTAGGACACTGTAGCATATGTCCTTTTGGGGTTTACTACGGATCAATTGTGTTGTTTGTGATGCGATTTGACTAGATTTAGGCCTTTAGCCTATGCAATAACACTAGAGCTTAAATGGTGAGAGTGCGTGGGACTTATGTTAGCATGTGTTTAATTTTATATCATAGATACTTATATAGGGCTAAAGAATTCAAATAACATCTTTTGGTTAATGTTTTGAGGTGAGATCGTTAGTTGTTATTAGTTTGACTCATTGCTAGGATCTATAGTTTGCCAATGTAAACAAAACTCCCTTTGCCATTCATTGTTGTGTGTGCTTGAAGCAAGCAATAAAGCCTGCAAAAGGAGAGTGATGAAGAGTTAAAACTGAATAATTTCTAATAAACTAAATAATTACAAATGTTTATCATACATAAGGTTCATCATATCGAGAATCAATATGGTTCGGTACAGGATGTATTGTACCGAATCAATGGCGTACCGGTCAGATGGACCAAGAGATTTCAAGCCATAAACCATCTCAGGCCAAAACAGATGGTTTTGTTCAGCACGGTTCAATTCGGTTAGATTGAACCATCCCAATTCTAAGCCAGTTCGGTTCAGTTCACCTCGAACCACTTGGTTCTCAGAATGGTGTGGTATACAATGGTCATATATAATAAAGTCATATATGGTAATAATTTTCTTTCTGCATGGTCACTGCATCTGTATCATATTTTCTCTAGATTTGTTACACTGGTGTATCTATATTGTGTTGTATCTATGACCGTGCTTCAGGGTATCTTGTAAACAAGATCAAAGACTGGATAGGATCTGTGAAATTGTATTGAGGCTCCTTGCTCTTGTGGGCAGGGATTCTCATTAGTCTCTTTTAATTATATTGGCTAATCAAAACTACTGTTTTCCTAGTATCAATAGCTGCATCTCAATAAATGGGTGATTTGTTTTTGCAGCTGTACCCCAGGCTCGGAAGGCATCATTGACCCGGTTCTTGGAGAAGCGAAAGGAAAGGTAGAACTTTCATGCTAATTCCAAATTTTACTTGCCTGTGGTACTCAATCATCTTAGATAAGTAAACTAAAAAATTTTCAGTAAGCTACTATAATTTTACTACTTATTTCAGGACATGGAAAACTTGCATTAGTTTGTTTTTGTGGTTTGTGCCTTTCCTGTCCAAATATAAATTCGATAAGAAATTGTCCACTTTCAGGAATGCAGTGGATTTATTTGATGGCATTGCATATTTTTTTCAACCTAATTTCCCATTTTCAATATCAATTTTATGTAAGCTTGTGAGCCATTTTTGTTAAAAAACTCCTTGCTTTTCCTTACAGGGTGGCAACTGCTATGCCTTACCCTTGCATCAATAAATCTCCAGAGAATGCTGAATCCTCATCGGTTGACATTGCCTTTTCAAGCAACTGGCAGGACTCAAGGTGTTTGGGCCAACAGAAGAACAGTGCAGATAGTGGGGAGTCCCAAACTACAAAATTACAGATATAAGCTTATTTACATAATTTCAACAGCCCCTTCTGCCATTGTCGTATTTGCAATTAATTTGGGGCCCTGAGCACCAGAGGGGTGTTGTTGTTGTTGTAATACATTTGGTTAGGTGAAAGTTTTTTTTTATACGTGAATACAGTTCGAGTAGTTCACCCTGTAATGAGAGAGCTAAACTGTAAACTTCATTTATTTTTGCCCCTTTATATTTTTCCTGTTGCCATATTGCAGAAACAACACTGATTATGGCTATGGTTCTCAAAAGTCTCTTATGTTGTCATTCTTTGTTTGACTGCTTATGCTGCCAGGTGTGATGAACTGTGAACAATGCCTGATTTCACCAAAAGAACCATTAGTATCTAACATACTTTGCATTGTGTCAATGTTTTTCCTCTGATTAAATGGAAGATGAAGATGGATCAGAGCTTTCTTCCATTGATCACTCATTTTTCTTCTGGAAATATTGGGATTCGATTCCATGGATGAAATTTTTAGCAAGCACTAGTCTTAATGTAAAGCGTCTTGAGGCTCAACCATTGGTGGGAAGAGGAGGTATCAAAAAGCAAAAGAAATCCTAAAGTTAGTCCTTAGATTCCTTAACCTGATGTTAAGTTCCATCACCAGAACTGAGATTAATAGTTTCCTCCACAAGGCCTACCGTATCCTGAATGCATCCCAAGTTCCAAATGATTTTTTCTAAAAGAACCAGAAAACTGACTACAATTTAGACATTTCTTGTGAACGTCAGTGTTGAATTTCCGAGTGGTAAATCTCTTGGTTTGATCGATTAGCTCTAATTGTTGGGTTAAGTCATTTGGGCCTTCAGCCTGGATATGGATCGATTAGCTCCGGTTCCGGTTCCAACCCAGTCCGAGCGTGAACCCGACCCCGACCCCGACCCCGGCCCAAGGCCTGACCAGACCCGACCGTGACGAACGACTCCGCCCAGCCCAAATTCCAAACCCTAACCCTAACCCTCCATCCTCAAACCCCGCCGGCGGCACCTGGTTGTACTACGGCCTACCTTCGTCCGGTGAGAAGGGAGGAGGGCCAGCGATAGCCATAGATAAGAGAGAGAAGCAAAGAGGGAAGATGCCTCCGCAGCCTCCGCCGCCGCCGCCGCCGCCGCCGCTTCCACCGTCCACCGCTGCACCTTCCGCTGCCATTGATTGCCGTCCGCCACACGCCCACATCCACCGTTCATCGCTAGCCGCCGGTCCACCTTAAAGAGAACCAAGCGAAGAGGAGAAACGGATGGAAGTGGGAGGAGCTATGCCGCAAAGAGCCAGGCTCGTTAATCCGGCTTGGCTTTAGGCCAGGCCAACTCTAAAAAGGTAGAACTCGAGCCTCCCTCAAATTCTGCTTTCAATTCCGGCCCCAACTCCGAACCTTCTAGGACCCAAATCTCGATCCTTCGCCGGACGGAATCCGGGCCCATTTCCGGTGCCACCTTAATTTTTTTTATAAAAATCTTTTAACTTTTCGCATATATTCCGTTCCAGCCGACTTTATTATTATTATCATTTCTTTCACAGATGGTAGACGGTGGAGGCCTGGCGGAGAGAGAGGAGGGCGCGATGGACGAAGAAAAGGTGGCGCAGCTGAAGTCCTTCGTAAGCTACTGCAAGTCCAACGCCTCCGCCCTCCACGACCCCTCCCTTTCCTTCTTCAAAGAATACCTCGAAAGGTATCCCCTCTCCCCCTCTCTTCTTATTTTACCGAGTCCCTTTCTTCTCCTCGAACTTGTTAGATGAATTTGATCTGATAGATGGTTCTTATTTCTTTCAGCCTTGGCGCGCGGATTCCTCCGGTCGGTGATTCCTTTTCTTCTCTTCTTCTCCTCCTCTTTGTACCTCCCTGTTTTGCGATATTCGTTGCTTGCCTTGCTCTCTCTTTGTTTGATGTGTTAATTATAGCTTTATGAAGTGGGTTTGGCCTGTTGAGATATTTGATCAGAATCAAGAGTCTAGAGCTTTAGGGTTGGGTTTTTTTTTTTTTTTTTTTTTAAATCTTCTTATAGTTGATTTACTGGGAGAATAAAGTAGTGACTGGATATTTGAATTATTATTTGAAGCAAGTTTTCTGTCATCATGTCTTCTTCTCTTTATTGGTATATTATGATTGTTGTAGTGAAGGAGTACTCTTTTTTTCTTCTATTTTAATCTCCTATTTGGTGCCTTTTCCTTCTATCAATTATATCTAATTGTTGAACCAGTGATCTACTTCTATGAGTTCCTCATATATCCTATGTGATGGGATGCGGAGTGAACTTGAGACAAAGGAAGAGGGATGGAGTAGGAAGAGAGACAGGATCAGGAAAATATTCAACATTTATTAATCTAAAGCCATGATCCTCTCTCTCTCTCTCTCTCTCTCTCTCTCTCTCTCTCTCTACACACACATTATTCTAGTATAATTATTTATAATATATTATTCTAATATATATTTATAATATAAAGAGCGTCTAATAGCGAGAACACTTTATGTTATTCTAATGTATCTGAGACATACAAACTTTAAAACCAAAAGTTCTGTTCAAAGCCAAACACAAAATCCATTTAAATTTAAACTTAAACAGTAGTTTTGTATATTAATAAAAGTATGCTATCTTAAACCGAACTTTGAATTTCATTGAATGCTGAGAAGGTTCATCTCCTCTGGTAATTTTCTGAACCAACATATGCTTTCCAGTGTGGCTATCCATGCTTCATGAACTTTGAGTCCTCTTTGCTTGTGTGAGTACTTGGCAAAATATCAATGACCCCTTGTTGCTCTTTGATGTAGTGGAATAATCAAACTGTCTATGCTCAATATGTGATTTAAGCACTAGTGAGCTACTTCTGAAATTGTTTTATTTTATTGTAAAATGTCTCTTCATCACTGCATAAAAAAGGCCTCGTCACCACATAAGGAGAAAAGTTATGATAACATCTAGAGCACCAAAAACGTTTTCAAATTTTTCTTTTTAACTTATTCTTTTTTCTAGTTTATCTTGTGAGTTCTATAACACCCTTTGCCTTATTAACCTGTATCATTAGACGCTGTCAGTAACATGTATTGCACATGCCAAAAGTTCAGAACCATTTACAAACCACTCCTTCCTTTTGATTCAACCACAATTATTAAATGTGATGGATTTTATTTTTTGGTCGAATATTCCCTCTTGAATTAGTCTAGAGCACCACAAACAAATAAATTACATAAAGTAATAGCAATAATCTGCAACCTAACATCTTGTTATTTCATAGGATCACTGCCATCCATGAGATGATGCACAAATATGCTTGCAACTGTCACATGCATATCAATAACTTGCAACCTTGAAACAATCACATGAAAAGCATTTGATAAGACCATGGATGTCCATCGAATATGCTTCCATTTCAATCACTCACTTGCGGCATCTTGTGCTAAATATTTTATTTATATACAAAAAAATTTCATATCTCATGGTTAAAAATCCCTAGTATCAAATAACTATCTTCCATTGAAATAATCTTTCCTCTTGAGTCAATCATGTGCATCTACATGCCACATGCCAGCAGGTAGTATTTAAAGGATGAGAAGAATAAATTTTTTGTAGAACATGCATTTCAATGAATAAGGCAAAAGAGACGAGACCCTTGTATTCTAAAAATTAGGTGTATAAAGTATATTTATTCTAGATGAAGTGAAAAGGAGACAAAGTAGCATACTCCAACCTATGAGTTTTAGGAAAAGTGGAAAAGAGGTAAAGTTTAAAGTTTCAATCTTGAGCTTTAAATCATCATGTGTGGTTCTTGATCTATCTTGTAGCTTCCTCTGACACTTGGGGGGTGACATGTAAGACAGCCATGTCTGGTAAGCAGGAAAGCAGCTACAATATGAGAAGGAAACAAGGTAAAGAACAAGATCGATGGAGACATAATTCTACTTGCATTAAGTTGGGGTAGCACATGCCTCTTAGCTTTAAGGGCTAATTAGACAATGGTGTCAGATCCATGGACATACAATGAGCCTTCTTCTTTGTCCAACTCCATTTTGAACTGTGAGCAAATTTAAAGGCATAGAAGTTGTTGAGCCTATGCTGCATCTGTAGCTTCTGATTTTAGCTTATGTATGAGAGAAGATGGGATGTTCCCCACAGTTTATTTCTCACGAAATGAAATAAAACATCTACAGTTATAAACTATTCCTAGCTTTGTAGGTTGGGTTTGCATAAGGTTGGCCAGCTTTAACCAAATGGAAGTGAGACCAAGGGTTTTATGCCTGGGACCGCCCGGCTTTATCATACATTAATCCAACTCAAATTTAACCTGTGGACTGGTTCCATTGGGCCATTGGCTGGTTTAGCTTTATGCTCCATGTTATGCATGTGTGTCCTTGCATACAGAGTCATGTTAAAGTGCACACATATGCATAAACCCTCATTTTCATTGGTTGTACAATTACCACTAGATGCCCATGCTTGTATCAGAATATACCACAGCTATGATTTTGAAGCATTTCCATTATAACTATCTATGTGTGCATCAACTATGAGAACCAACTAAAATAGATATTTATGGTACTTATGCAGCACATTCTGATAGTTCAGATCAGAATATAACTCTTAGTTTTTGCCTTTGTTTTATTTTTTCTGTAACAGAGATTGTGGGGCCATAGAGCATGGAATGTCATAACAGACAAAACTAACCCAGTTCTTTTCATTGCGACATCTAAAAATTTTAAATATTTTGTAATTTGATTACCAAGTTGTTTCAGCTTAAGAGTTGTTAATATTTTGTTTTAAAAAATAAAAGAAAGCAAGCATATTCTTCATTTTTTCATATATTTCCTTCTGGTTTAAATTTTGAATAATATCGTATATCAAAGAGCATGATATTGCCATATATAAGTGCATGCTATTGCAAGCCCTTCAAATTTTAGAATATCATGTGCAGAGAGTTGAAATGAAAAATGAAAGGAATGCCAAAGAAGCTGTCATTGAGGATGAAATTGTTGAGTCAGATATTGAGTTGGATGGCAATGTAGTAGAACCTGATAATGATCCTCCACAGAAGGTCTGTTGTTAGAAGGCTGCTTTGGCATCATGAAGCCTTGTTTATTTTCTTGCTGACTTCAAAATATTTTTTTACAAGATGGGAGATTCCTCTGTTGAAGTTTCTGAAGAGAGCCGTGATGCAGCTCAGATGTGCAAAGCAAAAGCCATGGATGAAATATCTGAAGGTGGGCTATAACTTTGTTGTGATTGACATCTCTGTTTCTTTGTGCTATAGTGCTGATTACAATTAAATAATAATTCACACTAGGTAAACTGGATGAAGCCATCGGACATCTAACAGAAGCTATATTGTTAAATCCAAGTTCAGCTATTCTATATGCAACTAGAGGTAAGTCTAGCTGCACAAATATTTCCCTATTAGTTATCTTTTCTTTCCTGTTTTCTGAGCATTGTGTTACATCTGATGCTGCTGCAATTCTTATATTTTAGCTAGTGTTTTTCTGAAGTTGAACAAACCAAATGCTGCTATTCGAGATGCAGATGCAGCCTTACAGGTTTTAACCCACTTTCTAGAAGTAGTAAATGGATTACTTCCTAAGTTCAGTGCTTACTAGTGTCATGAGTTCATTTTCCTAGGTAAACCCTGACTCTGCAAAAGGATACAAATCTCGAGGAATGGCAAAGGCTATGTTGGGCCGATGGGAAGAGGCTGCTAGGGACCTACACTTGGCATCAAAATTGGATTATGATGAGGAGATCAACTTTGTGCTCAAAAAGGTAATTCAGCATCTTAAATGGAAGTACAAAAAACTTGTTGCATGATGTTGCACCTCATCTGCAGGTTGAGCCTAATGTGCGTAAAATAGAGGAGCACTGCAGAAAATATGAGCGCTTGAGAAAAGAGAGAGAAATGAGAAAAGTTCACTGTGAAAGGCAGCAAGCAGAGGTAGTTATGCAAATGGATTGCAGAAAGTTAACTTTTGATTTATTTGTTGTTTCCACTGATTCCTGATGCCAAGTGTTTAAGTGTCCTCAAGTGTTTAACTTAATAGCTTCCACAAATATGGGCAAGGGAACACTACACATGTATAAGCCATTGTTGCGATGCTTATATACATAGTAAAAAATTGTCACACTTTTTTTTAATTATAAAAAAATAAAAATATTAGTGTTGCATTACATATCTTACCAATTGTTCTGTTAGGTATTCTTCTACGAAAATCAGCGATAGCTTTGTTGTGGGTACAGACCTCCCAAAACAATTTAATGTATCAGCAGACTTTTCAAAATATCCAAAACTTCCATTGATGTTTAGATAATGAAGATTATGTTATATTATTTTGTTACAATGGCCACTACATAGCTGAAACAATTGTAATCATCAAGACAATATTAAGTCACAAAAACCATATGTGGGTTTAAGCCTGCCCACGCACCATGTTAGCCAAACAGATAGCTACAAATTAGAAGAGGTGAACATTTTCTCAGCAATGTTGAGACAATAAAATTCGTGTTCTAAAACCTTGGTAAGTATAATTGAGAAGAAAACTGATATTTCTAATTCTTGATATTTTTTTTTTGAGCAATACAATTGAAATATGCCACCACCAGGATTTGAATAACCAGAGAAGTCATAAAGTATAATGCAAAAAAACCACAAGAAAAAGAGAATTTTGTTTAATCTAATCTCGCACTGAATAATACCAGAGGCAATGAGACCAAGTTATAGAGACGGGATCTTTCCTTAGAATTGTTTGTTATTCATTTAGGATTTTACTCTTGATTGCTAATGAATCTATGGTTGGGAATCCCATTTATGTGTCTACCATCATCTTTTCTTTTTCTTTTTTTTTTTTTTTTTTGTGGCAGAGTACACAAGTAGCTTGAATTTGACATGTAAAAAATTGGATAGTGGTTGGATCGAATTTTAATTAGCATGGTACAGCACGTGGACCTGTGTTGAGTATAGTTGACGATTTCTTTTAATATATTATTTGAGATGTGTGATGCACAATTTTTGATGCAACTAACTTTAATGATAGATTAGTATTTATTTTGGAGTATGGTTTAGGTCTATTCCAATTGTAAACATAATTTGTGCCAAGGGCTACATAACCGACCTGAACCACCTGGCTCGAGGTATATTGTACTGAATTGGCATGGAGTTGAGCCAGTTTATTGGTTTGGTATGGGATTTGGTCCACACTGGCCCATACTAGTTCGAATCAAGTGAAATTGCCCAGTTCTGCTTGGTACCAATTGGTACCGTCTCAATACCAACATGTATTGCTTGGTTTCAAATGGTACTATCATAAAAAGTGTCTCAGAGATATCTCATTATGGGGTGTAAATCGTACCATTCCGTTTATACTGTGACAAACTAGTAATGTGTTGGTATGGTATCTGATATTGAGATTGCAAACCTTGGTTTGTGCTTTAGGCCTACCTAGACATGGACCTTGAGTTTTGGAACGTACTAAAAATAAATAAATAAATATATATAAAAAAAATATAATTGCTTGATTTTATGTTACATATAAAAGGTAAATGAAACATTACTTTTTTTTATTTTTTTATTTTTTGCAAATTAGTCCCCAAAATCTGCTTTATTTGCATATTAATCCCTATCATTTTCATATTTATGTAGAAGTCTGTGAATTCATCCTTCATCTAGTTTTCATCAACCAAATCATGATCAGACCATGCTTGGGACTTGATAACTTCTTGCTCACTTCATCCTTTTCTCCAATCACCTACTTCTTACTTAGGGCTTGGCTGCTAGGGGACCGACAATAGAGAGGCACAGGTTAAGGGGCCAGTTATATGTGAGAGATAGAGGTAAAAATGTCTAGAAGATTTGAAATTAACACTGTTAGAATAATATAAGTAGAATATTCTATTGCTATCTTGTTAGCTTAACCTGAGGAGTGTGCAAGCAATAAGTTAGAAGATTTAAGGGATTAAATATAATGCAGAAAAGAAAGGGATTAATATTCAAATATGAAATATTTCAAGGACTAATCATCAAAAATCCTTTAAGAAGTTATGTTATCGAGATTTTACAGATAACTTAAAAATAATTCAGTGTCAATATACTTTTTATGAAAGGTTTGACAATTTAAGCAATAACATTTCTGTAATCTGATTGAACTTTATTGCATAGAGGAAAAAGAAAACTTGCATCTGAGATATCTTAGGTATGAAGTTCAACATGAATTTAATCCATGAAAAGATACAACTCAATTAGCTACATGGATCCTTTTCCTCCATTTTATTTGGTTTGGGGTCATAGTTTTTGAAAGATGTGATATATCAAATCCTTTCTTACTACTTCATTACATGTGATTTTCAATCTATTTTTGATCCTCTTTCCTTCTATATGTATCAAATCACTTCTTCATAACGGTGCATCTCTTGGCATATGTTGTACTTGTCCATGAAAGACACAGCATATTAAAAGGAAAGAATTTGAGAAACTAAGAAAAGAACTAGCTTGGCATACAACATACAAAGATAAGAGATCCACAATTTTTGGCTACATAACAAGAGAGGGAAAAAGTATAAAGCATATGAAAGAGAATGAGAGGTTAGAAGTTGATGTGTGTACGTGCAAAGGGTATGGAGTTATGGGGTAAGGAATAATGAGTAGGTGATGGTGGATTTCAAATATGAATCATATTTGAAGTCTGATTGATGTGCAAATAAAAAAATACTTGCAAAATAGGAGACGGCTAGATTTTAACAGAGAGTACTTTATTTAAAGTCGACATGAGATAGGACAAAATTAACTTGAGATCTTGATTTGTGTGTGACATAATTGGAGTGGAAGTCAATTGTCTGTAATAGGTGAATAATAATGGCTCGTTTGGTCATGTCATGATAGCCTCTTCATTTACACTTCACATGATTGAGAATCTTGTGGCTTTTTCAGGAGAGCATGTCTAGACTACTAGTTGAATATGGACTCAAAAGAATAATGGTTTATGATGGAGATTTGTTTGAATGAAATGCAGTGGAGATTTTAGATTCAAGTGGGTGTGGCTGAGAAAGAACTGTTGAACATGGTTGGGAGTGTGGGATTAGGCCAATCTTGAAGGGGTTTTGGATTGTCAAGATCGAATCATTGAGACCCCAATTCTATAAAGGAGCTTTTCTTGTATCTTATATGAAAGAGGGTATTCATCAAGATTGACGCATATATGAATTTAGGGGAAATTACAGCAAAATCCCTTCAAGTTTGTCTAATTTGCACATTGACCTTCCAAGAAAAAAAACATTGAAGATCCCAAAACTTTCATTTTGGTACACAAAGACCCCCTCCATCCATCTCCATCAAGAGGCGTTAGCATGTGATGGTTACATGACAGTAAATTTTTGGGAGAATAGCAAGATTACCCTTCAAACTTGGCTTTGAAGTCTGAATGGAAGTAAAACTACCATGATTTTATTAGGGCAAATTTGACTTTTCATTAAGTAGCTTAATGGTGTTAAGGGTAGATGGACAGAATGGGCCTATGTGTATCAAAATGAAAGTTTTGGAGTCTTCAGTTTTTTTTTTCTTTTGGGGTCGATGTGCAAATCAGTCAAACTTGAAGGGATCTTACTGTAATTTCTCCTTAAATTTAATAGTTGGATTTTCTATTGGCAGAATTTATTCATGCTTTTATAAAATTTAAGACATGTATGCTAGTTGTCTAAGAAAAACAAAATAATAGAATAGCCATGAATTTGTGGTTGTTTAAGTTATTTATCAAGTTCAATTAGGATTATTCAAGTTGTATTAAGATATGTAAATTGATAATTAACCTTGATAACTATTGTGAAATGATAATGACATTTCACTTAAATTGTCTACATGATGATGATAACTTTATGAGAAAAGTTAGGAAGATCTCTTGGCTTTCTAGTCTCCATCTCTTGTGCCCTAATCAATAGGTGTACTTGGTGTCTCTTAAAGGAAACATCATAAAATACCCCTTGTTATCTATAGTGCCTCACGTCTTTACTCTTTACTAGAAGGAAAAAGATTATTCACGTCTCTATGAGGAAAAATTGCCCAAGTCCTTCGCAATCTTATTGTGTATAGACTACAGAAACGTTGATTGATATGGTTCAAATGACAAATTATTTTGACTTGCTTTTTAAAATTTTTAGATGAACCTTGATCAAATACAACCGTTGAAATAAAGATGAGTTCTTTAAGAAAGGATCATCCCCATATAGAGTTTGGGTCCAAGGTTTGAAATCTTGAAGCTTGCTATACCATGAGGCCTTCGTAGTGAAGAAAAAAGAAATAGAATATTGATGATTTGTTCTCGTCTCTTCCTCTTGTTGGATAATTGAGAATTTTTTTTTTTTTTTGAAATTTGGATGTTTTACTGGTTCGGATTTTTCAATTTCAAGAATTTTTATTTTTAGTGAGATTTTTGAATTTTTTTGTTTTGGTGCTTTAAATCATGGTTTCAAGTCCGATGGGATGTTGGGATAGATTGTCTCAAATGTTGGGATGGGACCGCGTGACTTAGGACACCTTTGGTCTCGAGTGTTGGGATTAGGATGATGACGCGTCTTATTCCATGAAAAAATTAGAATAGCTCCGTCTTTTAGGATTTAAAACCTTGGTTTGGATTTTGTTGATATATATATATATATATATATATATTTGCCTAACCTTGTAAGTCTATTAGAAAAAGAGGAAAAAGGCGAAAGAGATGAAAGTGAAAAAAGAAAGGAGAGTAGTGGAGAGCAGGTAGAACCACGGTTTTAGGTCTCGGTGGGATATCTCATGAGATGTCAGGATGAGTTGTCATCCCAAGTATCATCACAGCATCCCTATTAGGGCATCTTGGGACACCCCTTGTCCCTAGTGTTGGGATGGTGGTGCATCCCATTTCGTGAAAAAATTGGGATGTTCCCGTTCGATGGGATTTTGGGTAGAATTGGAGTGATAGCAAGGAAAGGTAGTAGAGGAATTGGGCATTGGTAGAGTGGGAATAGAGAAAAAACAGATGGCAGGAGGGTTGTGATCATTGGATGTGGGTATTAGAGGGTATGTCAGGAATTAAATTAAATAAAGACACCTGTTCTCCTTTTGTTTCTCGGCTTCTGTGCTTATGGCAACTTGTGAGAGGCCTTTTGTTTCTCATCTTCTGTGCTTATGGCAACCAGTAAGAGGGCATGGGAGCATAGCTTTGGAAGCTTGGTGTGGTTGCCTAGCTTCCCTCTATATTACAAACAGTTGCATTATATTTAAATATGGAGCACTTGGAAGAAAGAGTCTCCTATATGACACTTCAAAAAAGTGCCAAGTGTTGATGCTTTTTGTTGATGTTAATAGGCCATTTCAAAATGGAGTGTCTAGCCATGTGTTGTGGTGTGTCCTACCATGTCCAAGTGTCCATAAGAGAGGACACTTCTGGAACCTTAAAAATGTAAAGTCCAGGTGGTTGTTACATCTAATGATGTCCATTTACTTGACACCAATTTCATATATAAGGGAGAAGAAGAAAGGGCAACCTTCAAGACAACTTTTGTAAGTTTCTCAGCTGTATGTTAACTCATTTTCTCATGAGTCTTGACTAACCTGCTACATGGATTACCTCAAATATTTATCTACTGACAAATGATTTCTTACATAAATGTTTTTTTTTTTGAAAGCAGGAGCATGAGTTGAAAGATTCGCTGGCTTCTTTACAAGATGGTATGTCGATGTGTTCCTCATTTTTTAAAAAATTCTAATTCTTCTTGAGAGCTTGCAACCTCAACATTTTGTCATTTATCTATCTATCTATCTGTTTGCAAGTTTGACCATCATTTTGTGCATTATTCTATATATGCACCCACCCTTATAAACATGGAGGCACATTCTTTTGTTTTGTTATTGTTCTGCATGATCTCATTTGTCATTAACCTTGGATGGTCATTGTTCCTCTTTCATTAACTTGATGTAAGCTCATACTGCTTGTCTGGTTTGATATACCAAATGCGTGGGTTATATGATTAATTTTACAACATGTATATGGCATGTTTGTATGTATTATTTACATATTTTTGTGTATCCTTAACCTACGTAGAAGTGTCAATATTTCTTCTATGTGGAATGATTAAACAGTTGAAGCACAATTTTGAGTTAGGGGTTGCACTAATTTCTTGCTTCGAAGGGCCAAACCCTTGAACTAAGCTACATTACTTTCCAGTAATGGCTCATGTATATCATGGGGTGCAGAAGAGCCAATACCCTAACCGGTCCCTTGAGTGGCATCGGTTGTGCTGTGGTAGTAGGTGTCAGCCGTTGCATGTGCAGGTATCTGGCTAAGGTAAAACCACTTGTCAATGGTCTTAAACATTTTCTTTACTATGGGTGGTAGGACTTAAACCTGGCCTTTGGGCACAAGAGCCAATACCCATCCCCCTCTTTTTGTCTCTCTTCTTGCAGATATCTTAAACATGGATGCAATCTTGTACCATCATTTCTGCCACTCCTGATTGACTGGCTTATCTTGAAACTCAAATCTGGCCTTTGGGCACAAGAGGACTTGGCTATCCTAGATCCACTGCCCTTTTCAAAGTGAGATGGTTCAAACTGTACTTTGTGCCTTGCCACCTTCTCTCTTTAACAAGCCTCCTCGCTAGCCCCTATAGCTATCTAGAATCTAGGTCTTCTCCATCATGTCATATGGATTTGACTTATCATCTGGATCTCTCATGTGACAGGCCGATGGCTGTGAGGTTGGCCGATCACACTCTGCTTGTTTATGTGCCTTCCCTTCTCTTCCAAGAGACCGCCAAGTATTCTCTTATGAGATGACATACTTCATATAACATTTTCTCGCACTTGCACATTTAGATAACCATGACCTGGAGGCTGTTTATCATAGTCACCCTATCTCCCCCACCTTCATAATCCATTAGTTGCATTTCCACTTGTGCTAGTTGCTCGGCATGTTTCAATGTTGCTGCTAGACATTGGGCCTCTCTTCCCACTTTTGAGGTCCATTGGCTGATCTGAATGTGTGGTCATGCAATTTCAATGAGAGGCCATCAAACATGCGGATAAGCTTGAGTTAAACTCATATTATGCATATCTATAATTTAGTTACAAATTATGATTTTTCTTTCTGAAAGGTCCTTCCCATGGAGCACATGTTTGTTTCATATGCTTCATTCAGGCCTTTAAAAAAATATGCAAAAGCTCTATAACTTTAATTATAATTTTAAACTCATTTTATATATTGTTTCAATTAGTTAATGAATGTTATAATTATAAATACCATACAATAGTTATAATTTGCATAAGTACATCAATTTTGTGCTAATACTTTGGACAATAATTACTAATCATCGATATATACCGCTGACTTTTCCTGAGCTTTTAAATTCATAGCTAGTTTTAATTATTTTTAATTAAAAAATATTTTATTTATTTTTAATAGAAAATAGTTTTAAATTCATAACCACTCTTACAGCAACTCCCAAGAGGTACTATATTTATTTTTTTCCAGTCTGAGAAAAGGTTTTTTTTTGATCAGGTTGATTTTTTCAGTCTCAAACATGCCTAGAATTAGTGTGATCGCTGCCAAAAATGGTAGCATGCACCTACCTTCAGTCTAAGCATGCCACTAATTATTTTCTGAAAAATATTTTATTTTTAGTTTTATTTATTTTCAATCCAAAAACTAATACTCATATATATTATATATTTAAATAATAAATCTTTAAAAAATTATGCCACCATGCAAAACTGTGCTAGATCTATAACATATGAGATCATGCCCCCCTCCCCAAAAAAAGAAGCATTATTATGATTCCCTCTTTTTCCATTATCAATCATATTTTGGCAGAAATTGAGAAAAGGAGAGAAGGGTTGGTAGAATAACTTGATAAAAATATTTGGAGCTTCAAATGCACTGATTCGCAACCAAATCTTTAAGAAATGGAGCCTCACTCGATTCCCTTCCCACTCTTCTTCTCTTCCTATTTGGAATGAAGGAACAAAATGCGATCCTTTTGACATGATACTGATTGTTGATGGTGCGGAATTGATAGGTTCCAGTGTATCTCTTGGCATTGATTGATGGTGAGCAAAATAAACCAGTTCACCCTAGCTCACCCAGGAATCAAGTGCCAGTCTTGGTTCCTTGCCAAGTTAGTATGATATGCCCTGTATCTTTTGGCTCAATCCAGTTCTTTAGATAGTGGCCTGAACCATTTCACATGTAGGATTTATTGTAAGAATTTTTGGCCTAGAAATGATATGAATTGAGAAAACATATTATCTAATTTACTGTCAGTTATGGTGAGATAGAAATATCATTATATCCTATAGAGAATTATTTGAGAAAAAAAATCTAGAGAATACCTATAAGTTGGCCACATTTAGCCACGCATGCAGCTTTTTAATCATCACCATATGTGTTGTTTTCACTTTCCAGTGAATTTTAACTTTCTATCCCTTTTAGTTTGATGTATCAAATGACCTTCATTAAAAGTAAAGGTTGGTTGTCAAACAAATGGGCAACTCCCTATGGTAGATTGGTGAGGAAAGCAGGGAGCAAGATTGTTTAAAATATTTTAATCTGGGAATGCATTACAGTTGGTGCTTTTAGAGTTTCACCACCTGATTTGCTATGTTGGATCCATTAAATTATGCTAATGGAAATCTAACAAGTCGACTTAGATTGCTGTAACCAGTATGGGATGAGAAAGTGAAGCCATGCTTACCCAAAAGGACAAAATTCATGCTCATGTGCATGAGGGCTCCTACACACAGTACAAATCCAATTAGTATAGAATTTAACAAAGATACCGAAGAAGAGCATGGAATCAACTTCATATAGGTGACCAACATAACTTTTTCCTTAGTTTGCTTTGCTTCTCAACTTGCTTTTGTATGGGCACTATGACTAGCATATGTGCATGTCTACACACAAACAAATACATTTATGTTTGTGTACGTATGTATATGACAGTACTTGTGCACATATACATTTATATAATCTTGTCTATTTTTGTGTGTGTGTGTGTGTGTGTGTGTGAGAGAGAGAGAGAGAGAGAGAGAGAGAGAGAGAGAGAAGCGCTAGAATTCTGCACCAAATAGTTCCCATGCAAAATCTACAATAACTGTTTTAAAATGAAAACCCACACCTTTGATCATGATGTGTAATGTCTCAATTGAGAAGAAAAAAAAAATGAGTAATTTGAATTTTGAAGGTCTCTTACATCAAGTGAGCGCAAATATATGTATTCGTGTGTGTGCCAGCAAGCATGCATGTGAGTGTTTAGTCTGCATAATATCTGATGACATAAACAAATTTCACATTTTTTACATGATATAATGATTCAAGCTAATAAAGTAACACTAGGAGGGCACCATTGAAGCCTCTTAAATAAATTTGGTACTTGTATTTATGACTTTCCCAGTTGACAAACCTTAAATATGGTACACACACACACACACACACACACACACACATATATATATATATATATATATATAGAGAGAGAGAGAGAGAGAGAGAGAGAGAGAGAGAGATACATGTGTGTGTGTGTGTGTGTGTGTGTTGTTTTACCATAATAATATATCATTAGTGATATTAATTTTATTGCACTAAACCTGGGTAATGTATATGAGATTTTAGGTAAAGATACAGATTCTACTTCTGATTGCAAACTGATATTTTGCAATGTTTTTTCAACCTTTGCTCCTGTAAGACCTACTCACAGCAAAATACAACTCAAATGAGTGCTTTGATCCACAGGAAGTGTTATCAGCATCCATTCTTCGAATGAACTGGAAACTAAATTCAAGGCTGCGTCAAGGTTGTCTCGATTGGTCGTTCTTTATTTCACTGCAACATGGTGTGGGCCCTGCCGCTTCATGGCACCTGTTTACAAGAACTTGGCAGAAAAGCACCGCAACGTTGTGTTCCTGAAAGTGGATATAGATGAGCTTGGGGATGTAGCTCAGCACTGGGATATCAGCAGTGTTCCAACCTTTTTCTTCGTGAAAAATGGCAAAGAAATCGACAAGGTTGTGGGGGCTGATAAGGGTGGGCTGGAGGGGAAGGTTTCCCTGCACGCAGGCAGGTCATGAGCTGCAATTGGAGTTGAAGTTTGGTTTCAGTCGTTGCATTATACGCTCTTGGAGATTTGGACACACCTTTATCAAATTTGTACACTAATCAAGGAGGTGAGATTGAAGCCCTGACTTGTTCATATGAGTTTATACTAATTTACATCTTACTGCCAACAACATTAAATTAAGTTTCTATATGTTTTGCTGGAATTAATGGCATATAAAGCTAGTGAGTTAAAGAGTGAATCAAGCAGTAATGAAACTATTGTTCACAATGGAATGCTTGAGAAAGAACGTAAGAAGGGAGGGCATCTCTTACCTGAATGTGAGGAGAAAGCTTTCAAATTTAGTGACAGGACTTTCAGATTAACCATCAGAGGAAACAAGAAGACTAGGCACTGCCACTAACCTCTAGATAGCATGGTTTCCTTCTCATCTTCTCCGAGTTGGAGTTTTGGCTCAATCGCTGCTGTGAGATGGGTTCTAGCTTTCTCCTTCTTCTTCCCTCTTTTTTTTTTTTTTAATGTTTATTTATTTACGAAGAGAAGAATGAATATTTTTATAAAAGGATCAAGGAAAAATCATTTCGACCTACTGTGGGAATGATTTGGAAGATCCTAAACTAAAAACAGTAATATTTACTAGCAACAATATAATAGAGGTGGTCAGTTGATATAGGTTGATTAGAATTTGACTCAAATTTAATATAGCATCCATGGTTTTGAAGGAAATATACTGCCATGGCTTAAAATATGAAATTAAAAATGATTGAATGAGAGTATCATCATATAACTCTAATGAAATATGCAATTAAACAACATTTATCAATCTTTTAGAGAGTTCGAAGAAATGATTTATATTTTGATCCTCTTATTTTGTGAATTGAGAGATCTGGAAATCAAGATTCTAATTTATAGAGATACATTAGGGGCAACCATTTTTTTTTTTTTTTGGTATATTGGAACATTTTATTTTGGAGCAGAAATAATCTTCATATTTCTATTTTTTTGGTTTGAGACTACAGACAAACAAGATTTATCTCGCTTTGTTTTTTTTATTCTTTGTGAGTATTGAAAATATTTTTCATCATAGGTTGGAGATCTACCTCTATGAAATAAAAGATCTAAATGATCAACTCTATAATCAATTATGAGCATTAATGGGTGTTTAAATCCTTCATTTGAATAAACTGAAACTCTTTATTTTTATTAGATGATCATGACACTTTTCAAAAATAGAAATTCTTGACCATTAGAGGAATAATATTATAGTTTTTGTTCAAAAAGATACTAAAATAGATGGTTGACTCATTTCATACTAGAAATAATCATATGAAATCTTGGGATAGCATGGATTTTTATTTCTCAATGATATTTTAAGATGAAGAAAATTGGATGAAACCAATGAAATTATTCCATAGAAGTTCATCGATGTTTTCTTTTTATTCCTGAATGATCCATATCACTTTTAGTTCTACTGTAATAAAAAAATCTTTTCTTAGTGGAAATTAAAAAAATTATATGTGACAAATGCAGTGTAAATAAGTTGGAAGCTTATGACGACAACGAAGATGAGTAAATCCCTCCGTGGTTAACTGGTAATTGACGCATAAAGGCTGACCTTTCATGGCTTTATCCTTGCAGCCCTTGCCAAGGCAAGGGCATCCAAAGCGTATATTCATTAAAGAATAGTCTATGCCATCTAATAACAATAATAATAAAAGAATAAAAAAAAGGCTCTGCTGTGGTCCTGGGGGACGGGCTACCCAAGGCTGCAGGGAAAAAGACAGCGATTAGGCTCTAAATTAGTGACTTGAGATGGATAAGAATGTACCCACATGCATACATTCATAACATCCAAAAAAAAAAAATAAAAACAACCATCCCGTCCAAGTTAACACATGATGAATTAGGAGCCAACGCTAAAGCCATCAGACAACTTGCTCTCAAGATATTAGTAATTAGCCGAGGAAATGACCACCAGCCTGAGCTAGTGTTTACAACGTGATGTAGTACATTTCTTTTTTTCTTTCTTTTTTTGTCCTTTTTTTTTGTGTGTGTGTGTGCGTGTGTGTGTGTATTCTTCTTCCACGGCATGCAAAATTAATATTAAGAACCATATAAATATATTATTGATTTATGATGCCATATCAATAAAGTATGGCATAGATTTGTCTGAAGTCAGGTGGTATATATTGATGCCAAATGATATGGTGTGGTTTCACTTTATTTGGACCAATTCAGCTTATATCGTACGGATGCATTAAAGAGATGAAATGATACAGATAGCATATGCCAGTATGAATTAGTAAATATATATAAATAATATTTCTCGATAATTGATGATGCTGTTTCAGACGAACAATGAATCAAAAAGAGCACCTAAAACTAATTAAATAATCAATTAATAATAGTCTCCCCATTCATAAATAAAGTGGTTGATAGAAAGACGAACGAGACTCCTTCCCATGGATTTGAGAAAAGTAAAAACTTTCAGATAGAGAGAGAGAGAGAGAGAGAAAGACGAACAACTCATAACCAGAACCAGAGCCAGCCAAGCCACCCAATGGATCTCACTTCCTCTCATTCTTGGAGTAGAACCTGAGGACCACGTAGAACAAGAGCCTATACAACACACCCCATGCAAGCAGTATCATGACGTCCGCCCACACATTGTCGAAATGTATGTCCATGGAGGTGAGCACGTCCTCGCCGATCAGCGGGCAGGAAATATTACTCTCCCTGTGTAGATCGCTGATCTTGATATCACCCAGCGGCCCCGGCGAGAGATCTTTGCGGTCCCCATGGTAGCACCTAGCCCCTTTGAACTCGTTCACGAGCAGCGCCTCGAACGGGTACTTGATCGCCGATATGTAGTGCAGCCCCCGCCAGTACTTCGGAATCTGCGTCCGCTTCAGGAAGAAGCCGCACGTCAGGAAGAAGAGCGCCGTCGTCGCGATCACCACCGCGTAGCCCGTGATGTAGCTGGGCACGAGCGCGCTCACCAGCATCACGTACGAGTTGGTGGTGATCAGCGATGCGTAGAGAATGATCCAAAAGTGAATCAGGTTGCACTGGAGCTCCAGCATGAATTTGGTTATGACCGCAAAGGT
Organism: Metroxylon sagu; assembly: GCA_017589505.3. Taxonomy (NCBI): domain Eukaryota; kingdom Viridiplantae; phylum Streptophyta; class Magnoliopsida; order Arecales; family Arecaceae; genus Metroxylon; species Metroxylon sagu. The sequence continues at coordinate 283,007 of JACVBY030000621.1, forward strand.
GAAGCCTTGGATGGCGAAGAAGGGAAGGTAGACGAGGAGGGAGGAGATGACGTAGGACGAAGCGCGGTAGGCGTTGTGCGAGGTCTCTCGGATGAAGATGAAGCGCTCCTGGATGAACGTCGGGACGGCGTCGTTGGAGGAGAAGAAGACGAGGCAGACCGCAAAGATGTAGAAGTTGAGGAGGCGGTTGATGGTCGTGAAGCTGTCGTCTTTCAGGTGGTGGAAGAGGGTGGAGAGGATCACGGCCATGACGGTGAGCACGACCTCGCGCGAGAGGAAGAGCTCGGGAGTGCGGATGACGTTGAGGGCGGTGCGCCAGGAGAGGACCATCACCTCGCGGAGCCACGGGTTGGCGAACTTGGCGCCGTCGTGGGGGTGGTCGAGCGGCTCGGGCGCCGCGAGGTGGTAGGCCGGCGGTGGGGGGTTGACGAACACCGGGGTCTGGAGGCGTGGGGTGGTGGCTTGGCTGGAGTAGTAGGAGGTGGAAAGGGGGGTCTTGGCCGGCGTGCGGCCAGGTGTTCGAGCTGGGGTCCAGGAGGGCTGGCGGTGAGGAGTGCCGGTGACCCCGTGGTAGAGCCACACTGAGAAGTCTTTGTAGAAGTGGGAGGCGAGTCTTGGCTGGTACATTCCACTTTGCAAAGGGGTCTGGGTCCGGGTCCGGGTCCTGGTCCTGGTCCTCCTCTCCAGGGAGTTGTCGAAGTCGTCCTCGTCGTCGTCGTCCTCTATGTAGTAATCAAACTGGGTGGGGTTACGCGCCGGCGTGAGGTTGGCGGCGGAGAATTGCTGGCTGTTGAGTGGAATTTGCCGGGCAGGGTTGGAGGGCTTCTGGTATGGGGTCTTGGGGGTCTTGGGGATTGGAGTTCTTGCAGCCTGGCTGGGCTTAAGGCCGTCGCGCTGGTATTGGACCAGAGGGTCAAGGCCGAGGATCGAGTCATCATACTCCTTGATGACATCCAAAAGGTATTCGATGCTGTTCTCGCCGTCGGGGACCGGCCGGCCGAAGCCTGCGAGGTGGGCCGGGAGGTTTGCCGGGCTCCCCATATAGATCAACCACCCTCTGAACAAAATTTGAGGACAACAGCACCAAAGGATCAAATCAGTTGTTAGAAACACTAGCCGAATAGGATGTAAAATCTTGAATTGTTTTTCTCTAGTTCGATGGATTGTCTGATTCTTGATCTAATTACAGTTCAGAAAACCACTTCTGGGAAGTTTTAAGGGAAGAATATTTTGCCTCTTTTACATAAAATTATGGCAAGACATTCTACACCACCATAAAATTATGTTAGTGTAGAGTGGTTTAAAAAAAAATTGCTGCAGAATGATCTTTTGATGGTGCAGAAAGATTTTCATATCTGAACTTTAGCTTGAGAATAAATTAAGCAAATAGCTAGTTGTGATTTTTCTGGGCAAGCTCTATTTGTGTCTTATAATTGGGAGAGCAGCTGCTATGATATTTACAACAATTATTGAATTGCCAGCGAGAAATTGAACCCTGTAAAAAGTTGCTTCTTTTATAAATTACCAATATCTCTTCTTTTCTTCTGCTTTATTTTTAGTTTTCTGAGCAAAAGAGATGGCATGGCCACTTTCTTTCACTCATTTCATGAGATCAGTATCTTTCAGGACAACAACATGAAGTTCTTAATTCTGAAAATCATTATGTTTAAAGAATAAAATCTCTGTGGTGCATGTTCTCCTTGATCAAATGTACTGGAAGTCATTTAACAGAACAACAACAATATTCTTATGAAAGAATTGGTGAAATATAATCAACTCTGTCTACTTACCACCTATCGATTTCTATTGAGGGTCTGCTTCAAGGAAAATCAGGCGATCCAACTTTTTTTCTTTGACATAATTCTAATTATTCGAACCATGTCTCAATTAATAGGCACATGGTGTTTAACATATGCATTTGTGTAATTCTTTGCTATTATACTCACCTTGCGAGGATGACCACCCGGTCCAGAAGCATCTGTATCCTAAAAGATGGCTGGTGAATGGTCATGAGTACAATGCTTCCTCCCTTTGCAATCTCCTTTACCTTCTCCACCACACTATAAGCACTGGTGGAGTCAAGACCTGATGTGGGCTCATCAAGGAACAACAGGGATGGCTTGTGTATGATGTCGATCCCAATCGACACCCTACGACGCTCGCCCCCTGACACACCACGCCGGCCTTCATCACCTATGTATGTGTGAGCAGCTGTCTGTTCATCACTTAAATATATTCAGCTACAATCTAGAATTTCAGACAGTCTAGACATGTACATGGTGAAACAAAGGGTAGATGTTAAGTGTATGCAAGGATGCATAAAGAGTTATACTGCAAAGATAAAATGGAAATTGGTTGATTGAGATGATATATATAGGCATGTATGACAAAGATTGTCGTGATGGAACAAAGTTATTTGAATTTATGTTGGAAAACTGAAGAAAGAACAGGGTACGGCATAGCAAAAGTTATGTAATGATGCTATAAATTTGGAAACACATATAGATAAATCATGAAACTCCAGATGGTTGATATTAGAATTGCTAATCATGATTCAATTGATCACTGAGAGTGGACTGATTAACCTGCAGACCGAGCTGGTCGAGGAGCTCCCACACTCTCTGCTTCTTCTCGGACTTAGAGATGGAAGGAAGGAGCCTAACTTCAGCAGCAAACATGAAGGTTTCAAACACTGTTAGCATGGGGAAGAGCTGGTCATCTTGCATGACATATGATGATATCATCTTCATGTAGCTGGTGGTGACCTGCTCAAATGAAATCCATGAAGCCCTTTTATCATTATTATTCATGCAACTTTGTTTTAGCATTTAAACAACTATACATCTAGACTAACCGGTCTTCCATCTATTTTGACAGATCCTTCAAGGCTTCCCTGAGCAATCCTTCCGGCCAGCGCGTCGAGGAACGTCGACTTTCCGGCACCACTCGGGCCTAGTATGGCAGTGACTTGGCCTCGGAGGGCCTGGCCGGATATGTCATTGAGCAGATAGGCCTCCTTTTTAACCCAAACACCTTCTTTCTTCTGCTTCTTTATCACACTGTAGGAGAGGTTCTGGAATTCTAGGCCCTGGCCTGGGTACAACTTCTCGACCGGCGCTGGCGCACGGCGATCGACGGGCTTGTCCTGGACAAGAAGGCTCTCTAAGCTTTTGTTACCTGTCCGGCGGTAGGCCATCTCGGAGCTCTTTTTTGGGTACATATCTCCCTGGTCTTTCAGAGGCTGTCTTTTGGGTTGAGCTGCTGGCCTCTCTCAGGAGGGGCTTTGGGTTGTTGGATTTAAAGAGCTGGCTTTGGTGTCTCAAGAGAGGCTTGAAGGCGATGTGTTTGATGGGTATTGAAAGAGACAATGGAAGAGATATGGAAGGACCGGAATGAGGTTGGAGCTCTCTGTCAAGTTCTTTGGAGTTGATGTTGCTTTGGCTTCGGTATTTCAGATGGGATTTGGTGCTTGTTCTGACGTTGAAATAGAGAAGAATGTAAGACAGCCGTTTCAGTTTTCACATTGGAAGGCTCCAACCTGCCATCTCAAAGAAACTTCCTTCCATCCGGCCATTTAAAACAAATTCCTTGACAGATGCTAAATTTATTTGTCATTTCGTAAGAACAGCATGATGCACCGCTCTCCTAAATCTGCAACAACTTATAATTCACAAGTTCTAAAGGCCTCCTGAAGTCTTCTTTGCACTTGAAAATATTATAATTCACAAGCTTCGGCATCTTCTAAAGGCCTCCTGAAGTCTCTTTGCACTCGAAAATATTTTGCAATACCATGAGAAAACTTGTGCATTAGGGAGGGAGGGATCAACTCCAAAGGCAGGAAGAGAAGCAACAGGTAGAAAGCAAAACATTATTCTAGCAGCATTGGAACACCATACCCCGGACTCGATCACATAGACACTATGCTATTTCCAAGCTCAGGAGGGTCATCGTTTGGTTCGCAATCACTATCCTGGCAGCTTAGGTAGGTCATAGTTTGACTCGCAATCAACCTGAAACACCTGCAACTTAGGTCCCCTGAACAAATTCCATGGATTGCAAACGCTATTGCTAGACAAGACGGTGCCATCCTCATGGCCAGCAGGCTGTTCTTGTAAGTTGTTTTCAGATTCTAAGCAATTCTAAGAAGTCGGGGCCTTCAGTGTAAACTGTGCGCTATTCATGCTCCATATATGTTGCATTGCAAAATTTTCCATCAAAACAGGAGTAGCGCAATTAATTTATTTAACACAGTACAAATTTCAAGTAAAAACACCAAATAAGTCATTTCATTTATACAAACCTAAAGTAAACAATGAACAGGACTGTACAGACACATGACATAGGACAACCTTATAGATGATGACGATGATGATGATGATGACGATGATGATTCCTCCCCGCCGCAAAGGATGTCAAATTATAGTTTCCTATCAAAATCTACAAGAAATCAACAATTTTCCAAACAAGTTTTTGACATCTTCAAATCAAGCAGGGGAAAATCAAGCTGCAACAGAGTTCATCGAGCAGTTGACGGCACCCAGCAGAATCACAGAGAGTGGTCATCACTTATTTTGCTGTTCTCGAGTGCTTGATAAGCCAGTCTATCACAATGTCTATGTTGATGGAATCCTTGCATGAGATCATGTAGCAGCAAACCTCCCGGTCCTCGATATACTCCAGACCTCTGGATTTCATATTAACATCAACAAGAGTTAAGACTGAAGTAATAATTAAAAAATAGTTCTATTTAAAAAATGTCTTTCTATTACTCAGAATGATGCTGATTGACTGAAACTGCACGTTAAACTTACAGTTGATCAACTAAAGACTGCTTGGAAAGAGCTTCTGATCTGTCAATCTTATTGCCAAGAACTAGCAGAGGAATCCCATTTAATGATGGTTTTGTCAGTAGGTCATGAAGTTCACTTTTGGATATGGGAACACTGTCTCTATCAGCAGCATCTATGACATACCTGCAATCATCAATGAATGTCAAAAAGCATGTAACTGAAATCTGATGCAGAATTTGACATTAAAATATTATGTGCAATCTTAAAAAAAAAAATTGAAAGCAAACAAGATGGTTCTAAAACCAAAAAAAGACAAAAATGTGAACTTGATGATATAACCAGCTTCACAAGTGAACTGCAAGACAGCTAGAAGTTTCATTTATATGCTCCTTTACCTTCCCATATTTCCATTCCCAATCTCCCAACTCTCACGTTTATTGTTGCAACAAAACCCACTCCATCCCCTGGCTATATCTTACGGATTATCTTGAAGCTGCGACTAGATTAACCCTACTTCATTCCCATGCCTAATTTAAATAGCAAGGCAGCATGTGCATTAACACACATCTCAAAAGGGCAAACAAGCACTAAAGCAGATAATATAAGACCTCATCTTAGAAGTAAGTGTCAGAGGAGACTACCGACGTACATAAAAAGGCTGCATATTTAAGTTGCATAATTACAATGTTGGGCATGACATAAGCTAATGTCATACAGACTGCATGGAAACTGGTTTGATATCCAAACAGATATAAATTAATGAACTTATGCTGATTTATACATTCATTGTACAAAATCTACAAGGAAAAAGCTTTAGGTCAACATGCTAATAGATTAAAGCATGAACGCTCAAAAGTGTTGCTGCTTGTGTGCAGCACTTCACATGCCCAAACAAGGGAAAGAGCTATAAAATAGAATTAGCAAGCCATTAAATGGCACAAACATGACTTCTATATGTATTTGCATATTCTTCACCTCAGAGGTATGAGGCAGATCTTCCATCCATCCCACCATACTTACTAGTGCAATCTGATTAAATTCAACCTGATCTGATTAAATTTAACCTCTCTTAAAGGAGCAACAAATGGTTAAACATGACCACCTCAATCACTTTCAAATCAGCCTACAAGTCTTTGAGTCAGATATCTATCTCCTCTTTGCCCCAAGAAAAATCAGCACATCTGTACCAACTATCCAATTCCCATTTCCAACTTTATTTCTTTTAGTTTCTGTATTGTCATCCTGTCATCAGTTTCCGCTTCTCTAATTTTGGATTCCTGTTCCTTAAACTCCATATGAAGCTTTTTAAATGGTTCATGACAATGTTATGCAGGAGATATAAATTTTGATAAGAAAACATGCTGTAGAGTGTAAATGGTTGTGCACAATCAAGAGATCAGGTGCTAAAGTAGTTGCAGAAAGGAACATTGAATCAGCTGGACAAGACCTTTTAAGACATTTCCACAAATTAGGAAAAAAATGGCACAATAAATGAGTTCAACTTAACTGAGTCTCTCCCTCAGTTCAATACAACACAAAAATCTAGACCACATGGATTAGCATAACGATTTCTTGCATAACAGAGGAAAGTCTGTGAATCAAATATAAGACATGGATTTATACAATTGCTAATGAGCACTGCAGATTTGTTCCAGATTGTTTCCATTATGATACATAATGATCTTGGGCTTAGTATGATAATGGAAACATCACTACCATTATATAAGGGTTGGCCATATATTGAATGTTCCAGATAGTCTAGACATGAATTGTAATATAATAACTAAGCATTCTCTTTTCACTGGAAGCATAAAGGCAGTCCATTGGGTATCTGATGGAAAGCCCTTGGCATGTTAACAGTTTGTTTATTGTATTGCTTACCTACCAATACTTAGATTATTCTTCAATGTCTTTTATTTTTTATTTTTTTATTTTTTTGAGGGAAGATTATTCTTTGATGTCACAGATAGAATCCAGAGCAAAAACCTTAATATCTGATGCTGATAACTACAAAGATCAATCCTCTGAATTTGTTTACAATGACACAAACAGTTTCATGTCATACCATGACCCAACATGTCAAATTTTACTTTTTATCCCTATATTTTTAATCTGTGTCTCATAATTTTCAATCCTTCCTCCTATACTTACCATGTTTCATCACCTGTTCTTGTTGTTAACAGTGGGATGCAATGAACAAAAATCTTAACAGCTAGAGCAAAGCTTCCACATATGAAGCTTCCGAAATTTTCTGATGTATCAGCAATTTCATGTTTGGCTTCATGTTTCTTATAGTATGGCATGTGATATGTGAAACTTTATTACATCTATATCTTAGCCGTGTATGCCCCCAATCCCAACCCTTCAATATCACACTGCGTATACAACTGTCTAGTTCAATCCTCACTGCTGGGATTCAAACACAGAAAAATTAACTACGCAAATCAGGCAGTTGCACTACTATTTGTAAGACAAGTGCTGGGTAATAGTGTAACTATTCCATTTACCAGGTCACGCCTTAGGGTTTACCCAACTTTTTATTCATTCATTTAATCATTCCTTCGCATTGAAACTTGGATCAACTCTAAAATACAGAAACTGAGCAATGAAAAGAAACTGATAGAATGCCCTCCTAATTGACTCATCAAGTACTTCTATCTACTTGTTATATGTTCAACAGTTTTTCATATTTTCTATAAAGGAAACTAGTCAGGTTTCTGTAATAATCACTCAGCGTGCTGGGAGGAAGTTACAGGATTGCAGAGACTCCACGACAGTAACGCTCCCACATGGAGCGAAATCTCCGTTGTCCTCCAAGGTCCCAAAGCTTTATGGTCACATTTCCTTTTGTAACTTTACGCATATTGAAACCCACCTGGTTTCCAGACATAAAACCATGTCAATTTTGGGGCATACAATACACCAAATCATAGGATAATAAGATTATGATGCATGATGATGTAGTGGTACATACGGTTGGAATCATGTCCTCGCTGTAGCCACCTGTCTGATGAGTGTAGAATAGAAGAAACGGTAAGAATCAGGACACTAGAGAACTTTGGGAAAAGAAAAGAAGAGACATGAGATCTACTTACTGCAATTGCATTGACAAGAGATGTCTTTCCTGCATTTTGAAGGCCAATGAGGGAAAGCTCCATTTCCTGCTTGAAGAACAAGCTGAAAAGCATACTGTTAGAACTAGGAATAAGTTTTAAACCATGAGATTGGTAACTACGATGACTTTTGACAAAGTCCGATAGAACTCGACAAAACAATTTCAACAGTAAAGCATAATTAAAAAACAGAATTTAAGAATAAAGAACACAGAAATCAGACCCTTATGCATTAAGAGTTTAAGATGACATGAATCTAAAATAAGTAGGAAGCTATGCTGATATACCAGAAGAAAAAGGAAACACTAAAGGTAACTACATGTCCATGAATAATGGATGCTTATGAAAATAGCAATCCTTCTGAAAATTCCAGTGGATATTTGATTTCCCATAAATTTGGAAGTCCACTTGACTGAAAATGCATTCACTGCAAATGTTTGCTGCTAATCATTTTTAAGCATCCATCATCATTCTTACATTCTTACAGTTGTCAAAACTAAATGCTATATCTACAGATGAGAAAACATGAAATTATGAGCTAGGCTGATAATTCATGTCACATCATTCCACTTCGAAGGACAATTTATTAAGTTGGCCTTTTCAAAAGAGTCATTAGAGTTTAGTCAACTGTTAAATAAATTATTTCTATCAGCATGAAAGTGCTTTTCATTTAGTCCTTAGTACCAGGTCTTAACATCATATTTGAGGCGATAGTTTATTATATAATTTACGTATGTACAATATAACTGTTTATCATTTGCAAAACACACATTTAACATAACTGATGCTAATCCAAACCCCAGAAGAAGAATAAATGGGGAAAAGGATCAAAGTACAATGTGACACAAAAGTTATGCTGTCATGTCATCTCAGAAGTTATTCAAGATGAACTTGCTTATTAACAATATTCTAAGATAAAAGCCCAAGAATGAATACTTCCACTTTGATGGATAATCAACTTATTTTGGCCCTGGAAGAACATCAATTCTAAGAACCAATGCTTCTTTAGTTCTTTTATGAACGAAACCACATGGGCATCACTATCACAGTGGATTACTCGGAACCTAAATAATAAAAATTCAATCTATGCACGCCTAACAAAAATCAAGAAATGACAAGATGATATGTAATCGTTGCCCCTATGTTTAAGCCGCTAATCAAAGTGATTATACGAAAAACCTTCAAGATTTTCCATTCTCCAGTTATGGAAAGTACATCCCCTCAAACCACTAATTTTCCATCGCCATGACGCCCATCTCGCAAAATTCTCCTCATATATGCAACAAAAAAAAAAAAAAAAAACAATAATTTATCAAGAAACATGACGCTGTAAAAATAGCCCACCAAATATAGGGGAGAAAAAGAACCATAATCATCTAGCCATTTGCATATCTTTCTATATGACACTTCACATCAATATATCATCAATTCTTCCTCATAATCATACTCAAATCAATCGTAGTTCCAAAAAGTTCTTTCTTGAGGAGTTCCTCGGTAACAAAGAGCTTGATTTCATACTAGAAAAGTTCCAGTTTTTGCGATCACCAATCAGAACCCGTTTCATACAACAGAGAGATAGGGAGAGTACCTTCGGAGCCAGTTGAGGAAAGACTCCCAGAGGCCCATCTCGAGTTGGCGACGAAGCGATTGCTCTGGTTTTCAGAAACCCTACTTCTTGGATCCGGGGAGGGAGGGAGGGAGAGAGAGAGACGCAGAAGACGACAGATCGAGGAACAGCGAGCCCAAGGCGTGGCGACAGGGTGGCCGCTGGTATTGTACTCTCGCCCGGTTTCATTCCCCCTCCGCCGTGGCCATCGTGATCGATGGGCGGTGGACCCACCGATTAACGCACGGCGCGTGCAAGAAAGGTCCGAACGCCCGGCCATGGTGGGTTGCTTCGGGTCTGCACCTGAACCGGAGCCGAACACCTCTAAGGGTGGGCACGGGCCCGTTGGGCCCGTCTTAGAAATACTAAGGATTTGGGCCAAGATTTTTGATCCATAGGACCGGATCTGATTTTATTTTTTAAAGTCCTTCAAACTTAAGGGTAGACTTAGGCTTAGAAAAAAATAAACCTCATCTGATCCAAAAATTTGAATAAACAAATATATATATATAATAATAATTAAAAAAAGAAATCCAAGCATAATTAAAAAAAAGTATGGATCAAGTCAAGCTGAACCTAGGCCTTGAGAGATTCCCATAGGATCGGAATTAAGCTAGTAATACTAGCTTCCAATTCAGGCCAGATTCGGCTTGATTCGATGCTCTGGGTTTCCCTTTCACCCTCAGCTTATCTCGGACCAGCTCATACCTACCCTTACCTTGATTTGGATCATCCTTGATTAGAATTATTTTGGTCTAGATTAGGATTGGAATTATTTTTTATTAAACCTAACGTTTAAACCATAGTTATTAGGTGCAAGCAAAGCAAACTAATTCTATCAGTCAACTGAACCTACAATTTATGTGATTTTGGAATTCAACTAATTAAATAATTGACTCGATGAAAATAGGTTTTAATTGAACTAATGTGAACCATTAAAATTGAACTTTTTTTATATCTTTTAAAATTATTTTTAACAATATAATTTAAATGTCAATGTTATATTTTTAGAACTTTTTCATATTTTAGATCTAAATCATCCTTTCTTCTTCTTTAAGTGTCCTGACTTTCTCTCTTATCTCTCTTTCTCTAATTGATCCAGAAGATATTACTTTTTAAAAAATTTATGATTAATTTTAAAAATTAGTGTAGATATTATATTTTATTATTATTTAATTAAGTTAATTTTAAAGCTACTAAATTAATTAAATTTTATAAAAAAATATTATTATTATGGATCATATTTTTTATTTTAATTATATTTTAATTATTTATGTTGTCCAACCATTGACTTACTGTTGGTCTATTGAACCATTGACCGAATTTCTTGATTGGTTCAATATTCAATTTGATTCTAATAACTCTGGTTTGGGCATTTGGGATATAAATTGGAACTTTGAGACAACTCTAACCTCAATGGTTCCATTTTACTTGGATTAAAGATTGTAGGCTAGAGGTTTTTGAGCATGTTGGTTATCTACTACTCGTTTGATCATTGCTTATATATTATAATATACAAATAGGTCAATGGTGTCAATCATGTCGAATCTACTGCTTACCTAATTGTTAACTTACACATCGGACCAATGAACCAAGTGGTAATCTGATATATGATTTTTAGCATTTCTAAGATTGAGAATTGTAAGGGTTGGCTTGGGTTGATCGAAGGTCAGGTCATAAATAAAAAGGAATGGTATGGTGGTTTAATTGAGTAGGTTGATGTTAGTTGAAGGGTTGGGTTAAGCCAAACATGAGCAAGATTATAAATTTTAGCATCCTTTAATTGACTCAATCAAATGTTATCCTCTCCTAGTTAGACCATATTCAATTTTCAGCAAATATGATGGTTAATTATCACAAGAAAAATTTGCATGGTACTTATTTTAGTTTGATGGGCTAGAAAGGAATAAAGAGATATAAATGCCCCATAAGCTTTCTAAGTTAGAAAACCAAGGTCACGTATCCACTGGGATGCAAAGACAAAGAAGACTTTGTCTTGGGAAAGTTAACCATTGTGAATTTGATTTCAACTCCAATTTTGAACACTTCAGGAAAGGTCCAGGCCCAGGAGAGCCATCAACTATGAACATAGATGACAGCACCAATATATTGATGGGGACTTGCTGCACAAAAAATCTACGTAGATTAATATTAAAAAAGGTTCTTGGTACATTAGCTACACATAATCATGCATGATGAGGAGCTGGTTCAATTAACCTATTAGTGGGCTAAAATCATATAGCCTTAGCAGATAAACTTGAGTTCGTCCTTGGGTGATATCATTTGTAGGGATGATATCATTTGTAACACCTCAAGCTTACCTACTGGTTTAATTAATATATTAGTGGGCCAAAACTACATGATCCTAAAAGCTCGAGAGCAAGTGAACTTGAGTTATAAGTAGATAATGCATTTCTTTTCAATCCGATGTGAAACTATTTTTGAAGTATTACATGTAGTTTGCAAAAACATAAGTTTCTGTAATAATCCTCAACAGGCTTCTGTGTAGTTTATTCAGATCAAGCAAAGGCACTTTGGTGTAACAATCTATATGGGAACTACGAGGTTGATAGGAGGATTTTGTGTTTTAATTTTTTTCTTTTTACTTGAGTTGGTCATGATTGATAACTAGAGCATTCATAGCTTTGAAAATTTATTTCCACTCACTTGATCTTGTTACATGATTAGGGGCTTATCCCACCACAAACGTAAAGCAAGGATTTTGTTTCATTGGGCACCATGCAACTATAGTTGAAAGTCACAATATTGTAAAAATGATCTAACGGATTTAGAAGCAAGTTATGCTAAGTTGACAAGAGATTAAAAACTCAAAATTTCACTAAGAAACAAATATTATTAATATGAAGCAATATTTTTATAGTATAATACAATTCATGAAAGAGAAAAAAAAAAATAGTAGATTGCAAGTTACAAATATTCAATAAGAAACAAATATTATTACTCTGATTTATATTCTTTACTAAATTTACTAAACCTTTTATCTAAGAAGTTTACAATTTACCTTTTTGACTAAACCTTCTAATAATATAATTATTACTCTATTTCTACATCCTTACCTCTTCTTTCTCTTACCAATAGGTGGTTTAAACCTTTTTTTTTCAACAACAAGACTTATTTTTTAATTTAGATAATTATAGCCACTTAAATGCCCATTAATAAATATCATCAAAGACTTCATGTTCATCATAAATAAAAGCCTTTGGTAGCACATTCCATAAAATTGGAATGAAATCTTATTCAAACTCATAAAACAACAAGTTATATTGTAAGAAAACTTATAAAAAGCTCTCCACAAATAACAAACTCTTTAATTAATAAGGGCAAGCAGCTCTCTCCTTGTAACAAACTTCTTAACTAGAAGGAGGCAATCATAGGACACATTTAACCAATCTTAAAATTCAAAGAAAAAATGGTGTCAACTACTATCCATCCATTTGGTTGGTAGATGCTTGCTTGCGTACAGATGTGAGTGCTATATTGGACCTTGGTTTTGATTCTTTTCTTATTCTTTTCTTTTAGGCTTTTACTATCACTTTATTTTTTCTATTTCTTTTATTTGAATGGGGTAATGAATATTAATATTTTAGGCACTAAGGTTTTTATTCCACTTGAGAAATTAACTGTAGTAGTACTAGTCTTTGTGGTTGCCTATAGTATCAAACTCTAGTTTGGCCATTTTAGAGAGATGGATATAGTTTAACTAATGTAATACTTGAAGTAAATGGATTCAGCCTTTATTATCCTAATATAATATTAAAATACATAGTTGTATACAAATTAAAAAAAATGTTGCTTCAATACCTTTTTTTAAAAAGAGAGGAAAGTTCTTTAGATTTTTTATTGTTGCATGAGTAATGGTACCATGTTACAGAGGAGAGGTTGGCAGATGGATGAGAGGCTGCCACAATATAAGCCATCAGCCCTCTTCAGGCCCTCTTTTTTTGGTTTAGGCCCAAGTCACTGATGATTTGGGTCTAATTGCCATAGCCTGGTTGAGTGATGGGCAAGCCAATAATGGCAGCCCAATGTTGAAATAATGATAGGTTTTCCATCTTTTGTATGGGAAAGAATTTTTTTTTCACATAAAAAAAACAATAATTGCCTTTTGATCAAGAGTAGAGGATTTGATAGATGATTATGATCGATGAAGATTTTATGAGGTGGGCTTCAAAGATACATTTTGGTTCTCTCATAAACTTCACACCTTTTTATTTGCTATTCATTTTATTACAATGAATATGTAGAGGCGTATTGATTTTGAAAGGGTTGTATATATGAAAAAAAAAAAAATGAACATCAAAGGGTTTACTCAAAGAGTTTCAAGATGGGTGTTACCTCATCACTCCCTTGCATTAATGTGGCAAGAGTGATAAAATTTAAAGAAGGGTTTGGCCCACAAGCTATTGATCAAATTACATGTCATATCATGATCATGTTTAGCTAATCTTATAATATTTCATGCATATAGAAAAACAAAAATCAAGGGCTTTTTTTTTTTTTTTTGATAGCTGATCGTGATAAATTTGAAATCGAGACTTTGTTGTTGTTGTTTTTTTTAAGAGGTAAATAAATTTTCTATTAAAAAAAGGATTGTTTCATACTAATATAATACAAAAGCCAATAAGCCTTTTTCTAGGGGGAAAATGATGGTATAGTAAATAGAAAAGGAAAGAGAGAAATAAATTATATGACAACAACGAATTCAGTACAAGGAGGGCCTAACAGGCGTCGATTTATGAGAAGAAGCAATATTATGATTGTATCAAGTTGCATATGAACTTCTTTGCATCTCTTTCAAAATGTATAATTCAAAACCCTAGTTTGCTTTAAATTTAGAATATTCCAAGGAGCGATAATACTTTCAAGCGTATATTGCATGAGTGCTCAAAGAAAATCAATACTTAACATGCCTTTAAAGTGACTGCATTCAATAATTAGAATATGTCAGGAGATCTCATGCATTGCACATTGCATGGAGATTGATGATCTTTAAGAAAAGCCTCCTACAAGAGTTTGCTTTTAATGGTAGAATAAATATATGGAAGGATATAAACTATGGTTGATTATAATTTTCTAATCCAATAAATTCTTTAAGGCAAAAAATTATACTTTTTATCCTCAAACTTTTACTCGATCTTTAAACTTTCAATTATTACCGTTTAGTTCCTCATGCTTTAAGAATGTTCCATTGCTGAATAACTAATAAGTCATCCTATTAATCAGTTCATATATTTATATCAGGATAATAAATCAACTATTCTGTCAATTTTAACCGATCCTATGTAATGGAAGGATAGGAATGCAATATAATTTAAACATGAAGAACTAAATTATAATAAATGAAAGTTTGAGGACCAAAAGCAAATTTTAGCCATTCCCTATTTATTTTTCACAAAGAGAAACATGCTTCCATCGTCATCATCCAAGCTTACCACACTATATTTTCTTTTCTTATTTTTGGTTAAGAGGTGGCCCAAATGAGTAATGGGCCATGGGTCATATGTGAGAGATCCCTGAAACCGTGTTGTGCCCAAGATTCACTCCCCCAGTCTCCCTCATCCTTTCTGTGCTCCACTGGAGGCGGCATCAGGCTGTCGGAAGGACATCTTCCAGGTGTTATCATGCAATAAAAGAACCATAGTTTTTCATGAAAATAGTTAAGTTAAAGTCCAGTGTTCGATGAAGGTTAGTTTTCACACTGATATACTTCCTCCTTAGGAGCAACCTCACTTCCTCTGAAGATTCCTCTAAAGGCATTGCCGAAAAGCTCACTAATGGCTAAAATCTAGTGGCAAAGAAACCCATTCATGAGGAGCAGAGAGAGAGAGAGAGAGAGAGAGAGAGAGAGAGAGAAAGAGAGAGAGAGAGAGAGAGAGAGAACCAAATATTCAAAGAACCATTCACACCACCAGGCTCTTCTAACACCTTGGCAGAAGAATGTAGGAGGAATGGTGGGAAGAAAGGAGTGAAGTATCCACTGACAACAATGCATTGGCCATCATGGGGGTGGTGGCCTTAAGAAAATGGAAGATACTCCTGCGTTCCTATAATCTTATTTCACTCAACAGTGGGGCAGCTTTGTTCTCTCTCTCTCTCTCTCTCTCGACCACACACTGGCCCCTGAAAGATTCTTTGGCTTCAAAGTAGCCCAGACGGGGGCGGCCGCAACGCGCTTTCCACAGCCAACACGCGGAGATCAGGGCCCAAGCTAGCAGAATGGAAGACAGGTGAAACGATGCATTCATTGGCCAAGTTGAAAACTATGGCTGTGGGGAGGTATTCACTTCGATCAAGCTTTCCATTGGGGGATATGGTCCCAAGAGTGCTGGGCCAGCAGTGGGTTGACAAATGGTGTTCTCTACCAACCAGATTTGGACCATCCATCCATCCTTTCAATCCACAGCCCTGGGTGGTGTTCACCTTTGCTTGTTTTTTGAACTTTAACTTTCGCTTTTATCTGGAGCCACTGATGAGCTTCCGACATGCGCTTCATGGTCTGTTTATTTGTTTGGATTATGATGAGTAAATAGACAAAGGTTTTTAAGTCTATTTAGACGGGCTCGACGATCACCACCCAAGCTGATATCTACTTGAGAGTAGTAGTTATGCAGCCTATGAGAAAGCCAAGGGACCAAAAAAAAAAAAAGGGTGTGAGTTTAGAAAAACTAGGGCGGCAAACTATGCCAACGGGTCATTGATAAGTTGGATAAAGTTCAAAATATAATAATAAATGAATCAATTTGAATTCATCTCATTTATTAATTGAGTTAGAAATATAAATCCGAATATGATCTATACATTATATGGACTACACGACACGACCCACGTTGCCTGTTTAATAATCGGGTTATGTTCGTGTTGATATGAATGCAGGACCTATATGATACATGTAATCCATACAACCTATTTAATACCTGTATATGCATACATTATTTATTATATTTTTAGTTTTAAGGATTTCGATTTTAAGTTATAAATAGTGATGATATATCCATCTAATATATTTTTAATTGTCCCTTGTCTATTTCCATCCAACCATTGGATCTTGTATAATGATAAAATAATAATTAATTAAAGAATAACATTAAGTTAGATAAAAGGTTTAGTGGGTCATGTCTGAGTTGGTGGGTTGAATTATAAGAATTAATCTGTTTAGTAATTAAATCAATTGCGAGATAATTTTAGGTTGATGGGTCAATCTGAGACTCTTAACTATTAATCATGTCTAATGGGTCAATTTAATTTTTATTCAAATTCATTTATGCTCTATCCAAGCCTGCTAGCTTGGTGTTAGATTTGAGTTATGCTCGCAAGTTGTGTCTAAAATTGCTATCCCTAAGAACAAACTCAGTTGTATGAATTTTTTTAAAGCTAAAATATACTTTTAGTCCTCAACTTTCACTCAAAATTCGTTTTGATCCTTAAACTTTCAGTTGATATAGTTTACTTTCATAGGTTTAAAAAATATTATATTTCGAACATTCTGTTACATAAAATCAGTTAAAATGAATGGAATAGCTAGCATATTACTTGATGCAAATGCATAGAAGATTTCCCCTACTAATGCATTAATTATTCAACCAATTTTAACTAATTTCATGCAATATGATGTTATGAATGTAATATTTTTAAAGTATAAAAAAGTAAACTGTAACAACTGAAAGTTTAAAAATTAAAATAAATTTTAATCGAAAGTTTGAAGATCAAAAGTGTATTTTCGTTATTTGTTTTTATGATGAATATAGGAGGTAGAGTTTTATTGTCTGAAGCAACCTGAGGCCTTGGGAAGTTCAAGAAGATGAGTGATTGCTTTTAAATGGAAGGGGACTTTCCCCTAAAATTCTTCGGCCTATCTTACAAGTTGTGCTGCAGATGCTACGTTAAAGTAGAAAGCCACAAATCTGTAATTTTCAAGCTTGACTGGCATCCACTAACAGAACTTTAAAAATTGCTGATGCTAAGTTTCATTGCTATGAAAATGATAGAGGAAGTGAAGTGAAAAAGCATGAGGGAAAATGATATGGAAGACAGTGATGCTGACATATTTCCATACCCATTTACCAGCCAAATATACCCTCCCTCCCTCCCTTTATGGCTAGTTGCCTCCATATTAGGAAGAGACCCATGATATGCTTCCTTAGAACCTTAGAACTATGTTCTTCACTATGTTCTCTATGATGCCATTAATTAATTTTAGTGAGAATTGATGATCGAGAATTTATTGGAACATTTGGCTTCATGTGGTTTCCCAGTGATCACATATAATGTTAATATTTGCACCATATTCAGGTTTTAAACAGTTGAGGGAGGGCCAAAATTGGCCCCATTCTGGTTGCTATAGCTTTATGTTTTCTTGTAAAGGAATGCTAATCATTCCATTGTTAAGTTATTGGAGCTCCCACCTCATGGTGCACATCTTTTTAAGATTTCCAGTATCCTCATCACTGTTCTATGCACTCCTAGCACATGACAGTCCTCATCAATTGCTGATCATTTTTATGCCAGGGAAAATTCCATTATTTTATCGTACCATGGTCCCAAAAAGTTTAAAAACATTCCTTTTGACAACCAAAACTCATGGTAACTCCGGGCCACATCTCTAGGCCCACTCTTAATTCAGTTCGGTGGGTGCAGGTACGAAAACCAATCGATGCCGTGCAATTCCCCCGGATCTCTGGTAAGTTTTTTTTATTTTTTTCCTCTTTTTTTATCCTTTTCTCCTCTCGTAATCACTTAGAAGTTTTATTTCTTTGATCCTCTCATGAAAATTAGCCTTCTCAAACAAAAAATTTGAGCAGCAACTGTAAAATTAAGTGACCATTCTCTCCGCCACCCTTTAATTATCCAAAAATAAATCAGAACATAATATTTAAGTTTCTTGAGTTAATAAAAGTATTCAATATTGATGTTATGCATAATTAATATAGAACTAAACATTGATATAAAACTAAACATATATTAATATAAGCTTTCTTATGCTTTATCCATTTAAATATAAATAAATCTCTTCACAGATAAAGTGAGTTTATCTTTACTAACTCTTGATCCACATGAAATAAAGGTCAAATCCATTTTAACACTATTAACAATAATTCAGAATCTTTCTCTCCTCTCTTTTTTTTTTTTTTTTTTTTTCTCACACACAAATACATAGACGTACGTAAATCATCTAAGATCTATTTAATGTGTAATTAATGTAAAATTAAATATAAATCAATATATTTTTACAATACTTCTTGACACTGTTTATGTAAATCTTCTTACATAACTTAGATCCTTGATGCAATGCCATTCATTTTCCTACTGGATGATAACCAACATTCCAGTCGCTGACTCTTCCTTCAAGGCGTTGGAATCTTCCACTTTCCATAATCGGTCCAAACGGATGTTTCTCTTGCTAGCTACTAGCACTAGCCAGCAACCATGCACCACAATCTTTTCATCATCATGACATAAGCAAAGCATACAAAATAGAGAGAATAAAATTTCAAAATACAAGGTGCAATGATTTGGGTGTGGTGGCCAAAGCTAGCCAACCAAACGATTCCCCTTCTTTTTTGGCTCCAAGGACCATCAAATTAAATTAGAAATGGATCCCACCTCAACATCAAACACCTAGCACCTTCCACTTGGCTCAGAGTTTCAAGTGGCAATAAAAGGTGACAACTTACAAGGCTTGCCACGAGGGGACCGAGCGCGGCCCACAGGCCACCGCCCTCGCGTCCTCTGATCGACGCCAGTGCCCGTGCGGCCAGCCGACCCCTCGGCGGCCGCCCCAGCATCACCCTTCGGTCCGTCTCATCCCGTTGCCAACCAATAAACAGCTCATGGCTCCATCCCATCATCATCTTCTCATCTTCCACTACTGAGAAAAGCTTTGCTTTGCTTTGCTTTCTTCATCCACAAGGCGTCCCCAGAACATCCTCTCGAGTAGGTAGGCAATCATCACAGCCTTTGACTCCTTCCCCCCTTTACACCAAAGCGAGTGGATTGGTAGACCCTTTCCCATGTTTCAGTTCAAAAGATAAAAGAGGGGCAGATATGAGGTTCATTATATTATATTATATTATATTATAAGAAGGTGAGTTGCTTGCTCCTTCCTTGGTTTTGGAGTTGTTGGGTAATGCACTCGTTGGCAGTGAAGAGCTCGGCTTGGTTTTCTTTCCGTTCGCGCTTGTGCCAGCGTGTGGCCGGCAAAAGATGGAAGAAGGGACCCACCGGTGATCCGCTCGTGTGGTCCCACTTCCCATGGGCTTTCCCTCCTCGTCAGCAGGTGATTACACGTGTGATGATGGAGACCAAACACGTGTGATGATGGAGACCAAACACGTGTAGGAGCTTGGGCTCGGTGAGCCTCTTGAAAAAGGTGGTGGCCAATACTGAGGCTAACACGCAGAGCTTGGAGAGACCCAGGAGTTTGCATTGCGGCGCTGGCTCAGTTCCCATGCCGCATGGTTTACGTTTACTATCATCGTTTTCTAGTGGTGTTCAGATTTTTTTTATATGTCTTTTTATTATGTGGGTTGTAATACATAGCAATATCATTTTTCAACTTCTATGTTAACTCAAGCCAATCCCCTAACCATGTCAAGTTGCTGGTTGAAAAGATCAGTGAATGGAAAGGTGCAACGATACCTATTTTTCATTCTCTCTGACCATATTGAGCCTTCAATGTTGAGTCTAGGGTTGGGGTCTTTTGAAAAATTTAGTGTAAAAAGGATTTTTCAAGGAAAGTCATGGACTGCATGCTGAGATCTGATCACCTTAAGGTAGTTGAATATTCTGATGATGATTATATAGTTGTTTAGCTATAAAAGGTTTACTTTTGGATATGTGTTTATTATGATAGGAGGAGTTATTTTATATAAAAGTATTAAGTAAATACTTATAGCTATCTCGACTATAAAGGTAGAATATGTAAGATGCCATGAGATTGTGTATGTCAAGCTCTGTGGTTATGCAATTTGATTTAAGGACTTTATATTGTTAAGTCTATTTCGAGACCACTGATTATAATTATTTATGTTGTTAAGTCTATTTCGAGACCACTTATTATAATTATGACAACTTTGTTGTTATTTATTTTTTCAATAACATAAAATATTTATTTGTTAAAGAAAAAGATCATGAGTTTCAAACACACATTGAGCATATCATCGTGGAGTATATGGCTGTTGACCTGCTAATAAGTTCTAAAAATTTTTAAGAAACGTATAACTTATATGATAATAGTTAAGTCTTTTGATGTTTTGGGTTAGTAGAGGTTTATGATATTGTAATAATTGCAATTATGAGACTTATCTTATATTATTCTTGAGAATATTACACATTATTATTTTTGCCATGTTTTATTATGCGCATATTTATATTTACTTATGGCATTACAATCTGAGACATACTGATCTAGTCTTAGTGGGCTTCAAATGAAGCAATGCATTTTAAGTAGATACTTGGACCATTTTGGCATGTTGTTCACTTTTTGCTATGCATCTTTTGTATGACATTTTTATACTACGTTATCTTGATCATGATACTATATGTACTTTGACATATATGATATTTTATATCCCTCTTGGATATAATATTCTATACCATTGGGTGCTTATAATCTCTTTTGGACCTGTTTTACTTAAAGAGATGCTTACTTATATTCAACATTTTTTGTTATGGCTACATTTTATGTTATTTAATTTGAAAAAATATATTTTCTCAAAAAAATCCTGACTTATACTGTTCAAGTGGAAGAATATTAGAATTTTCTAATTATGTAGACTAACATTGGCATTCTTTAATTAAAACTCAAATAATCCAATATCAAATTAATGAAGTAATTTACGTAAGCTCGTTATGGTTAATGATTACCATTTATGTTATTGAGCTATTTGATATATCTTATAGCGATATGGGCTTATATTAAGTATGATTTTGTGAATACGCAACCCTTAATGGATAGGGCCTGCATTAAGTTAGTTGTTATATGAAGAAGTCCTTACCCTTATCTTATAAATATTACAATTAATCCATTGAGTCATAATACATTTAGTCGTCTGTAGGGAAAAGAAAAGTTTTCTTTCCTACCATATATACGCACATAAAAAACTAATTAAGTCTTCCAACAAGAGGAGCTATATCCTATGATAAACTCAAATATGATTAATGTTATGTTGTATATGCATATATACTCATGATATTGAGACTAATAATTATGTTTTGCATTTATAAAATCTAGATTTTTTATAAAAAAATCTAATATTGCATTCTAATTTTTATCCAGAGAAGAATAGATATTTGATAAATTGAGATTTTAAAGTATAAAGATAAATATTTTTTTTTGTTCATTTTATAGCTATACTTGACATTATAAGGCTAGTGGAAATGTGAGCTAATTGAAAGAGAATTGGAGTCGGGCTAGTGAACCAATCTATATAGCACTTAGAGCTTGAGTGAAACATCAGTGATCACGCAGCTTGGGAGTGCCGGATATAGATCTTGAGTGAAAAGTTTATGATTATATGACTTGAGGGTTGCCACCCTTTCAAAATATCTTTTGACCTTTTTTAGCTCAAGGAGAGGACTTTGCTAGAGGATGAGAAGCTCTTGATCTAGTGTGATCTTAGGCTATGCTGCATCTACGACCTCTAGCTTTGCGTATGGCCTTCGGTATGGGATAATGTCACCATTTCAGACATTAGATATAATGCTAGTGAGCTATATTTTCCAAGAGCCTAAAAAATATTCAATTATATTTAGGGATGGTAATTTTATCCTAATATGATGGAACCTCTTTCAATTGGATAAGCCTTCAAACTTTGATAGAATTCAGAATGAATTTTAAAGAAAATCAAAAACCTAGTGATCATATTAGGGTGGGCCTAGCATATATTCTCTTCACCGTGAAGCCCACCTCAAATCTATATTTTTAAATATATTTTTAGATAATTTCAAAGAAAAAGAAAAAGAGTAGGGGCAGGGAAATAAAATAAGATTAGGGATCTTCGTTTCTAGCAAGGTCGAAGATGGCGATTAAAATTATTGGCCCGATGAGACATGTATTGAAAATAGAGTGATGTATGAGAAGTCACAAAATGGGCAAAAATTAACTCCGTTCCCTTCATTATCATTCCTAGTTATATTCATTATGATGCAAAAGTAAAGATTCAAAATATTATTCTAAGGTCCTTACATCGACAATGGCTCACAAAATCCCTCAAAGGTTGACTAGGACTCGAGAAATATCCAAAATATACCCATTAAACTAATCTCATGTCATAAGTGTACTTTACATTATCAAATCGAACAATAGTAGCTCAGTGATCTCAATTAATCTCTACTTTTACTAAGAACCAAAATTCTTTTAGATGGTAGGTTTTCTCGCTGCCAAAATATTGAACTGATAATAAAGGTATTACCATAAATGTAACCATCAATTCATTGACTTAGCTGCATATATATAACTTTCATATTTCACTCATAATTTTGCTCATATAATCTCTTATTATGTGATTTTAATAATATTAGAAAGCTTACTCGATAACATTTGTGATGGAAATGGTTTGGTCTTGAAATTCTATCCAAGCATCCAAGGGTCATGCGCCACCACATGGTAATACTTGGCCATGAATTAAAGAAACTAAGAAATCAGCCGCAATGCTTTAGTATTGCTCATTTGGCCTTAGCATGGGCCTCGAGGCCAAGGTATTTTTGGCTGGCATCATTAGGTCAGTTGGAAGATTGGAAGCCATTCCATGAAAAATTAAATTTGATACATGTTAAGCTAAGCTACCTAAACCTTCAACCTATACCCGAGTTAAATATTGGTAGATATTTTGAACGTCAGCTCCAATTTAGATATATAAGTGAGATTGGAAAGGGACTCAAAATTCAATATACAGATTATGTTTGGATGGAGTCGGATTAGAAACTTTAGAAATGTGATCACATAAGGTTAGGTTGGCTAGAAGTTTTAAAAATATAGACTAGATATTGGTAGGGTCTATTGAAGTTGCCTTCAAGGCTTCAACCTCATGACATGTTAATTAAATAGTGCTCCATCTTAGGCTAGATTCATTAATATTAGATTAGGTTGAGCCATGTTTGGGTCATGCAAAGGGATAAAGGTATCAAATAGGCCATACCAAGCCGACCTAACCCTTATAAGCTATAGCCTGTTGGACCATTATGCCGTGCTAGTCTAGTATGATTGTTGTTATGTGTTATACTGACACAGCCTGTGACATCGAAGGAGGGGGGCGAGCTAGCATGGCCCATAGGCCCGCAGCCTATTTATGCTAGCTTGCCAACACAAATTAGCTAATTTTTTTTTTATTTTTTAATATTAATCTGAATCATTCATATCTGTCATGTCTGGCCTATTTGTGCCTGTCATTTTTGTCTCATTTATGATAGGTATGCTAGTCCGTGGGTTGTATTGTGCCTAGACTATCTATGCCATCATGTCGACATAGCTCTTAGGCTGATAAGGGATCAGATTATGCTATACCTTACTTAGGACGATTATTGTAATAGCCATATCATGTTAGGCACAACCTGCTCCATACTAGGCCAGCTATGCCACAAGCTGCCCGACTTATTTAACTTGAAAGGGGGCCAAATGCACCTTTATACATATGTATAAAAATTATGTGTACCCATAAATGCATGGTGTAAATGTAGAAACTATTATATGATTTTTTTTTTTTGTTTTATAAACACACTCTAAGTGAATGCAACCTTTTTTATAATCTAAACAGTTAATTTTGAACAATATTAGTAGTTGAGATGGATCAAGTCTTCTTCGGTTTTTTTTTTATTAGTTTTTAAATAATACATATATTTTGAATATAAAATTTATTAGAATTGCATGATTTGAATCCAATACCAGGTTATATGTAAATTGAGTTCAGCTATGGTGTTCTTTCAAAAAATTAACCTTCAATCTCACCATTCAAATCTCTATTTAGGCCCCCCACTCTATCGTACCACTCCCTTATATCCTTTCACTTGTTATAAATTAAACACCATCCATATACAGCTAGAAGTATCATAGCTAAAAGCACATAAATTTCAAATTTGATAGTGAATACTTGTAAGAATAATTGACAATATTTTTGCTACTTTTATTTTTTTTTTGTATATTTTCTACGTGTCAGCAAGTCCAATTTTTATTTTCTTTTCCATTTCTCTTTTATCATTTTATTTAGTATATATTTCCTCTATTTTACATATTATACAAGCTTTTAAATATTATACATCCATTTGATTAAAAATGATATTTTATCAACATGAGCTTGCTTATATCTCGTTGCTATAAAGTTAAATGCTCTCAATATTATCTATGTTTATAATATAATGTATACTGTAAATAAAATTAATTACTCCTAAGCCAACCTTTCTCAGATTTTTCCACCACTACGGCCCTCAAGGCATTATCTCTAATGCGACTTCCCGACTAAGATTCCATAACCACCACCATATCACAGGACTCTAAATGGAGTTCTAGATAACACGGGTTAGAGAAAACTAGCAACATTTCTAGGGAAGTAGCCTCCTCAACAATTCAACAAAAATGTTTGGTTAACGAGTCCTCTTCAAACAACCATTGCATTCTAATGACAAAGACAACATTAGATGTGATATATACGAATGTATGCAGAGAGAAATCAGTCATATTGATGCAAAAGATAAGGAAGTGTTCAATTTTTCCTTTACCGACCCCATTTGAGTACAAAGAAGTAGGTGAAATCAGCTGCAGTTTTGTCCCCAGACGGCAGAAAAGTAAGTTGACGAGCTTTTCACAACGAAAAGGGGACGTATTTTAAACTTGTCTCTATCCAATTTTTCTTCTTCTAGATATACCAGGGAAAACACTCTAAATCTGTTGAATTTTCATTAATTTTTTTTCTGTTTTCTCCGCTACGATAACACAAATTACCTTGGCCTTTCATTCTTGGTCTATGAACGTATCTATCTCACAAGTCTTTATGTATAAGATAGTCATAACTTTTTCTTAATAAAAATATTAATAAATCTGAGTTGGTTCAGCTCTTATTGTATTAGCTAAACATAATTTTAGCTTTTTCTCACATAATTTTAGTTATATTCATGTTTTCTTTTTTTTTAAAAAAAATGCATGCATCACTTATATTTAACATTAATTATTTTTAAGGGATCATAGTGATGGATTTTAAAGCTGTGTTTGGTAAAGGAGGCAAGTGGTGGATATCCATCCTGCCAAATGCCTTAAAAGTATTACAGAATAAATCTATTCGAATAAAAGAAACTTATTCCTTTGATTATTATTTTGTGTTAATCCACTCTTTAAGCGTATCAAAAAGTGAAAGGATAATGGTAAAATTTATATCATTGCAAAAATTGATGCATTCATTTATTTTATCAGCTTAACCATCAAAGCAAATATTAAAAGAAGACTAATCCTCTGAAATAGCTTATTTCTTCTATTATTTAAGGGATATCCCTCTAAAATTTCTCTCTTCTATTGAATGGAATATAAAATATTAATATATAAATCGCTTGTCCATCCCAACCCAAAAGTAAACCTTCCAACCATCAATCCTAAAATTAAAAGAAGAGTTTATTGTTCTGCAACTGAGACGAATAGTATAACTGCACCATCGCAGGAGACCGAGTTTTCTCTCCAAGTATTAGTCCCAATAGGCCTTGGAAAAATTTTGCAGGAGTTCATTAAAGAAAGTGATGGACCTTTCAAATGTTAATTGCATCACGGTTCTTCTTTGAACGGTCGTAACTGGAGGACAAAATGAGGCCACAAAGTGGAGCAGGTGGGGGACAAAGATATAGGCCAAAATATTTTTTTATCCTCAAACTTTCATTCAATATTCATTTTGCTTCTCAAATTTTTAATAATTATATTTTAATTTTTTATATTTTAAAAACATAATATTTTTTTAATATTTTATTATAAAAATTAATTAAAATTAAAAAATAATAATTGATATATTATTTTAATATAAATATATGAATTATTATTTATTTTACAATAGAATTTTAAATTGATGTCTGTTATTCTGTCATCTATGTAATAAGGTCATCCGGCAATAGGTTTTTTTTTTTTTTTTTTTTTGGGCTTGAAGTTTGAATGTTAAACGGAATTATAAGTGAAAGTTTAAGTTTTAAAATATTAATTTTTTGGCCAAAAAAATGCTTAAATAGAAGATGAATGGATGATGACATGGCCATCACGTGTGGATGACCTCATTAATAAAAATGGGGACATCCTAGTCGAGTGCAATGCACCAGTTTCATATGATAACCGTGTATGATATCATTGAGTCCATTGATTTGACATCAGCAATCGTACGATGGTGAAATCTGGAGTCAAAGTCATAAAGCAAAACAAAAATCCTTCACTAGCTTATTTAGATATTCCCTGGATAATGCTAGAAAAAAAAAAGAAAAAAACTCCACCTAACCCTAGTTGAAAATATTTGCAGGCAAATAAATTATATATATTCTTTTAAGTCAAGTACTTGACCGATCATAAATTCTTGACCACACAATCGTATTGTATCGGTTGTTTTGATGTGAAATTTTTAAACGACTTTTTTTTTTCTGGATTTTTATGTATGGCCAGTTTTCTTTGAAATTTTTAGTGGAGGTCAAGCAATATGCTGCAAAAAAAAAAAAAAAAAAAAAAAAAAATCCACTGGTTTTAATTTGAGCCCTATCCATCCTTCTCTACGTAAAAATCTAATGAACGTAGCACAATCTACTTAATTATTTTTCTTATTTGTTTCTTATTTTAAATTATTCTTAATAAATCCAACAATGATAAAATATTTTTAATTACTTATTAACTCTTCATGAACCGTATTATTTACTCAAGAGTTACTTTTATTTATTTTGAAGAGTCTTTATATATTTTTTGAGGGGTTATTGTGGCATTTTTTATAGTTTAAAAAGATTGTAAGCTTTATTTTTCTTAATTATATTTTTATATTGTGAAACGTTTTCTTCATGATCGAAGTCTCTGATGGTTCTTTTTGAACGTAAATGATTTTTTTTTTTTTTATTTGATATACGATCGTTTAGGTACCACGTTACATCAAAACGAGGGCGACAAGGACACGTACATGGAATCCATGTCCAAGTAGCCGCAATTTGTCGTCGTGCGCTGCTTTCATTTCAGCGAGAAGCCATCAGGATCGAGATCTTTATTTCGCCACCTTGGCACAGGGCTGCTGGGTTTGGTGGCTGACAACCTCCAAGTCAGACACAGTACGTGTTGCTGAGCTATGCATTGCGTAGCACACTAGCACAGGAAAAATCTAAGCAGGAGTGAAGCAAAATAAAGGTGAGGCTCTGTGGGACCATATCTTTCTTGTGTGAAGTGAGTATTTAATAGATGTTTGTGATGTTTGGTTGTAATGTTTTTCATTGATGCTGTTATGCAAGATTTAGCAAATATATTCTCTCTTTTAGTTTATATTTTTGCTTTTGATGATTTGACAAATAGTGAAGAAAGGATGTGCATCATTGCCATTGCATTCTTGGTCTCGTTTTTGGAGTTTATGATTTCTATGTATAGAATGAGTGTTTTTTTTTTTCTTAAAAAAAAATATATTTATTTTGATATAATTAAATAATTTATTTTTGATGACCGATATTCAAGGTAGAGTTTAGTTTAGATAAGCAAAGTGAATCAAGCATATGCAATACATGTAAGAGTAAATATAGATAGCGATAATCTCAGGATTCATAAATTTTTTCTTTTATTTTTGTAACTTGATTACGTATTTTTTTTCTCTATGTAGACAGTTCTAATTATGAGGTC
This sequence comes from Metroxylon sagu, assembly GCA_017589505.3. Lineage (NCBI taxonomy): Eukaryota > Viridiplantae > Streptophyta > Magnoliopsida > Arecales > Arecaceae > Metroxylon > Metroxylon sagu. The sequence goes on from JACVBY030000621.1 coordinate 311,348, forward strand.
TGTAAGAAGCAATCATGACATAAAGTCAATATCAAATTTGTATTTAATAATAAATTTAAAAAAAACCTTTTTTTTCCTTAGAAAGTGACAAAAGTGCTAGGCTAGATGACTTTTGACATCCTTTTAACATTTATAGAAATTAGGTAAGTTTGATACCATTAGTCCTTTCAAAACATTACATGAGAATAATTCAGGTATTGCTAAGCTTAGCTACGATAGATTTATCCTTGATAGGTCTTTTAATGGTCAAAAAATTTAACATCATTGTCATAAAGCAAGAGAGAATGGGATCTTAGTTAAAATCAACTTTAAAAAGACATTTGATGAACTCAGTTGGCGTTTTCTCGTTTTTCTCTTGTATAATAATATTTTCCACTCTTATGGATGAATTAGACGTTTTGTGCTTTTCTTACGCAATATTAGGATCATGGTCAGCCTAAAATTAGTTTGACTAACATCGCAATCTTAGGCAAGAGGACCTCTTCTCATCTTTCTTTTTTATCCTAGCACCTGATTGCTTCAGCATAATACATACTTTAGCACAAGAAGAAAGCTTAAGCAAGGGTTTCTATAAATATAGGGCTCCTAAAGGCACAATGATACTTCCATATGCTAATAATACCATGTTGTTATATGCGGTTGATAAGATCCAAGTGATTAATATCAAACTAATATAGTACCGATTTAAAGTTATATTTCACTTCTCAACTAACTAAAGTTAAAGTTCACTAATTCCCTTAGAATTCTCAAACCTTAAAATAGATGTAACAATCATTCTCTAATGCAAAATAGGATATCTTTCTATTCATTACTTGAGTATGCAGTTATGATATCGAGTTTGATGAAGAATGACTGGATAGTCTTAATTGAAAAAAAAGAGAGAAAATATATTTAGCAACTTGAAAAGAAAAACTGTTATCTTTCAATAATAGCTTAATAATGATAATTTGATTTTTTTTTCTCTCTCTCCTTTCTATCTCACGTTTATCTTTAATCTTTTACTTAGATTATGTAAACACCCTTGGCATTCCCTTTTTGCAGAATATCTAATTGTTAGGCTCAGTTCCAAAGTCGTCCATTTTAGCTATGTCAACTCTTTATTTTCTTCATTTTTTCATGTTTCTACATTTCAATCTTTGGTTTAACTATGCTTGTTGGTTCTCAAGTAGATGTATTCATGTTCACCACTTATCATGTCTCTTTATTATCACTAAATTCAGCATTAAAATTAATTGACTAACTTTGATTGCTAGTCAAATATACTTGAACTTGGTCAAAATTTTGCCAACGCTCTTTCATATACCATTTTCATCTCTTTAGAACTTTAGCTTAAATGGGCATGCCTAGTCTAATCATTTTAGTCCACAAAGTTTGCTAATCATCTAATTCTCCGTAGTTAGTTTTTTTGTACTCCAAAAAATGTACATTTTCATAACCCAATAATCCATCTAGTGTTCTTCTTTGACTTTTCTTTTTTTCAAAAAAAAATATTAGACTACATTTGTGTTTTCTTCTATAAGATTGTAACCATCTAAAATGACAATTCTTAGAAATCAAAAATAGTCAATCATTGCATGATACTTCGCAAAACCAGAATTCTTGAATCATTAGAAATCTATAATTTCACTATCATTAGCCCTTCATTTTATTCTCCAGCATCTATAAATAATCACTCCCATGAGAGAACAAGGGTTCTCTTTTTTTTTTTTCAGCTTCTTTTCTTCTTCTTTTAGCTTAGAATTTAGGAGAAATTAGAGAAAAAAGGAAAAAAAATATCAAAATAGAGTTTTCAACTCTTTCTCTCCTTTTCTTTTTTAGATTTAGTCTTCAAATTTTTAGATGCACCCCAAATTCTAGTAAACCTTGCTTCCTTTTTAAAGCTTTGAGTTGAATCTATTTTAGATCTAATAAGAAAAAGTTACAAGAAAAAAAGAAAAAAAAAAGAGGTGCCCCATGGTCTTCCTTTAAAGAGGATATCTTTGATTATAACTTCAATTTGATAAACTTTATTATGAATTTTTTATTTGATTTTGCTTATGATATTATGTAATCCATGTATGAAACTTGCTTTAATAATTTTTTTTATGCATATTATGTTTTCATAATTTTTTTTAAGCCTAAATCCTTTACATGATCATTTAGATTGATAATCTATTAGCTTAGATTTGTTTTCTCTTTACTTTCATATTGAATTTAAAACAATTGGTATTAAGGCTAGATCCCTGTACTTTATACATTTTGAATATCATTAATCAAACTTTAAATCTAAGCCACCAATATAAATCAAGTGAGGAGCCCATAAATATGCCAAGGAACACCATCTAAAATGGTGTTCGTTGGTGAGATCAAATATCCACACTCAAGAAAGCGAGTACGGCCCGATCTCTTTTGGAGATAGTGAAGGACGTGCTAACTCTTTACTTCCTATAATTTTGGCTTTTATTTATTCTTTTAGCATAAAATTTCTAATTTCTTATTCTCATCAAAAAATAGTAGTGACTTCAATGACCTCCTAGTACCCAACCTTGTCTACTTGGCCTCTTCTAAGATATGGTGACAAGTTTATAAAGGACTGATTGATAAAGAAGTGCTTTTCATAGACAAAGGCTAAAATTACCTCTAGTCTACCTTGCATTGTTAATTGAAAGTTAGTTTATAAATCAAAGGAGGAAGATAGTCTTAATGCCTTTAATTTAAAGAGGATGAATACTCCTTCATTATCTTAGTGGAGATAAAAATGACTTAGTAAGAAAGAGTCTCTATTTTTTAAAAAAAAAAGATAAATTAGAGCCATTAAAAGATTTAAAACATCAAAGGAGAAATTTTTCGACCATAAAAAAAGAAATAGCTAGACTCTACTAGTACTCTTGGACAAAACTAAACTTGTTTTAGGAAATGGAACTAAGATTTATTTTTGAAAAATAAATACTTGGATTGATGATCTTCCTCTAAATTGATTGGATGTTTTACATACCTCCATATGGAAGATGAAAGTCTTGGTTGTTTCACAATTTAATAAAAAATTATTAATTTAGACTTCTCTTCAAATCATCAACCTCGGAGGCCAATAAAGATTGGCTTTTGCTTTTGAACAAAATGGTAAGAGCTAGTTTATTGGCAACTCTATTGATGTTATTTGGAACAATAGCAAAAGCTATAAGTTTAGCACAAGAAACTTTTATAAATCTCTTAATAATGTATGTCTTCAATCATTTCATTTTATAAACTTTAGAAAGCTCATACTTTTGACAAAACAAAAATTTTTTATGTGGCTTGTAATGAATAACAAGTTTTATATAAGGTAAGATATTTTAAAAGAGAGACTCTATGTCTTTGATAACCACTCATTGTGTGGTATTCATGCTAAATTCATTCATGATTTATTGATCAACTTCATTTTCTTTTAATATATTTAGAGTTCAATTTTTTAGGCTTTAAGCATTAGACGACATACTTGTTTTTATTCTTACTTTGATCTACTTGGCAAAAGAATAGGATACTTAGAGATTGGTGGCTAATATGGGAGTAATTAATGGTAACTTTTGTTGAATACTATAAAAGGAAACAAATAATCGAATCTTTCTAGTTAAAAATTATTTGATGATGACCATTTTGAGAAGCTTGTGATACATTTATAGACTAGTCTATTCTTCATGACTTTTAAAAACTTGAAATATTCCTATCTCTTTGGAATATAATCAAACATTTAGCAGCATGATACTTTATAACCTATATGCTTGGTTTCCTTACTTTAATCTCCTTTTTTGATGTGATTTGTCTCTCCTTTCTTTTCTTCTAATAAATTCAAGTTGTCTTCATCCCATCTTTTCATTAAAGAAAAATCTTTATTTGTATATTTCCTTTTGTCTTCATATTAAAAATAGACATTAAAATGTCAACATATATGTGTGTAATTTTTTGATAAAGAAACCGGTTAAGTAAATGGTGCATCGAACTTATCTAATTTTAGCCTAAAATGCATCATATAGATGGATTGCATTCTGAATCATATTCATATACTTTTTAGTTATTCACTCTGCTTAACATCCTAATCAACTCAAAACAACCATGAAACTTATCTCAAGAAATATATAATTATTATGCATCAAAATGGAAATGTAAGTTATTGGAGACTCAAAAGAGTAGATTATATTAATGCCTTATTCTCGATAAAATGATGCAACTAAAATGTTCCTCATAGTTGTCTTTTAGAACTTTCAATTTTATATGCAAACAAATGTTAATGTTATTATTAAGGGTGGATGATTTTATTTAGCTTATATGACCAATAGCTTTCAACCATTAAAAATTTAGTTTGAGCAATAAACTCTAGTTTAAAAATTGAATTTAGATTAAGAAAATATATTTGAATTTAAAACTGGATTATGTTTGGTCATCAATTTAAACTATTAGATTTTTAGTATGGTGCTTTAAAACCATGTTAAAGTTGAATTTGGCCTACAAATTTGAATATTCTATTCTTATTATATGGATTCAACATCAAATTAAATTTGGGTAAATCTAAGCCTTTAAATTTAGATAATTCATGTTTCACTATAAGGTTTTGAAGTCACATCAAAATCGAGTTGAATCTAGACTAACCAGATCAAGACTTTATTAATGCGAAATCCCTCTTATCTATACCATAATACGTATTCACTAATTAAGTTTAAATTTAGTGAACCAAGTTAGATTTTTCCACCAGACCTAATTATTGTTATTAGATTAAGAAATGACTATAAACATAATGAGAGACCTATTTCTCATAAAAGATAATAAGAAATAAAAAATTTATGAGGATAATTAGGATCATTAGAACAAAGAAATTAGATATGTTTCTTAAGTTGTTCCTAGAAAGAAATTCCTCCTATGTCTATTTCAAGCATTTTTTTAAGAAAAAAAATAGAGGTGAGGAATACAATAAAGTTAGCTTAGAAGAAAATTATATGAATAGAAAAATTAGATATGTTTCTTAATTAGATCCAAGAAAAGAACTCCACTTATATTTATTTCAAGCTTTTCTTTTTGTTAAAGGATGGAGGCCTATCAGAAAATTACAACTCATATGGTCTAGCTTAACTTCTATTCATAGCTCCCACATCATAATCATTGTTTTCAATACACTCTACCTACCAAAGTTTCGCTTGGTTCCCTTATTTCAAGTTTTTAAAACATGTTATTTATGGAATATCAAATTGAGTTGAAAGCTTTGTAAGATTTTAAACTTAAAGTAGGCTACCATTCATTGCATGCATTTATGTTTGCAAAATAATGGGTTGAATATGATTCAAATTAAAATTTCATTATAAGCCATAAAGTATTAGGCTAGGTGTATCTCAATGTTTAGTATATATTAGTATGTGATATAAAGGCATAGGGCCTGAATATTTGAGCTTTTTAATGAGAGGAACGAATAGCTATTTTATTTTGTGTCTCATTCTCTGCTCGCATCCTAATCCCAACTCTAATTCTGATTTTTCCTATATAATTAAAAGACATCATGAAGTAGAACAAGGGAGAGGAAGAACCGATGCTACAAGATAGTTACACTCTTGAGAATTCAATATAAAATTAAGTATCTTAACATCTAATATTTGATTAACCGATCAGTGATGATGAAATTGTACTCTTGTCTTTTATAATCTACGATGAGATTCTGATTAGAATAGTCAATACCATCTAAAGGTATATCTTTTTCCATTTTAATTTGCTCATAAAAATTTTTTTAAAAAAAAGTTATTTCTCTTAAAATAATTTCAGTAATCATTGCTTGATTTGCTCCATTTTTGGGATATTATTTCATCCCCCTCTTACAGCGATGGTTTACGTACTTGAGCGCTGTAAAAGGTGAAGGCTTTGTGAATAAAACAATTAAAATAACTTGCAAGTGACTCCAAGAAGCATATGGTGCAAGTTAACCCAAAGAAAAAGCTTGAAAGAGATTGCAGAAAACTCCTGCAACGTTGGATAGCCATTAATTCCACAAACCAAGCATCGACTGTGTTATTATTCTTACCATTCTTGCAAGACTTGGTCAGGATCATATGAGGTTTGTTCGCATGCAGGAAGAGAAGCAAGATCAGAGTGTTGGTGAGAGCGACAGCTTTGACTTCTAGTTTCAATGTTTGACGGCGATCGGCAATAAAACTCAAAACAAACTTGTTTGAGTGATCAAATCCAACTACCGATAGCAAACTTAATAGTGACATGGCCAATCAGCTCAGTGAAGATGATAGCTAGACTTTTCAATTCCCCCATCGTGTGTTTAGGTAGCAGTCATCATCGAGATGCATTAAGTTAAAAACTTAACAATAGATAAAAGGCTCTCTCCATTGAGGGTTCTTATCTTGAGAACTGTCAAGTATGTTGTCCATCTCTACCTACTTGAACATAATATCAGGGCATTCCAAAAAATTTGATGGTGGAGAATTGTGTGTGGTTTTGTGGTGGAAGCCCTACCTAAGGTGCAGCAGTTCCTTCAGTCCCAACTCGCAACCTAACCCAACCCAATCCAACCCAACTTGCTAGAGGAACCAAAATTGCACACCTCATGGGTCAAGGAGGGGGGGGAGCATCAGCTGGTGGATTTGATACAGCTCAGGAGTTGAATACTGGAAAAGAAACAACAACTGATGCATTTAGCTAAAGACATTGGCAAATGAATCATAAAAACCCAAGGATATAGTCTCAAAGTTCTGCTCTCCATATCTCGTCTCTATGGAAGTGCTGAGTTCACTGGGCTGCAACCATGTCATCCATGGGATATGCTCTGAACTTCAGGCATGCTGAAACACAAGGAGGTCTGGACAACTCAAGTCAACTCTGATGGTTTGAAGAAATTTGATGCTGGAAGTGGGAATGGCTATGCCGGCATCGATGACTGCGATGAAAATTTTCTAACAAATGCTTGAAATAACTTGTGGTAAGTATCACCCCTCAGAAAAAACTTGTGGTTATCGTTAAAGCTATGACATTTCCTGTTTGGAATGAGGATTCTGACAATTCAATATCAATGACAAAAAAAGTTGTTAGAATGACAAATTTCAGCAAATTGCACATCTCTGCATACTCTTAAGAATTACATATGTTTTCATATTAGTGATGAGAAAGAAACATGCCAAGCCTAACAAAGGCTAACAAGGACTGGAATTTTGGAATGAGTGTTGGTGACTTTTGGGAAAACAATTCACAGTAAAGAAAAAGGAAAGCAGGAAAGATTGACGTCATTCATTCATCAAGCGAGTAAACAAAACAATATGCGTCGCGATCATCGAGGTCTATTATTTATTCTTAATGCACAAATGATTAGCCACAGCCTTCTTAACAGATGTAAAAGTAAGTCCATGGATATTGTTTTCAATCCAATGAATGCAAGTGACACAAGGGACATTCATAAGCATGGCAGACTGAATCATTTGGACACCTTTTACTTTCCATCAAAGGATGTAAGAAAGTTGATCATGGTTGTTTATACACTTGGCAATAAATTAAGAAGATTACATCCTCCATTAATATCTTGTTTCCAACTACTCCTTTTCTTTTCATATTGAACAAAAGGTAACAAGGAAAGGAAAGGAAAGAAAAAGAGAGGTGAAGGAAACAGGATGAGTCTTCACAAAGCCTCCCTTTTATTGTATCTGTAGCCACAAGTTACAAAAAACAGGGAGAATGAAATCAGAAGAGCTCAAACTTCCATGACTCCAGATCTAAAGTAGTTCTTTGATATTGGCTAAAAGGATCCAGGCCTAATTTTTCATCCTCATCATCATTCAGAAAATCGAATCCCATGTAGTCATCGAGCCCCCAGTGGTACAACGAGTCAGACCACTCCATGCATGGAAGCTGGATTTCCTCTGCTTTAGCATAAGAGCTGGAAGAAGAGCATGATGATGAGATAGAAGTGGAGGAGATGGAGGGGGCAGAGGAGGCACAAGGGACCATCATCTCATGGGGCTCAATCACGGGCACTTCATCAGTGCAAAATTCAGGGGAATTGCTAAGAAATGGATCAGCCTCTACAGGATCAAATGAATTTGTGATGCTCTTCTCCTCTGCTTCCTCTTGTGCTGCTTTCTCCTCTGCTTCCCCTTGTGACACCTTTGGAGGACACTGCACGCAGAGCTGCTCTCCTTTATCATTTCCATAGTCTGAAGCAACTCCTTGCTGCTGCTGCTGCTGGTGGTGGTCAACAGTTGAAGCGATGGGCTTGTGAGTTAGGGGATCGATTCCCATTTTCCTTAGCTTCTTCTTGATATGGGTGTTCCAATGGTTCTTTATTTCATTATCAGTTCTACCAGGGAGATGAGCAGCAATTTTGGACCATCTGCTTCACAAAAGACCAAAAGAAGTCTTGTTTAAAGTCATAGCAGACCAAACCAAAACCAAGCACCCAGAAGAAAATGTCATAGTTGAATCTAACAACTCACTTACGTGAATATAAAAGAATAATAAAAATAAAAAAAGCAGAAAAGAGAGAGAGAGAGAGAGAGAGAGAGAAAGGACCTGTTCCCAAGTTGAGAATGGAGTTCAATGACCAGCTTCTCCTCAGACTCTGATAGCAATCCTCTCTTCAAATCAGGCCTGAGATAGTTTGTCCATCTCAGTCTGCAACTCTTGCCACACCTAAGCAATCCTATACCAACAGTGGAATGGTATCCATCAACAACAACATCAAAACTATTGCGAAATGAACATCTAATCAATAAACATAAGAACTCAACAGAAAAGTTTTCATTCTGTTTCACCAGAGTCTGCTATTAGATGTCTGTTTTCTTTCTGAATTATGTCACCGAAAGAGACATTTATCGTGATTACCAAATAGCCCAGAGATATATCACAACAAAAAGACCAACATCAATCAAACCGAAGCTCTAAAATCCAAAACTCAATTAAATCAATCCGAAATAAACAAATTTTAGCTCTCCAAGCACCTCAGCAATGCAACCAAGAGGAGGAGGCCAAAAGGCAACATAATAAAAAGAAGTTTGGTGCAAAGAGTCACCCAAAGAAATTGGCCTTGTTTATATATAAAACCGAATGAAGAAGAGGAGCCTAATCGAGCAATATCTAATCAGGTGACCTGCTAGCTTTGGCACAGCTCTCCAGCAGCATTGACCATTGGTTAGGATAAAGTTAATGAGCTTCTTGTCCTCCTCTGCTGTCCATGGCCCCTTCTTCAGCCCCACCTTATCACAACATGGCTGCCTCCCCATTCTTCCACCCCTCTCCTAAGTCCCAACAACAACACCAAACGATGAGAGGTAGCAGTATAGGGGAAAGGAAAGGGGGACTACCAACATTCAACGGCACCACCTGCCTTTAAATAAGTTAAACTTGAGAGAGAGGGCAGGGGAAGGGGAGTGGGGCCCCCTATATGCTCTGGAGTCCAAGGCGCACGCACACGCGTCGGGGAGGAAGGGTGGCTTGCTCGCACGTGTGGCGTGGGCCACCGGAAAGCGCCACCTCATCCGCTAGCGGCCATTGCTTGCTTGGTTTGCAAGGGCGGACGGGGGTCCGGTCCAAGGCCTGCTTTGGTCTACTGCTTGAAGTTTTCTTAGAGTGGAGTGCTGAAATTTCCCTCTAAGAAAGTTAGGGGACACCATTACTTGTTTGGAAAATAAATATATATAGAAGATGGAATAAGGCTTTCAAATGATAATAGAGTTATGAGATGGAGAGTAGATTAGCTTTGCTTGCACTTGTAAACATGGTTGGAGGAAAAACCTTTGATTCTTCTTGTGGTTGGACTATATTTATTAGACTCAGTGTTGTCTAAATTTCTAATGCAATTAATATAGATAGAAAAAAAAAAAAAAAAAAGGATTACCTTAGGGTAGTGCAAAGCTTGTTTTTATGCTTCGAACTTATAATTCCTAAGCCACAATCGATCAATCTTATCATTGTGCTAAGATTCCCAACAAATTTATAGCAAAAGATATTCAATTATTATTATTATACATAGATTAGTTTCGAAAAGTTTTGAGTGAAATGGTTCCGAACAACCTTACTCCCATGCCAAGATTTTTCTTTAAATTTTTAGAGTAGAAGAGTGTAACACCTCAAATCTACCTGCTGGTCCAATTAATTCGTTAGCGGATGAAAACCATGTGATCCAAAAATTTAAGTAAAAATTACTTGATAGTAGATGAACTTGAGTTATAAGCATATATTACTTTTCTTTCCCATACTATTTTTGAAGTGTTATAGAGAGGCTCGAATTCTTGAGCTTATGCTGACTCTAAAGCTATGAGACCAAGAGGACATATGTTACGAAATTAAATTATGGGAGTTTATGATTTCATGCTAGATTGTGGTGTTGCTTATTTTCTTATTTGATTCCACTCCTATGCCTACAACAAATGAATGTGTTTAGTAATTTGCAAAGATACATTGGCATTAAGTTGTCGATTTTGTTTAGACAAGTATATGAAGGCAATTGTAGCACTTAGAAATATCCTCATCCGGCATAAAATCGAAGAATAGATTTATTTTCTTCATTATTTCAAATTGCATAAAAATGCAAGGAGAATGAATAATAATTAAATGATGCACTATCTTGGTACTTTTGGTACTTAAGAATAATTTAATAGAGCAATAGATTATTTTAAAATACTACATCATGAGTGGGATTATCCTAAACAACATTATCTCCTAATATAAGATCCCACATATTTTAGAGCCCCTCAGACCTTGGGATGGTTTGGCACCACTTCTTAGCCACAATGTTAGAGACACTAAAAAATAAAACATCCATATCATTGTCTAATGTGCTGACATTACAAATTCCTTGGCTACATAGGGCTGAGTTTCTCCTTGTTGAAAAATCCAATTTAGATTTTATGCTATTTGGACCACAATATAAGTAATACCATAATTTTGTGGACCAAATTAATCTAAGTTAATTCATATATGAAGAAAAAATAATAATTAATAATTTTTTAAAAAAGGTAATAATTAAGATTTATAAAATCAATACAAAAATCATACCGATATATTACCAGCTTAGTATAATACGTATCTTGTATCGAAACATGGTACCTTTTTTTTCGCTCTTAACCTTTTAATATCGGATGGTATGGACCAATATGATATGGTATGAATTAGTACGGATTGGTACAATAAATCTTGGTCTAATAATTATTAAAATTAATTGAATTGGTTAATAAACAAATGGGCTGCCTTTAAGGTCCTTTAAAAAATTGTCCAAGGTCAAGTACATCGGTTTGTTTTTAAAGTATTATATTCATAGCAACAACTCTGAATAAGACTATCCTCTCCTCTCTAGAAGGAAGAAAAATGAAGCCTGAAAGGTCTATTAACGTCTTCCCTCTCCTGCCCTAATTTTTCCTAGTCCATTGTCAATTAGGCCTAATTAGAAGGAGCAAAAGATAAGGGTAGACAAATTCTAATTGATTTTGTAACTAAGTAGCTTGTCTCTCCAACATTTACAAGGCATGTATAGGACTCGCATATCATGAGAATGCTAGTGAAGTGGTTGGGATTCGGGGAATAAAATAAATATTTATTTTATTCCATGGAGGAATAAAAATTTTGGGAGCTGGCTTGCTTCACGCAAAGAAGATTAGGCAAGTTGAAGATGGCAGGGCAAGTGACAACAGTTTAGCAGCAGCATCATGCAAGAAGCTCTGTCTTCTTTCCCCTTCTATTTTTGTATGGACTTGGAGAAGTAATAAATAGCTGAGGGGCGTAGTGGACAAGTGTTGCCATCCGGACTTTGTGCCTGAGGCCACGTTCATTTGAAGGCTGTGGTGTAGTTTGGAGACACTTATCAGCTCCAAAACAGATGGTGGACTTTGAGTAATATATTTTGAAAAAAGAAGGAAAAAAGAATTGGGACCAGAGTGGATTCGTATGGTTACATAATACACCTAAGAATTGACCACCCCAGGTCCTGCAGTAGCCTCTACTCCACTCCACGACATGGGGTGACAACCCCCAACTTCACTTGGAATTTAGCCTTTGGTGGTCCTATTTGCATGGGCTTTCCTACCAGAGAGACTTGAAGGCTTTGTTTTACTCCACAAGAACAAAAAGGGAGACTTACTCTCCATCCAAGGCAAAGGTTGTTCTGGAGGAATCACTGCAAGCACATTGCTTTCCAACTTCGTTCAGGCCATCTAATCTTGATGTGAACATTAGCGCATACTTTTCAAGATAGAAATGTGTACCAAGTATTCTTCCAAACAAGAGAAGCATGTTAAGGTGATGAACAGGGTTAGCTCAATGGTCACATCCCTCTAATTAAGAACCAGAGAGGTCCTGGGATTGAGACTTGAGAGGTATATATATATATATATATATATATATATATATACACTCAAGATTTCAATCCAAAGTAATTAGAATAGAGTAGAACTCTCCACATTCTACTCCCTCTCCTTGACAAATGAGAGACTAAATGGTTTTACATTTGGAGGCAGGTAGTGAAAACTAAAGCATGAAATCGTCCCCTGGTTTGATGTTGGTTACATTGTGAAGATTAATGCATTCACATGACTTTTTTTGTAGAACGACTTGAACGAGGTTAGCTCAATGGTCACATTGCAGGGACAGAGACTTGAGAGGTATATGCACAAGTTTTCAATCCAAGTAATTATAATAAGAGTAGAGCTCTCCACATTCTACTCCCTCTTCTTTGATAAAGAAAAAAATAATGAGGTGAATGAGATACTAGATGGTTTGACGTTTGGAGACGAGAGCTGTGAAAACTAAAGCGTGAAATCATCAGCTTGATGTTGGTTACGTATGAAGATTAGTGCATTCACATGACTTTTTGTAGTAGGGTGCATAGGTTCAATTCGAGTTGCATATGCCTTGCATACATCATGACAACTTCTATTACAAATATTATTGCCACCATCATCAACACCACCACAACAACAACAATTATGAACGATCAAGAAAAAACAGTAAATTGAGATGGGGACATGTCCAAGAATATAAAAGCAGTCATCGTCGCTGTCAACAACAACGAACACGACTACTAACAGTAATACAAAAATCAAGGGAAATCAATTTTTTAAAATGCCATAACATGGGATGGAGGCATGGTTCAAGAGCATAAAAGTAGGTCCTTTGAACATGAATTCAAGGAAAAAAGAAAAAAAAAAAAACGACTGTTTAGTATTGTTATTGTTTTTGTGGTTTATTCCCCCTACAAATTAGTAAAACACTACATTGGAGATGGTGTCAAAACATGAAGGGTTTCATGATACTTGTTTGTTCAATCTAGCTCATCTTTTTTTCTTTTTTTTTTTTTTTTTTTTTGAATTTTTGTAAACAGAAACAGAAAGGAAAATCCATACCAAACAGACCTTTAATCTCTTATCGTGTTTTAGAGGTAAGCACTTACGTGACAATGCTTAGATAAAATCAAGTGAGCAAGGCCAAGCAACAAAACTCGTCTGAACAAAGCTGTGTTTGTATCGAAGTCAAAGCATGAAGAAGTCAGCGTGGTAGCAGGCCACCGCTGCTGCCCAAAATTTGGACTTTCTTCTTACTTACATCATGGTTTGCGATGCATACCACCAGCGCTGGTGGAACAAGATCAAATAAACTTTTGAACAAATTCCAAGGAAACATTTGGTGGCAGGAGAAACAAAAGTTTTTTTGGACAATTATATGAGCAAAGAAACGTGCTACGTGATATGGAAAGTGTGATTCTAGATGGCTGGTTCTTCCTTTGTTTTTTTTCTTCTCTTCCCCCATTGTTCAGGTCAAGGTTTATGTAAGCATACATCACACATGAACTAACTGTTTCCAGAGCCAAGCCTGAGCTGTACTACCATGGCAGAACTTGCACCGATCCACCGCAAACAAATTGTCAAACCGTTCAGAATTTATCCAGGCCTGAATGAGCTAAGCCAAGCCAAGCCAAGCCAAGCCAGACATTTATCAATTTCAAATCAACTGGAATAAGTTCAGCCTCATTCGATCATTACAACAAACCGAACATCAAATCTATCACACAAGCCAGCCTACCGATCTTCGAATGTTTGAACCATCAATTCCTAACATACAAAACAAGCCTAAATGATAATCCTTGGCATGTAAAGAAGCATATAATCTCCCCACATTTAGTGTCTAACCTTGATGGGCACACCTGTAGTTTTAATTGAACTCTTCAATCTCACATCTTGGAAGTTGGAAAGGGGTCTGGTATCCAGATATTATGGACATGATGTATCTCATAATGATATAACAATGCGTCGAGACAACACCTGTATCATGTATTATTATGGTACCAAATCAAGCTCCTGTATCATACTGATTCCCTACTGGTATGGTATAACCAGATATGGACTAATACAGAAAACCTTGCTTCAATGTGATATAAAGCCTCTTATTTTAAGGAATGTAATAAATAGAAGAAAGCTGCAAGCAACATTACATAGTTCTAGGCATCATGAGTCCCTTCATGTACCATGGTTCCAAGAAGAAAATGATATCACCAGTGAGAACACTTCGGAGGTCTTCATGCCGCTTGCAAACAAAGCATGGATACAATCTCTTTTTACCATTTTTTTCTTGTTAGAGGTGGAATAATTATTGCACCATAAAGGATTAGAGTTTCCCATGCTACTTGCACAGAAGCACGGATACACAAGCTTCTTCATCTCTTATACTTGCTAGGGTGGAACTAGAGTTGCACCATAAAAGAACCAAATAATAAAATACAAGAGTCCACTGCAAATTTTAAATGATTTATCTCTGGAAATCTGTGGCATTCCATTTTTTTTCATTACTGTGATTTAAGGTGCAACAGCCAACTCATCAATCTCAAATATTAAATAATTACATCGGCTGAACTTTAAGCAGCCAAAATCACTTACCATGATCCTAATACAACGCAATTGACATTCATTTTATGTATAACATAACCAGATGGAATAAACCTTGTCACAAGGCAATTGATCCTCATCAGATCAAAGCAAAATTTTGAGGGACTACTAATTGTACATGAATGTCACAATTCACGTTGGGTACACCTATTGTGAGTGCTCCCCTTGAGACACGAGGCTGTGGACACGCATGCTTGAGCATATTGTGGACTTGATACATTATTGTTTATGCTGGATTCTGCACTAGCTTTGGATGAGTTGCTGCATAAATAGAGGAGTTTGGATCGGTCTTCAAGTGAGAAAGAAGGTGTTGCACATCTGGTCTCAAGAGTTCCAATACTTTGCCACAGAGTGTCAATATCTCTAGTTTGGGTTTACTGGTGCTCTGCACAGGCCCTCCTTGTCCTTCATACATGACAGCATGATGCCTGATGAGAATAATCCCTTTTAGCCATGTGAGGAAATCTAGATATTGATTGGAAGGCAAAAAGTACAAGAGAACATGAACTTTGCCGGTGCTCTCTCTCTCTCTCTCCCCCCCCCCCCACTCTCTGAGTGGGTGCATGCGCACATGCCTGTGCCCGTGTCTGTGGTGTGTGCACACATGCTTGCACACGCATGCACATGTGCTTTTTTTTTTTTTTGTGTGTGTGTGTATGTGTGTGTGTTGGGGGGGGGGTGGTTTATAAAAGATACAGAGTCTTACAAAAAGTCAATAAGGTCCTTTATTTCTGAAGCTTCAGTTGGAGCCGAGGGCTGTGTATTCTTTCCAAACACATCCGCCATCACATTGAATAAAAGAGCCAAGGTCTACATATATCACAAGACAAACGATGGAAAAGACAATCTTTAATGAACAAAGCCACCTTCTAACAAAAGAAAATGCATGAATACAGTATAGATTTTAGTGTACTAAGAAAAATAAAAATGGTCTGAAGAATGTAGTGCTGCAGTAGCATGAAAGATATGGACATGCAGAAACATAAAGTCCACTGGAAAATATGGCGTATTCAATTAATTCTTAAACAGTGTTGAAACTTGAAAGACATTTAGGTCAGAAGATTTGCAATGGATGACACCAATAAATCATAGTGTCACTGTGCATCTCTCACTTACGCTATATGCAGCTAATAAAGGATATTAAGGCCAAATTTTGAATCAGGATGAAACAATATATCTATGGGCTTGACAATGTTATATTGAACCACAAGTAAATCATGCTTGTATCAAGCTCTGGTTCAAGCTAGCTTCAAGATCAGCTCAACCTTGAATAACAAGTTCAATTCACGTTTGAATTAAAAGGGGACAGAAATGAAAGCACCAGAGGGAATTAGGGATGTGATACTGAGTCGATAGAAGAGGAAGGCAAAGATGGTCCAATTTTCTCTCTCTATGTGCCCTAAACTTCAGCCACTAGATCTATTTTGATGGTTGACCACATATATAAATATATTATATGCCAAATTTCCAGCCTATTCAGTCAAACTTGATCAAGCCAGCGTTTCTTCTCAGGCTTAACTTGAAAATAAGTTCAAGCTTGAGAACCAAGTTCAAACTTGACTCACTTAAGTTTGAATTGAGACATACTAGAGTTTATATGTGAGTCAAGCTAGAGCTGAACTTGAGCAGTTTGGATTAATTAATAACCTCTATGGAGAGGTATAATAGTGCTATCAAATCAACCAGCACAGTAGAAGCAGTCTGAGCATAATAAACCTGGCCCATGCTCAAGATTTAGTCCCTGAAGCCTGACTTCGCCATAAATGTGTGAAGCACAATAACATCTAGCCAGACCTGAGCTTGCACATTTGGTAAAATTGGACTTGGATTTGAGCTGAGTCTGGCCTGGTATGCAAAACAGACCCTGTTTTGGTGCAGGTTCAGGCTTGAAGTCCCCAGGCCAGGTTCATGTCAGGTTGGTCTAACCCTGAGAACTAACCCAGGTCAAATACAGGCCTAGGCCTGACCTGGCCCATTGACAACCCTAAGTTACAACAGGGAAACCTAAGAAGGCTAAATAATCTGATCCAAGGGTCAAACCACAAACAATTAGGTTGAAAGTTGTATTGTAGGCATTTATTTGAGGAACAAGTATTGAAAAATTGATCCGTGTTGGTCAGTTTTTTACGAAAGGGAACTGTGAGAAAAGGACTTCACAAATTATAAGGGATAAGGATCAAGTCAAGCTATTAGTAGAAATACATGTCAAATCAGAGAAAAAAGTGACATTTTGTAGATATTACAGTGGAATCCTCACTCAAGTTGAATGCATAATCAGTAGTGAAAGCTTGATGCTATATATGAACTGACGCTATAATAATTTAGTTCACATATATTACGAGAATGCTATGGTCTACTTAAACACAGATTACCCTTTTATTATAACAGACTGGGCAGAATTTTCCCCATCATAATCCTAATAGAAGAAGGGTTCTTGCCCTTACCTTTCCTTCAAAAGGAAAACTAACCAGAAGGGTCTAAGGCTCATGTAGCTTCCAAGGATATTAAAAAGGTACAACGTAAGCCCCTGATTTGGTTTTTGACAACTGTTAAGATTGCCCATTTGTGATTAATGGCCACAATTCAAGCCCTTTGAAAAAGTTTTGGCCCCTTCCATGAATTCTAGATTGGGTATAGCCTCACTTGAATATCTGGTACTCTCTTGAGCATACAATGCAAATTATCATAATTTAAAAGCAAAGGTTAAAGTTTCATGCATTGTGCTTGTGCTGGTTGGTTGCTAGCACAAGACCAATATTTGATAGAGAAAGGTATGCCAGTAACACACTATTTTATTCTTTTTAAAAAAATAAAAAGCAAATTTAGAAATGAAAGCATATACAATATGTTTGATCTAAGAAAATCAGGGACAACATATTGTCACAGGTATTTATATGGGCTATTGTTTAAGATATGCAAGCATGGTTTTAGGTAATTTTGAAGTACAAATTGACATAACACAACTACGCTTACATTACACATTAACAACAAAATTACACTTAGAATTCATGCTAAAATCCATGATGCGGCGCAGGATGTTTCTTACACCTTATTAGGACACTAATTGTTGACAGACTGGGTACCACAGGAGGCTTGTATATTGATAAAATTATGGGAAGCTTATTTATTATGCATTACTTTCTATCTTTAAAGGTGGGTAAAATGCAAGTTATTTTTTTTATATTATTATATCAAATCTGCAAGGGAGGAGAAAAAAGCATTTTAGATTAGATTAAGTCTCTTTAGGATGATTGAGTTTAAACTTGAAGGGATGGGTAGAAGATTGTAGTGAAGTATACCAGTCATTGCTTATGTGTATTACTTCAATATGCATCAGTTCTAACCAATATATGGCATATGGATGGCAAGGGTTGCACAGATGTCCACTCTCTTATACTGTGCTGATAAAATGCCAAGAGAGGATGCAATGTAGATACTAATTTAGTATCTGCTCTTTCTTGATTATTGCTCTTTGTAATAAGAAATTCATGGAATGACCTTGAGAAACCAACCACTCTGTCATTAGTACTTTCCAACTCCTATGCACAATGATAAGCTTCTAATAATATAGCAACATTAAGTTTTTTGTAAACGAAAAATTATAATTACCAAGCAAGGCCCAGACAACTAGATGCTTATTTTAGCAAAGAAAGTTCTTTTGTAAAGTTGATTTTTTACTTTGACATCATCTAATGTGGCTTGTCAGGCATGAGTTCAATGTTTATGCAACTTAAACTGGCTTCTTTAATTGTCTAATCATAGGTTACCTTCACTTTATCAGTAGCTTTATGTTCATGATCTCTGATAATCAGTTTCCATACGATAAGTTCATCAACTTGGTGAAGATGCCTTTCTAATTGCGAAGATGTTTATTCATTATGCATCTTAGAGGTGGCAACTGGCAACACAGCAGCTAAGGGCTCTGATGTAGGTGAGTGTTCTCCTACATTTGATAGCATTTATCATTGCATAAAATATACATGGACATGCAGGAGAGCATTAGTCTTATCACTCGCGACAGGGACACATATGAATGATATGTATGCAGCCTCTGTCAGATACCACAATGCATCTGATCCCATTGGCAGTTCAAGCCAAAGCCAAATGTTCTGAGTCAAACAATTTCAGGAAGTTTTGGTTATGGTTACGGCCCTCATGGAAGGTGCACATCTATTATTTCCATGATTGTGGATAGGAAAAGCTAAAATAGTTGCAGCAGAAGTATTCCCATCCATTTCATGACGTTAATGATCATGATGACTCAACTATTCTGTCTTCCCCACTTAGACAATACCATGTGGACATAATAGCTACATGTAACTAATTTTATATTTTTGTGTATTTGTTAGTTTATGCTTAATTAGGTGATGTCTGGTGTTGATATTCAATAGATCTATGCATTCTTGCAATATATTTAATACATTTAGCTTTAATATGATTTATTTTCATCCTAAAACTGTCCAAAGAACACAAATTATATGCGAGATATTTCAAAATACAATAAAAATGATGCGAAAATATCATCCATTCTGTGTCAGTTGTGAATAAATAGTAGTCTATTATGTTTATTGCATTATCTGGAAACATCTGTCGAGAATAACCCATCAAAAATAAAAGTTACATTAGTTCACTGGTCAATTGCAGATCAGTATTTCTTTACCAAAACATATGTCTACAACTAGCAATGCTCCATTCAGCAGATTAACTCCACAAGTTGCTGAAACATAATGAGAAGAGCTACAATTTGTTCATTAATACCACAGTATTCTAGTTTCTTTCGACTCCATAAACTAATGTCAAGCTTCTTCATGATGTTTAATGCTTGAACTAACCGATGTCTGTAACATAATTATTGGATAGTTATCTTACCATTTTCTATCCACTAGAACTTTGGCATATTTGTTGGACCTTATGATTGAATGAGTCACCATAAGACTGACAGACACTTTATTTACCCGAGCCATCATGTTGGATTTCAATTAGGAATATGCCCCCAGCAGCATCATGATTTATCCATCAAGTCTCATACTACTACGAATTACATCACTGAACATGGTATACAAAGCAGGCTTCATCTCTTTGGTGCTCTCTTTTGTTTAGTAGCTGGTGAAGCATACCATGCCTCATTGTTTGACTTCGATAGATTATAAATTGAAGGGGATCAGGTCTAAGTTTGTGTGTCGATCTATGGCATGCTAACCATTTTTTTGTAACACGAGAGACAATGACATACCTTCCCCAATAACATGCCTACCAAACAAAAGCTCCATCACATTTACAGAAAAGGTATCCTTGACACAAAATGGAAAATTTGGCCATATTTAGTTCAAAGGCACAGTTTAGTGGAAGTGGGCACATATGTTGATGTTCAGACAGATATGGATAACAGATCAATGAATGCCAGACCTATTGCCTGGTAATTGGTACTGACATGGAACACCAAACACGATGAGATTGCAGCTAGAAAAACTTAAATCTGAAGTGACTATATGACTAAGTGCTCTACTAGATGATTCTATAATGTCTAATGTTTTATAATTTATCAAGATTTTAAAACTTAATGTAAAGGCATCATGTGTCAAGAAGACTAACAACGGTAGGGGCAACTACTTTGGTAGCAGGCTATAAAGTTGTAATATGGCCTGATGACATAGAATTATTGATGATATCTGAAAAAAGAAATTAAATGAGAGAATTCATATCTAGCCGACAGTTTTGACCAACAAGCTCCAAAGACCAATGTTCTACATGAAGCTTCTACAAAAAGAGTTTGGTCACCAATGTACCTTCATGAAAAGCGGGCGAGCAAAGGCTAAACGAGGTAGTAGTGGGCCCATTATGCGGAAAGCAATTCTCAGCATTGCAACAGATGTCACCGGGCGAAGATGCTTAATAATTGTGTGTGTTGATTCCAGCCATTCATGGGGAAGGTTGCTAAAGAATGAATGCAAAAGAGCCACAATATTACCTGAAACAAAGAAAATATTATTTATAAAGCATTTATGGTTACAATCATGGGCAGGGGACATTAGCAAAGGATATATAAGAATATAACATTCAATAGGTTTCAAGGCAAACAACTCATGATAGTGTTAAAACATATCAAGCACATGCATCTGACCGCACAGGAACTTCAGGATGTGTATGATGACTCACATCCAAGCTACAATTTTTTCCATTAGAAATGGACAAGGCTCCATGTGTTGATCTTTTGTCTAGGTCCCTGTCCAAGATGGCCCAGCCCTTCTCTCTCTCCCTCTCTCTCTCTCTCTCTCTCTCACTCACTCACTCACTCACTCACTCTGAGGATTTTGGATCGCCAAATTGTCTCATACTACAACAGGAAGAATATAAGATAAAAGAACCAAAAAAAATTAAGCGTTCTTCCTAACAGCATTCTAGTCAACTGAATCGACAGAACATACTCAGGAACCTCCGCCTCCCAGTAGGCTCCCCCTTTTAAGAAAGAAGAGCTTGAGGAATGAATTACATAAACCTAGATAATAAGAAGATTTCACACTATTATTTGGCCTACATGGGTATCCACAAACAATCTCTATTACAGAAAAGTTAACGGTGCACCAAGGTAGCATCAAAAGAGGCTTACCAACCATTTTAAATGCAACAACAAAGAATGCTCCAGATAGATTACAAAAAAAACACAAAAGAGTTTATATTGTACCTATGGCTGTTGATGTATTATCCTGAGAAGCCCATGTTGGATCCAATAAAGCATAGCCAACGGCAGAATCTAGCTCCTGAAGTGACCTCTTACTGTCGACAAGCCACCAACACTCCTTAATGATTCGTGATGCTTCAGAATACAGCTGCAAGTGAAATTCTGGTGGAAGCTGGGCTAACAAAAGGCCACATGCTTGGATCATTAGACATGATAATTGCTGGCAAGAGTACCCACTTTTGGAAACAAAATTAGTAGCATTGATCCCTGTTGCTGAAGAAGTCGAACGATTTGTGCTCAAGGATTCAGTACTGCCACCAGATGGAGAAGTTGGTAGACCAGAATTTTGCCCAAGTCCACTTGACGATCCTTGTTGCCCATTGCTGGATTGAATTAGTGTTGGCTGCACATGAACAACAATTTGAACAAGTGAAGATACTATCTGGGAAGCCGACGCTGGAAGTGAAAGAATCTCGATAGCTGCTGTTTCCAGGACAAGCTGTGTGTATGTCCCAGGATCCTGGTTTTGATAGAATGCTTTCTGACCATCAGAAATGTTGATTGTGCCAGGCTGTGAAGATGATTGACATTTGCTTTGAACTGGACGACCACAACCGCTAGAAGGATCTCCTGTTGAATCTGATTTTGACTTACTATTTAGAGGGGGTATGACATTATTCACAAGACCAAGTAAGAGGGTGGAAAAGTAGTCCAGTGGAGGGCAGATAGCAGGATTTGATGAACTGACATGTTGAGGAAATGACTCTGAGAAAGGTATCTGAAGAATAACTAGCGTCAATGGAAAAGCTTGAGAAAAATGAATAGGTTAACATTTTTTTCACAAAAAAAAAAAAAAAAAAAAAAAACTACCTTGGAAATATCAAGTGCATTGAGTATCCGTACAATTAGCTTGCTTGGAAGGTGACCATAAAAATACGCAAGAATGTCACGGACAAATGTAAATCTCAGAGGATGAAAGGCCAGAAGTGGAGAATAAATAGCAAGAACTTTATCGGCAATATCTGCGGCATCATTTTCAATAAGCCTATAAATTATTAGTGGGATGACTGGGAGTAAACGTACTGCAATATCATCAAAGAAAGGAGGATACCTGCAATGATTGGAATCAGGATTAGAAGGATTTCCCTAGAGAGGGAAACAGGCAACGATGCATCAAATAATAGTATAATACAAACATAGCAAAACTATTATTTTTAATAGTCTCTGCCAAATTAAACATGATCTCACACTATATTTTCTTAAGTATTTTAAACCAAGCTACATCTAAGCAACTATTAAATAGTCTAAGGGATCATGTATTGAAACTTCCCTTCATAGAGTTGTCCTTTCATTTATCAACCCAACTTGTAAAATTAGATTGCCCCTTTATTTAAGATGCTCACATATGAAACAAGGTTTTAAATCCTATGGGATGGAGGTATCTCGATTTCTCCACAAAATGGAATGCTCCACTGTTCCACTCCATCTCAATGGTTGTCCCGATGGAGCGTCTGGTACTCTCATCTCTCTCCCTTCAATTTGTCTTGCTTTCTATTCTTCCTTTTGTCTCCTTTCTTTCTTCTTTCCTTTTTCTTCTTCCTCTTTTCCATCTTTTTCTTCTTTCTTCCTTTCTTTCTTTCTTTTTCTTCTTCTTTCTTTCATTTCTTTTTTTTTTTTTCCTTCTTTCCTTCCTTTCTTTCCTCTTGCTTCTTCTTTCTATGCAAGGTTGGGTTTCAATATCGCACCGCTATCCCATTCCCATTTTCTCACAGGAATAAGACAGGACAGCTGGAACATCCTCCGTCCCACCGAGAGTTAAAACCTTGCTTTGAAATAAATTAAATAAATTGGTAAGAACTAGAAGATCAAACAGGCAAAAGTCAAGAGACAAAAACAAGTTAACAATACTACTTAGTGACTTAGCAAAAACAAGATGCACCAAAAAGGGGGGCAAGCATTTAATACCATTGCAATATAACAGTTATACATTAATAGATATAATAGTCATAATGAACTTGACAAAAGAAATACAGGACAGATATATCTAATAGAAAAACAGCCGCACAAGATATTCCTTTCCCTATAATATTCAAAGATAATTAATGTCAGCAGCAATTTTAGATTGAGGAAGAGCATATGTTAATCTAGAAATAAACAAAATATTATCAACTTATGTAGCATAAACCTGTCATTCCCATATTTGATTACTTCCTCTCTTTCCTTTTTTTCCATCATTCTTCAACCAGCTTATCCTCCCTTTCACCATCCCCCCTGCTCTCTCTCTCTCTCTCTCTCTCTCTCTCTGTGATCAATGGTGCTTTCCATCCTTCTCACCTTCCTATTCACAGTTAATTTTCCACCCTACATCTTTATTCCATCTGTTCACTTATTTTATTATTTATATATGGCCAATAAAAACTATATGGTGTTAGATTCTTATCTGCTCTTGATTGTATGCCTAAGGTTCGTCTTACCGAGAATTAGTACCATTTAGGTACCAAACCAGAATGGGGCATATTATACCAAACCAACAGTGTACTGGTTCAGTAAACTAGGAGGTCACGACTCATAAACCGCTCCACACCGAGCTGAACCATCTATGGTTCAGGCTAGTTCAAAGCTGTTCAACCCTTGTACCAAACCAAACCACCGAATCGTGCCGGTTTTGAGCTATATATTGTTCACTCTAAACCATCGGTTCAGTACAATTCAGCCATCTTGGTTCATCCTATTGTCATCTTTGTCAGGACTTTGTTGGAGCAATATTGAAGATTAGCATGAATCTATTTACATGGATTACTTTAAGACTTTTATAATTGTTTCCCTCCTTCGGAATTCCTCAAGTCATAAAACAGGGTTTTTTGCAAGTATACCCTTCGGAAGTTTTGATTTTGCATATATTACCCTCTAGCCACGCATTATGCACGAACACCCTTTTATTGCACCACTACCCTTGCAGTTAACTAGCCATTTAATGTTGTTAAAACTATTTTTTTCTCATGACAAAATGACAGCTATCTCTGAGCATTAACTGGCTCCAACAATTGCCATTTTTGTTGAAGATTAACTACCATCCAAAGTCAAAAGATTCTAATCATGGTTTGGACTGATAATGCAAATAGTAGTGAATGGTAGCATTGATTAAAAAAACTTGCTTGTGCAAAATGCAAAATTACAGCGTCATGCATGAAATATTGAAGCTTTTGTAGTATATGCATGCAGAAAGCCCTAAAATATTTGTTTCTCTGTCCCTAACATGCCCTTGCTTTTCTTCATCCCTTGATTTAAACTTTGTGCTTAGAACTTTTTGCTCTACAAACAATTGGGATTGTTCAAATTTACATCAAGGGATCTGCTTTTAGTTCTGCATAAAGCTTGTTGTTCCTCTGTCATGGAGCTTATGGACATATTTTGTAGAGACATGTATCAAGCCACCTAGTAAAAAGCTTCTTTCAGTAGTGATTGTCTATGCTGCGCTGATGCCTCTCCTTGTCAAAAGGTAAGCTGACTACCTATGCTTAACCATTTGCATCTGTTTTGTGAAATTACACAGAAGTTTGAGTTATGTAAGGAAAGGCATGAACTAATGAATGGACAAACCATGAGTACTTAACAGCAAGATCATCCCAATATCAGCACCTTCAAAGAGAAAAATTATGACCAAAGTATATAAAATGGCTCCAAGCAGATGCAAAAGGGCACAAAGAAGTCAAAGTGTTCCAAATCAGGAGAAAGGAATAGGACATCAAATCATTAGAAACTTTAGCAATAACCACAACCATTTAAGCTTACCCAACCATTTGTTCTTGGCTTCCTAAATCTGAATTGTACCAATCTTTCCCGCCAAGTCATACCTCTTAGGTAATTACAAAGCTTAAATTCCTTTTTGTGACTTGCACCCATACTATCTTAGGTTCTCCCCTCATGCTCCAAGATCTTTCAACACAGATTCAAGTCTCCATACTAGAGCCTCCCTATATTTTTCACCATACACACCCATACCATTTCAATTGGTTCTCCATCACTTTGCCTATAGGTAATGTAATTCTTATAGTGCTTCTAAGAGGATGATGGAGGAGAAGATAGGGTCAATGGTTTAGCTGGCAACCAACATGGCATGGTAGTGAGATGCCATCAGTAATGGCCGCACAACTAAGCCCAAAACAAGAGAGGCGGGAAAAGAAAAAATAACAAGATTGATCACTGGCTTTGAGATTGGATCTGTCTTCAACTTGTCTGCTCAACAACTAGGGTCCCTTGCTAAATCATAGCTGGCAGTGCTGGCTCCCTAGAGAGGGAGAGATGCCCCTTGTTTTTCCAAGATAGGGTCAGTGCCATGAAACAGGGAAGCCACCAATACCCTCCAATTCTAGCACCTCCATGAGTGGAATCAGCTAGCAATGACATCAATAACCAAGCTAAAGAGAGAAGAAAGAGGAAAAGGTTTGCCCTATCTGAAGCAAGGTTCTAGCAATGGCTTGGAGAGTGAACTCACTAGAAACTAGGAGAAAAAAGAGAACAATACTCATATCATGTCATTCCAAACATCCAACTCCCGCTCCTCTCCTCTAGGAGCAGCGCCTCCTCTTCATCCTCCTAGGCATGGCCCTTGCCGTAGCCCTCTGCTCCCTCCCTCAGCAATCCTTTCAGTGACCACAGCTGCTCACTGCTGGTGGAGCAGCAAGCGAGCTGGCACACCCCTATCACCACCACAACCACCGCCCGTGGTCGGAGTGGGATGCGACAACTAGGGGGAAGGTGCCATTGGAGCTGTGATGGGGGGGGGGGGGGGAAGGGGTGTTGGAGATGGGCAGTGCGAGGGTTGTAGGGAGCGACCTAGCAGACTGGCTCATGGCAAGGGAGAATAGATTGCACAAGGTTTCATAGGGACGAAAGTCATCGGAATGACGGATTGGCAAACCGAGTGTCAAACCTTTCTGAGAACCGTTCGGTTCGCTCAAACAAAGAGCGATTTGAACAAGCTGATGATTCAACCATGGTTTTTGGGATTTAAACTGGATTTTATTCAAGTCCGAGTTTAAGGGATCATCGGGACCAAACATTAGACCGGTTGACGATCCAACCGTCTGGTTCTTAAAACATCAGCAACAAGTTCATATATTGGTAGTGCGAAAAGATGTTGTCTTAGTGCTAATCCTTGATGTGAGTTCCATTTAGAAGAAATTCACTTATCATATCACAACTACTCCTAATGCTTATCATCAGTCTAGAACAAATATGTCCTCAGTATTTCAATGTACCAGCCATAGGCATCTTTCTTTCTTATAAAGCCAACCAAATTACTGTTCTTGGTATGCTACAAAGAGTTTTCTCCAATTTGATGATGAATATATATAAAGTCTTTCACTGCTCTCTATATCATTCTATCAATAGCCTAAGTCAAGAGTTAACTTCCATTATTAACCTTCCTTCAATTACACCACGGATTCAAAAGTTATCTTCTCTCGATCGATAGGGGTAGTCCTGAGGTTGTCTGACAAGCTTCCTTACCAAATAACTATGCTTATGTATAAAGTTTTATGTCCCAAGCCCGGATAAAGGAGAGTTGTTGTAGGTTGGCGATTAACGTAAAACTATAGTTACATCCTACAAACATGAATTCAATAAAGAAAACCATTGGGGAATCCCTACCTGCGATGCACTACATTGAACCCTAGATATGGTAGAAAGTTTTGCAACGGCGGCTAGGACAGTCTTTGAAAGTAACATGACATCAACACCCGAGTGTGAAAGAAAGTAAGCAAGGGTTCTCATACCTTTATTAACAGATATGGGTAAAGAAATTGAAAGGAAACTTAATGGTGAAATAAAAAAGTTCAATTAGCCAATAAGACTAAAAGAAAGTGCTATTAAAAACTATCTAAATATAGCAATAAAGAAGCATATAAAAGTTATAAGATGTCTAAGAAAGAAGTTAAAAAAGCAATACGAGAGGCTAGATTTAAGGGATATAAAGAATTATAACGAAAGCCAAAAATTAAAAAATAAAAGATATTTATACAATTGCAAGACTAAGCGAAAGAAAAGCTAAAAATATGATTCAAGTTAAATGTATCACAGATAATAATCAAAAAGTTTTCTTTAAGTAAGATAAGATCAAAGAAAGATGAAGAAGCTATCTTAATAAATTATTAAATAAAAATCATGTAGTTAATTTATGGTACCTTACTAGTTCCAGTGAGATAGAAATATGATGTATATCCATAGAATTAGGATATCTAAGATAAAAGAGACTATAAAAAAAGATGAAAATATAAAGAGTAGTGGAACCCGACACAATTTCCATCAAGATTTAAAAATATTTTGGTGATGTAGGAGTAATTTAGATGACAAAATTATTTAATAAGAACTTAAAGAATAAGAAAATACTTGATGAACAGATAAAGAAAACTATAGCACCAATTTATAAGAATAAAGAAGATATTTAAAACTGTTCTAATTATTATAATAATAAACTCATAAGTCATACTATGAAACTTTGGGAAAGGATAATTGGGTTTAAGTTGAGATCAAGATTCGTCGTACCGAAAACTAGCACCATTTCAATGCTAACCCGGTTTGATATGTTATGGGGGCACACCGTATCGACACACGGTATGCTCTGACATATCGGTTAGGTAGATCGGTACGCCAATTTTTTTTTTTTTAATTTTTTTGATAGTTTTTTAATATTTTTCTTCTTTAATGTAGCATAGTCAATTCTAATAAGTTTTCTTTAAATTTACAATGCCTTTCATTAGTGTTTTGAAATACTTTATGGTGTGAAATGAAATTAAAATATAACATTGTATCACTAAAACATATGCAAGTAACAAACTAGAAGGAAATATTTTTTAATTGCATATAAATAAAAAATTTCAAATATATAATAAAACGTAATAGATAATATGTACCATCTAATATCTGGTGAAGTGTATGCAACTGGTGGACATTGAGGCTGTCGAAGTCTGAGCTTGAAAGGCCTTCCTAACTCATGAGCATTGCTAGCCCACTCCACTGGATCACCATATCCAACTTTTCTCCATGCCTCGTCATCCTACTCCTGATGCGCCGCATGACACTAACTCGGTCATATAAAGATCATGCTAGTGAAATCCAGCCCGTTAAGCATTACGAGGCCATGGTATTGGTACATAATAGTTGCTCAAAGTCTTAGATATAAAATATCTATAGATGGCGCATCAGATGAAGGTTATCCATATCGATAAGTACATGGATCATAGCCAACTGACATGGAGTAAAATCCAATTTGGAAATCCGATTCAGATACATACAAAGATCCAACTCGACATTGCAAATCGTCTGTATCAGCAGCTCCATGCCCTAAACATTCTCATGAGCCCTATCTCTTGTAAGCAATAATCTTCTTGCAAGCTCTACTAGGTCACGTCCCATGGACTCTATCCTGTGTGGCATAAATGTATGGAGACCCATGGGTGAATCGAACACCATAGGGTTGTGTCTTTTGCACAGCTTTTTGACCACCTAATGCTCCTTGTCGTTCGAACTATCATCATCACTCCTCTCATGCAACAATCTGTGATGCCGATCATCCGAGGGCTCTTGTGTCTGAATCCAACACCTTCCCTTTCTTACTAGTCCAAGGAACTGTCGCTCTGTTACCCTTCTCGCCTCTCACTGCTTAGCTTTACTAGGTGGCTCGACCGAACCCATCACTCTAACTACAACAGCAGCCTCTCCTAATAACTCCCTCACCACCCTAACTAAAATGAGTATCATAGCAGCCTCTCCCTAGCAGCTCCCTCTGAAATATTTAGGAGGATGTCTTAGAAGCCCTCTAATGATGACACATTTCCCTTCAACTTCTGCATTGCTGGCATGTATTTCTTGACCCATCTACCTGAAACTACCCCAACCTCCCCGGCAATCTCTCCCAACAATCGAGGAGACAATCCAAGCTTATCCAACTTTAACTTCTGTTGCTGGCCCTTAAACCACCCAATCATCGGATCCTCATCTCAAAGGAAGTCATTATGAAGTGGATCGGCATACTTTAGTTCTACTTTCTCAATACATTTTAGTCTGAGTTACAGATTGTGATGAACATAGATCAAAACATTCAGACGCTTCTACATGAGATGGTTCTATTTGTCATGGATCAATGCAATGATGGACCAGTTGCACTCATATCTATTAAAGGAAACCATCTAGAAGAGGATCCCGATCACTAATCTCCTGAGGTTTTGAGCTACCCTTCTAAAGTGAACACACTATTCAGTTGCAAATATAAAGAACCAAACTGTAGATCAGATACTACTTGTTAAGTGAATTTAGAGTAAGACCAATTGTAGTCATATGCAAAAATACCTAAAGATATGTTTTGCACCTTGATCCTCCTTTATTGTGCTATTTTTTGGGAATTTATTGATGGATTTTTGGTGGGATTTGAGTGAGGCTTTAAGAGAAGAGAAGGCACCTCTCAAGCTTAATTATTAAAGGGAGAGAAGCGAATGCCCCCACTCCACCGCACCTCTCTTCATCCCTCTTTTCCCATCAAAATAACTTGTTTGGGCATTTGCAATGTAGACCTAGGAATACACTGATGCAAAAGAGTGATTTGATATAAGTAGAAGAAAAAAGAGCTAGAGAAAAATCAAAAATTATATAGGAGGAAGTGATTAAAAAAGATTTAATATCTTTGTATTTTATAGAAAATATGACTAAACAAAGTAAAATAAAGAAAAAAGATTCATATAGCCAACCCTACCTAGTTTAGGATTAAAGCTTTGTTGCTGTTGTCCCCCGAATTTAAAAACGACCAGAATAGAAAATGTAACATGTCAATGCGAAACCAACAACCATACAAGTGCTAGACCACTCAAACCACTTGTACTGATACATAAAAGCCATACCGATCCATACCAATGCATACCGATATGTACTAACAAAACCATCCCAACCAGCACCAATAGTTTTTTATTGTTTTGATGTTTTCAGTTTCAATATGTAACATCAGTACTAGTGTCATACTGTTCCAATGAAAAAATGGGATGGGATTCAGCACCAGTATTTAGAATTATGCATTATACTAAATTGATTCATCAAGATAGTCATTATTTTTCTCTTTATTATATCCATGGATTTAAACTCTAACACATGGATTTGTATTTGCCATACCAGATCATAACAGTATGCTATCGATATTGGTACAACTACCATTCTTATAACATACTAACACAGCATTTCACTTCTGCTTTGCTATGTTGGAATCAAAGAGACATACCATGTGTTGGTGTGTTACCGTGTCATACTAGCATGGCACTGTTACCAATACTTAACCCTTGGTTCTATCACCTTTTTCTTACCATAGACTGAACCATAATTTCAATTGATATTTTATCTCCGCCAAATGCAAAGCCCTTTTGCATCTTCTTCAATTATCAACGTCTATCAACTTATACAAAAACTTGACACCACATTCATTTTTTTATGAAGAATGTCAACTCAATAACTATGCAATAGCTTTGTGCCACCAGTATTTCATGCACTGAAAAAATGTGATAATTGACATAATATAAAGTACAAGGCTTACCGTTCCTTCCAAGAGAGATGGCTCCCAAGAGCTTTCTGAAGTTCAACTCTCTTTGGAGGTTGATTATTGAGCCAATGCTCAGGAGGACGATTTGCACAGAATATTTTAATTCTTTGTTGAAGATCTGGTCTATCCAACAAATTTATCTGTGGAATATTAAAAATTATTATATGAACTTTATACTCATTTCATAAAAAAAAAATGAAACAATTGACTCAGAATGTCAACAAATTTGACAAAAAAAAGTAATCAGAGGTATAATCAAGAAATTTAGAGTGATCAAATCCAGCCCGAAAGGGAAAAAAAAAATGGAGTGGAAATGACAGTTGGGGTTTGTATACGGGTAGCAACCAATCAAAAGACTTCCATGCCTAGTATGACAACAGGCCCTTTGCAATGAAAGCAAACACGCACATGGATTTTAGGAATTACTAACAGATTTTTAGCCTGCACTTCATCTTTTATACCCTTAAACTACATATATACTTGTGCAATGCACAGGATGCTAATATGATTTCAAATTTGAAAATAAAAAATAGAATAAAAATATGAATTTATTTTTATATTTAAATTTTGGAATAATGATTTTTTTAATTGTGTACCTCTCCTAACATCTGAATTGATAAGTAAAATGCAGATTAGAGAAAAAAAATTTCAAAATTATGATTTAAAATTTGGTACGACCACTACTGGTGCATTAGAGTTATTAATATTTTGGATTAGCAGTTGAGACTATCATACCATGCACTCTTGCAAAGATAGGATCCCTTCGTAGCTATAATAATATAGATCTTGTCACAAAATCTCGAATAATGCACAATAAAAATACTTGCATACTAAAATAATTAATAATGCATTATTAATTCTATCTTGGATCAAATGTAGCATGATGTAGCAATAATAATATTCTACATTAGATTTATTGTTTTGAACCAGCATTATCAAATATAGTTACTAATAATTTTTCCTACTATGGAAGCTTCTTAGCATGATATAGCATGATAAATATAAATAGAGTCGGAACTTTATATTACCGCCAGATAGTTATCATCTATGTTAGCTACCTAGCTCTCAATGACGGAATCCCATAATAAAATAAGATTCTTAAAATCCTCTTGGTGTCAAAGTAAAATAGATGATGGTTTAGTAAACAATTCTCAAAGCTCCATGTGGAAAAGAAAAAATAAGTAGATTGATGTTCCATTTTTGTTATTTATTGTATTTCTTTTGAACAATTTTATCCATAGAATAAATTTGAGATTGTTGTTAAATAATAGAATTTAAAAAATATTAAATGCTGTTGTAAATGGGATATGAAAGAAAAGCTTTGCTTTTATAGTGGGAACCTTCTCATCATATCTCTTTTCAATGACTTTATCCATGGAATAAATTTTGAGCTGTTGTTAAATAATAGAAGCCTATTTTATGATGGGAACCTTCTCATCTTTTGTGGTTGATAAGTTAAATAAGAAAATATAAACTTCTTTTTATAATTTTATATTATTAAATTTAAATTTTAGAATTTAAATATAAACCTCTTTTTATAATTTTATATTATTAAATTTAAATTTTAGAATTTAAATTTAAAAAATAAGGATAGGATGAATAGAATACATGTAGTAAAGAAAAGATATTTTTAAATTTTGAAAAGAGTTTAATTGATTTAAAATTCTAGATTAAAAAACAAATGAAATTATGACGATATAAAAAGTAAATATTTTTTTAAAAAAAAATCAAGAATGTGTATGACTAATGCAATTTTATTATTTTTCTATTTTTTTAAAGAAAACCTATTTTGCAACAAATTTTGTCTACATGGAATTTTTCTTACTCCTTTTTAACAAAAAAAATAAAATTTAAAAAATAATTATAAATAGAGTTGGGAATTTTATACCACCAATCATCTATGTTAGCCAGAGTTAGTTCTTAATGGCAGAATCCCATAATAAGATGAGATTATTAAAATCCTTTTGATGTTAAACTAAATTAAATGATGGTTTAGTAAACAATTCTCAAAGCTCCATGCGAAAAAGAAAAATCAGTAGATTGATGGTTTGGATTTTTTATTTATTATATTTCTTTTGAATGGTTTACAATAAAAATTTAAAAATTTTTAATTGTTGTGGAGGGAACTTTCTCATCATATTTCTTTTGGATGGTTTTATGCATGGCATAAATTTTAAATTATTGTTAAATAATAAACTTTAAAAATTAATAAATGTTGCTGTCTTCGTGGCATGATAGATAAGCTTTGCTTTTATAGTGGAAACTTTTTCAGCTTTACTTATGTTGTCATGTATCCTATTCCTCAACTATTATGAGGGCAATGTGTTAAGAGTTGTAACCATGCAAGTTATCAAGTGATTTTCTTAAAAAAAAAAAAGTTGTCAAGTAATTTTTTTTAAGAATAACGCCTGTTAAGCAATCACTAAAGTTGATGATTTTTATGGTCCTGTGATTGAACTGTGTAGACCTTACATTAAGCAATCACTAAGGGTCGAACCACATAAGGCTTCTCCCATTTTGACCATATATAAACTTCCCCATGGGTTAGCCTTCATTTATCTATTAAGTTCATTCACAGAGGAAAGTATGAATATTCAGGAGAATTCAATTGGTTAAGATGTATGGTGACCACAGAGATTCACAGTTATATAGAATTAAATATCAAATGAATATATGAGAGTCCTCAACAGCCTCTTGAAATCAGTCAAAGAATACAAAATGGGAAGAGATTAATTGAAAAAAAAAGCAACATTCTCTTCTAAAGTCCGCGGAAAGGGAAGCTACAGAGCATCGCAAGATGTGAAAGTGCAAAGAGTGGAAGACCCGAGGAACACGAAAGCTCGAATTGCAATTTCTCCTCAGACACTGGATGATTTGGAGCGGCTGGAATAGGAGGTCTTGAAGGACCAGAGTGATCAGTGGATGGAGTGGGTTTGGAGGAAAAATATCCAGGGTCATGTTTTTAAAAAAGAGGTGGCACTCACCATGGATTGTAGAAGGAGGCCAAGTAGAGGCAGAGGATGGAGAAGGTGGGAAGGTGGAGGACAACGTTATGATAGAGGAAATGCCAGCAGTTCAGTCTCTCAGATGGGTTTCAGTTTTTTTTCCTTCTTTCCGTATGGTATTCAAAATTATTTAATAATGATGAATACGTGGCAAGAAAACAGAAGCCAATCAGAACCCACTCTTCTCAAATCTCAAATACATCAGCCTGCTTTCGACTCTATACCAGAAAACAGAAATTCCTTATAACATTAAAAGCTAGTTAATAGAGGAATACACATGGCAATGGAAGAGTAAACCTTCTCAGGTTTACTGCATTATATTAGATTTAGCCATTAGCAAGTACATGCAATGAAAAGCAGAGATAGTTTCACAAAAATGGATGTCTGATCCCTCCTCTTCCCTTTCCCTTGTTTCCTAAACAGACAAACACTGTAGCATGTTTTGGTCTTTCAAAATTTTGACAAGGTCAATTATTGCATTTATTACCTTTAAATTAAACAGCTTTCGTAGATTGAAATAAAATTAAAGCTTCATTTTTTTTCTTTTGACACCATCTTGTGTTCATTTCAAGATAACTAACCTCCCATGGCCTAACTTAGACTGATCCCACAAACCAATTGTATGAATAAAGAAAGACTCAAATCTATAACCAATTTCTCACATTAAGAGAAAAAAGAGAGAGAATCTAAAATTAACCTAATAATTCGAAAATCACCTTTCAATACTAATCCTCAGTCACGCATTAAAACAACCAGAAACATCACATCCAAAGGCCAAATCTAAACTATGTCACAACCACAAAAAGTCCCAACTGAAGATTATAAGGCATACTTTTGAATAGGCAAAAATATTTTGACCAATTTTGATATATAAAATGTTAACCAGCACTTTTCAGGCCCCACATCAACTACGCCAATGAAACGCAACGGTCATAAATTTTAATGTTTGATTAAACATTTTGACATATTGCCTCAGAGCCCTTGAAAATCTTTTTCAATAATAGAATTAAGGAAAGTTTTTGAAGTATAGCTCACCCACTTCCAAGTCTGCATGAGATGCCAACCACTTCTATGTAGCCTTTTTTTTTTTTTTTGGTGGGGGGGAGGTGGGGGGTGGTGGAGTTCTCTCTCTTTCTCTGTATCTCCCCCCCCCCCCACCCTCCTCTTCCCCCTCTCTTCCCATCCCTTTTTCAATTTAAGTAGTTTTGTTAGCACCTCATGATATATATATATATATATCACACATAGACAGAATAAAAGATAAAGGTTTCCAAAAATGCTTTGTTTTGTATCCGACAAAATGTCCTCACTTTCCAATTGTCATTCTACAATTGATGTTATTGACATATGTTCTTGCAGTCATCAAACATAAAATATTTCACAACTAAGGTATGTGATTGAAATGTTGAAGAAAGCATACCACCATACGTAAAGCATAAGGGTCATCATCTCTGTCAATAAGAGCTAGAAGTAGAATATCCAGTGGAAGTAGCTCATGTGTCCAAATGAAGAATGTGAGATTTGCAATTGCTTTTGATAGAAGCTCCTGAACATAATAGATATAGCAAAAGGCAAATCATGACATGGATACCAACTCCGAGAAGCAAATACCAAGTCACAAAACGAACAAAAACCAGAAAATGTATATATCTTGATTTATTAATAAAAGACCTGCGCAGGATGCCCATGCTGCAGATCCATCTGAATATGGTGAAGAAGGACATCCACCATTGTGTAAATATTAGATGTCACTTCTTCCGGTGAAAATTCCCTTAACACACGTCCCTGCAATCAAAACTAGTACAATAAGTTCTCCAAAGAAGCTAACTTAAAGCAAAAGGGCAAAAGAATCAGCACATACAAGATTTATGCTACTAATGCTCTCTGGATGTCCATTCATCAGAATCCAAGCACCAGCACAGAGATACTGGCGATGTTGAGGAAAGCTATGACTAAGGTATGTCATAACATAAGTTGGGTCAGCCGATGGTGAAAGGAGCTGAGTGCACTGATTGATAACTGTTGTTTCTGCCTGTGCATGGTGTATGTCAGTAATGGCCAGAAACATAAAAGCATGAGTGATAAACTAATAGTTCAAAAAAAATAATGTACCATATTAACAGAAGGGACCTTTTAGACACTTTTGCTTCAATAGGAATCTACTTTGATTAAAGAAAAGATTGCAATTTGAAAATTAATCTTCAGCAAACTTAAAAATCATCATTTTGTTAGATCTCTTAAAACATCCCTTTTTAGAAAGGTTTACCTCCAATCTTACGTCATGACCTAACCCAGCTATCAGGTTTTAGGTACAATGAGAATTCTTTGAAGGAAGAGCAAGATCAAAATCCATTTTTACCCAAACCAATTTGCTACAACCACAACCTAAATAAAAGCACCTAAATATGATAATCATTAATGTATGAAATATCCAATTAACCATTTACATAAATTCCACAGAATTTTCTAGATGCAGTTGAATAACTTCAAGTGTTTTCCCCCAACTGCAGAGGTTTTTTGTTTCACCTAAACTTTTCTACTCATTGACAATCAAGAATTGCTGTCTCAGAAATTGTTGTCATATTATATACCTTTGTTCAAGCACTCTGATCACTTCATAGTGTTCATAAGTTTATTCTGGAACAAATGGACCAAATTTATGATGACCTTCTATTTTATAAATTGATGTAACTATAGAGATTCTATCAAGTATTTATAATAAACTGGTTCAATGCTTTAGTTTTTATTAATTGTAGCATCAATCAAGGTTTTAAATATAGCGGGGCAGGGTTATCTCTTTCTTCGTGGAACAGGATGCCCCCTATAACAACAATCGAGATAGTGGAGGTCCCATCTCACTCTGATCCATTTCACCTCGTCCCAACACTCGGGATGGTGAGATGCTTTGCCATCCTACCAGTATTTAAAACCTTACTGTCTGTACTAGTTGTGTGCAATTTGCTAAAAACATTAGAATACAAAAGTCGTAAGAACCCAACCTATTACATACATACGTATGTATGTATGTATGTACATATGTGTCTATGCATATCTATGTATACACATACATATCTGCGCGTGTATGCACAAAATGTGAAAACTGAACAATCCACAAGGTGTCAAGTGTTGTAAGTATAATTTTAGATGACATGCTTCAAAGACTAATTGAAAGCTCTTTTCTAACTGGACCTTTGGGTTTTAGCAATATTAGGTATAACAAAGTTTATGGAATCTTAAGATTTAGAAATACCGCAGCATTTTAAGATGCAATTTTGATCCAGCATCAAAAATCTGGAATTTGAACTAAAATTGGAATGTCGACTTATTTTTTTTTAAGGAATTCAAATTTTTGAAATTTTTTATTAAATCCAAATGGGGTACTTATTTACATATAATGTCTTAAGTGAATGAAAATAAAAATTAAAATAAAGGGAAAAAAAAACATTTATTTCAATGACATTACATCCAAACTAGTTTGTCTGCTTGCCCCCATCTATCCTTGTTAATCTACCTGCAAAGCCATACATATGACCCACATAACCTAGCACCTCTCTCACCAAACTAGCCTAGTGGGGTCCACATACTTGAACCATCTAACCTAGAACCAACCTATTGGACCCCACCTAAATCAACCTTCCAACTCTCCAACAATGGGGCAATAGGTGCAACTAAGGAGGTAAAAAAGAATGGATGGGCTTTCACATTAGAGAAAAAGGAGAAAAGAGAAGCCCTAAGAAAAGTCTTTTACTTTCTAAGATAAATAATTTCTTCATGCATATTGAGTTTTAGTATTATTTCTTTAAATTTTAAAACCAATCTCAATGTCTCATGCTTTGATAATCTAAGCAAAATAGACTTTGCCAAAATTAAGAATTCCCTTGCAAATGTTCTTTCATACCTTTAAAAATTAAGATTTTAATGTTTCTTCTTTTTGAATCTCTTAGTCACTACCATGTTTACATCTCTTTATAAATTCTGAATCCTAGCACCTTTTCAAAAATCAATGGGTTAGTTTGCAAGCAACTCTTCCACATCCTTTGGAATTAAGTTCTGTTTGTTTCCCTGAAACTGCCAGTCAATATTAAGATTGTGTCATTTTGAAGTTCAAAATATTACTATTGTTTCCAAAGCTTACAATCTTTGAAATTTCAACTCTTCAATTGAATTGAACTTACCTATTCTTACCTAGAAATATGGAATTTAGTTAGTTTTAAAATTAATTGGTTTTTATTTAAAAACTCTAGAATTATATTTGCATTTGAATCACTATTCTGAACTAGTATATCTCCTTTGATCTGAAATCATGCATTTGTTGGAATCTTCCGAATACCAGTTTCAAAACGGAGTGTTTCCCTTCGAAGCTTTTATTAACTGTTTAGTATGTAGTTGTGAATTTTGTCAAGTATGAAATATTGGCATAATTCTAAAGTGAAAAGTGGACCCTTATCGATACGCTCTCTGTTTTCGTGAATTTTCTTAATGCACAAATCAAATTATCACTGCTAAACCAAGTGTGGTTTTAAAACTAAGCATGACAAAATTGCTATAATGTGTCCCTCCATCCCCACAGCTCTCACCAAGCATTGCTACCACTACTACTGCCGCCGGCTCACATTGTCACCCCCCCATCACCACCACTACCAAAAATAGCCACTGCCATCTACTGCACCTACCACCACCTCTGCTGCCACTAGCACCATCCTGCCAGTGCAGTCACACCATCCTTTTGCCTCCACCATAAAATCAAAAAAAAGTTATTCTTTTCTGATTTTAAAAATGAAAATAATTATAGTTAACAAACATGCTTGAATTTTAAAAACATTTTAAACAAAACAAAGATAATTAGAAACCAAAGTAGAAATAAAAACAGAAAACCAGCAATGATACCAAACACAATCTTAATTTATAATGTTAGCATAAGACTTTTCTATTTAAATTTACAAAGATTGTTAAGTGCTTGAAACAAACAAAAGATTAGATAAGATGGTACATCAAGCACTAAAGAGAAAAAAGACAAACCTGCTGCCATGCTTGGATACAATGTCCCCTCTTATCTATTCTATTAATTAGGAAATCACGAATTAATGGAGGGAAATATCGTAGAGTTTTCTCAGACCATGTATGCTGACTAGTTGCCATAATTTGTTCTAGCAAGGGTTGAAGGTAAAGCATGTGCTCAACCTCAGCAACTCCACGTGTCTTGATGGTGATAGCAAGGCTAATTATTGTTATCCGATTAAGAGTTTCAGTAAACTCAGTTGGACCCTGAAAAGTTAAAGTTAGAAACAAGTAACTTAAGCTTTGTTTTAAGAAAGCTTCAGCTAGAAAGTCCTTTGCTATTAACCTTTAATTCCTTCTTCACCAAAAAAAAATCCCGTATTGAAAGAATCAAATTCATGCATAAGTTTTCAGCCAATCTGAAAAAGCGATGTTCGCCACGTTTGCCCTTTATCATAGAAATTATCTTTGTGACATCATACATTAACGCCTTACTCTTGCCATGATACCTACAAGGAATTTAAACAATGTCAATAAATGATATCATTATGGAATGCAAAGATTAATAACAAGAAAAAAAATGAGAAAGCAAGTGATAGTGAAGTTCTGAAGATTTCTACAAGTTTTAGAAGGGACACAACACCACCAAGCAGAAACAGTCAATACAGAACATTTCAGCACACGAATTTAGTGGGTCAACTAGTCAAGGCTTAACAATTTTGAAAACTGAAAGGAACTCTCATCACAATAGTCCTCCATATATAGTGAATCCATAGCAGATTGTCGAGGGCAATGAGTAGGGTAGGATATGGGAAGTGAATGATCAGTTTTGAAAAATGCAATCACCTAAAGGACAAATTTGAGTTTTCACTTATCGTTGATTTCATCAAAATAAAATTGAAACTTAAGTGTTTGGGAATTGAAATGGCAGGCAGCGAGAATTAAGGAGAGCATGCATGGAAAAAAAAATACAAATCCAAACATAGAGAAGGAATTAATGCAAGTCATGCAGCCAGTCCTCTTTATATTCCTATATTTATATTTACTATATATTATATGTGTCTATACATTTGAGTCCTCGGGTTTTCAGAATTGAATATAGCGATATCTGAGTTCAATTTGATACGAAATCCAGTAAGACCTGATACGATTACCAGAAACTTAAATGGGACCCTTACTCAATTATTATAAAATAATCTGGTCGAGCCATTCGGTGCTTGGGTAACATTCACACCCCTAGACACAGCTCCAACTATGAACAAGATCCAGAAATATAAGAGGACTTAGACACTCTGTCTGGAACTAAAAGTGAGTGGGATGTTATTTTACTTAAATTCTAGATTTTCTTGTTCATGCTATGATTCACAAGTAGTGTTTCGCTTTAGTACTATTTTCTTTTTCTTTTTTTTTCAAATCATTGATGTCATCAATAGCACCGGTAACATCCACCTAACCACCAACCTAAAAAACCTACCATGATCCTGAATTTTGACAAATGAAGCCCAAAAACTCTTCAAACAAGCATCAAAAGCAGCAAACAAAAGAGAAATCAAAAAAAAAAAAAAAAAAAAAAAGCATCTTAGTGAATCACCAAGATGCCAAGCCATCCCAAGTGTTGAGACAATAGCATCCATGTAATGTTCCAACCTGGCCCCAAACTAATACAAGTCTTGAGACTGGGATTTAAACCTTGTTATGGACCTACTAAAACCATCAACGGATGTATGAAACATCAGGCCATTAGATCATATAGCATCTTGCCTTCGTACCAAACAAATTGGAATTTCATTTTAAATTTTCCTCATGATAAAAATCTATGGTTATTTTGTTTGCTTACGCTAGAGAAGCTTAAAGAAAGAACAAAGAAAGAAGGTAGTCAAAAGAAAAGGTGCTTCCAATGCCCACATGGTTACAACATCATGAGGCATAATTTACTAAAGTATCCTATTTTCCTTTGGTGAATGCTTTTCTAGCTTGGTGAATAGTTTCTAAATATTACCTTTCACATGAAAAGAATATTCACAACTGCTATAATAGGCTTTAGATGACTTCAACCTATTCATTTGTTACATAGCAGTTTCCTTTATTCTTGTGAACTCAAAAGATTGTCTAACTTATGGCTTGTTCATTTTGTATTTGTGGTATGGAAAACATGAAGAACGGAAAAGCATTTCCAAACATGAGGTTAGCATCATAAGCATTTCCACACCAATGACAATGTAAATAGCAAATACAACAAGCTACTCTAAAAGAATAATAGCCATATCTGTGACAATATTATTATGGCACTTTTTACTACCATTTCATAAATTTTAAGAAATTTAAGCATATTACCCCTAAGAAAGTATCAGGAAGGATGTCACAAAAGTAATAGGTAAGAGAACCTTAACAATTATAAATCTAATAAACCTAAAGTATAAAGATTAATCGGGCAAAGCATGAACCAATTTTTTTTTCATTGAGATGGTGGTGTCCCTAAAACTCCATCCACCATAATTTTTTTTGATGATCTAGTTACAAGCATATTCATGAGCAAGGAAACAGGAAGGGGGTCTCATTAACAATATTTTGCACACAGGGCATGGTCATCCATGTAGAATAGGGGTATCTTTATTGCGATGAAACTTAATATTTTGGACCCATAAGAAGCATTGAAGCATCTGTTAGTGCTACCAAGGTATCTTGGTTATCAGCCACTGATAGATGACCGCCTGGTTAGGAAAAAGGCATGACAATGTTTGGCTGATTATCTGCAAGCACCAATTGATGGACCCCATCATATAACAAGAGCGCTTCTTTCCATTTATATAATTTGCTCTATCGACAAATAGGGCTAGAAGTGGGCCAAGCTGGGTCAGGCCATGCCCTAACCTGAGCCCAGCCTAAAAAAAATTTTCAAGCTTCGAGACAGGCTCAGGTCCAATTTTTTTTTTCAAAAATTAGGCCCGAGCCCAATTCAAGCTAAGGCTCGGGCTTAGCCTGAAGCCTAATTGGGCTGACCCATAGCAATTCATTTAAGCCAAAAATTAGGCCAACAGGGTCAAGTTTCAGTTTTCAAGTGTTCGTACAAAAAATAAGGAACATTTAAAATAATTGCACCTAATTACTTGAGTATGAAGAGCTATTCTCACATGGTTAACAAAAAAGGTAGTATAAATTTTGAAAGGCCCACCACATTTTAAGGTTTTAAGATTGGATTCGAGCCAGATTCAAGCCTTGACTAAGGGCCAATACTTCAGGCCTTTTTCAAGCTCGAGCTTTGAGCCGAGTCTAGGCTAAGCCAGATAACAACATGAGCCCGACCCAAAATTTTTTTGGGCTCTAATTTTAAGCTCAAACCTGATCCAAATTAATTCAGGCTTAGCACATGGCCTGGCCTGATGGGCCTTAGGCTAGCCTAAGCCCACTTCCAGCCTTATCAGCAGAACCATCTAGAGACTTAAATATCTTTTTCCAGCATATCAAAAACGTAATAAATGTCATCATGTTTTATAGTTTTATATAAAATTTGAGCATTTAAATATTATTTTGTTTTGTTTAATCTAATATCATGCAGGTTCATGTTAGCCATTGGGAAATTCTACTTGAATAGTGTATTATATGCATGTCTTGGTTACATCCATGGCAACAACAAGCCTGTTTAATTTAACTTAAAATGGTATCTTTGTTGAAATGAATTAAGCTTCTTGCTTAGATGTCTAAAACATATCAGTTTATCATTACAAAACAAACAAATCTAGTCTGGAATGGGGACCAAGGGGTGTGCATGCGCAAGCAGAAAGTTTCCTCTTTGTATCTTTGAAAATCCATATCATTGCAGGGTAACAAATAGTACAGGACATCATACAATGGCTGTCACAAGAACAACGCAAAATATTTTAAACCTTGCCACCCCTTTAGACAAGATGAAATGAGCTCGTTCTAACTGATAATTCAAATAAGTTAGCAATATCGGCTTAATAATGTGCATGCTATGTTTTAAGAAAATTTGTATTTGACTACAACCAATGCTCACACATAAGAAATAGGAAGCTTCAAGCCTCTGAAAAATTTAAACTTGAGACTTTAGTAGCTACAGAATCA
This sequence comes from Metroxylon sagu, assembly GCA_017589505.3. NCBI lineage: Eukaryota > Viridiplantae > Streptophyta > Magnoliopsida > Arecales > Arecaceae > Metroxylon > Metroxylon sagu. The sequence continues at coordinate 354,554 of JACVBY030000621.1, forward strand.
AAATAAACATTTGACTAACATGTAAAGTACCTACTATATTTAAATTAGTTACATGATCAATGACTGCAAATCATTCAGAAAAGAAGGTTGAAGCACCTGTATAGAGGGAGTAATCTGTAGTTTAATATTTCAAGAAGCAGCAAAGATACACCAGTTTTGCTTAAAATTGATGAAGATCGTTGAGTCAAAGTCTGCAAAAATATACAAACCACTTAAACAAATAACATAAATAGTCAATATTCTGAGATATATGTGTAACAGAGGATTACTTAAAGGTCTGAAGATCAAGCAGACATAGTATTTTAAAAAAAGAACAATATAAAGAAAACAAGTCAACTAAATGTCACATGGAATTATGCTTAGCATTGTTGAGTTGTCATCTGCAAAAGCAAAAAACTAGGGAACTACCGTGAATACTCAATAAAGTATGAAACAACAATATGATAATAAGTTTATCAATGGAATCAACAAGGTAAGTCACATCAATGGATTATGAAGAAAGCTTCATGGAATTCTCATTATATTTGTATATACACATTCTTTAGATAGAGTAATCGGTGGGTTCATATTTTACTCTTCCTCCAATATTATAGTCCAAGCATTTAATATCCATGACTAAGCATAATGTTCACTAATTATCTTCAAGGATCATTGAGCCGGTACTAGGGGGTCATACTGGCCATCAACCAATTCAATATGGTACCAGTAACTACTATATTGACCTAAGGTGTATTAGAACTAGGGGGAAGGAGAGGGAGGGAGGGAGGGAGGGAGGGGAAGAGAGAGAGGAGAGAGAGAGAGAGGGTTCTTGAGCAAAGCTAGGGTTGCAAGTAGGGCTGGAAGTGGGCCGGGCTGAGCCAAGTCAGAACATGCCCCTACCTGAGCCTGACCCAAATTTTTTTCGGGTTTCAAGCTAAGCCAGGGCTCGAAATAATTTTCAAAAATTAGGCCCAAGATCAGCCCAAGCCCAAACCTAAGCCCAACTCGAAACCCATCAGGCCAACTTGAGTTAGCCATTTAAGCCAAAACAATGGGCTAGCCCAAATTGGCATTATTACGAAACAGGAAAAAAGGCATTATGGAATTAAGAGAAATTTTCAAAAGAGAAAAAGGTGTTATGATACAAAGATAAGTCAAAAATCCTTTCATGCAGAGCCAAGAAACTTTCAGAAGAGAAGGCCGAACGATTGAATGAAAATCTCTGCCCGTGGTCCTCCGAATCTCCTCTCCTCCAAAGTCGCTCTCTCAATTTTGCTCCCCGATCGTGCTCAAGGCCAAGAAGAAGCCAACCTCCGATAAGCCTATGAAGGAGAAGGAGAAGGAGAAGCAAAAGAAGGTGGTGATAGAAAAGGCTCCTGCGAGAAGAAACCCAAAGCCAAGAGGCGGCTCCTTGCCCTCCGTCGACAAGAAGGCAAACAAGGGAAGTGAGACCTACAAGATCTACATCTTTGAGGTGCTGAGGATCACCTTTTAGGAGATCCAGACCTCCATCCATCTCGTTTGGCTCGCTACAGCAAGAAGCTAACTATCACCTCTCAGCAAATCTAAACCTTCATTCACCTGTCTTCCCTAGAAAGCTCGCCAAGCATGCTGTCTGCAAGGGCACTAAGGCTGCCACCAAGTTCACCAGCTTTTAGATCTAGGGTTTTTTATTTAATTTTTTTATTTTCAAAAGAACTGTGCCGTTGGTAGGTTTATGGGATTTAATTTTTGGTTTTCCTTTTGATAAACGTATAAAGGCAAGGCTTTGTTGCAAAGCATTGTACAAGGGAATCAGAAACCGTTTGGTTAATTATCAAAACAAAGGGTCAGAGAAGGAAGTCAAGAAACTTTCAAAGAAGAACTAGGTTTCGGGCCCAATAAGACTTCCAAAGAACTGGGTTTCGAGCCTAGTAAGCAGGCCTGGATCAGGCCTGATTCGGGTCCAAGTCCGGGCCAGCCCCGGAAGGGCCAATGCTCTACCCAAGCCCAACCCAAAATTAATATGAGCCTCAATTTTGAGCTCATACCCGATCTAAATATAGAAAAACCTAGCCCATGGCCTAGCTCGAGCCCACTTCCAGCCCTAGTTACAAAGAAGGGGTTTCAAAATGAAGGGTTTTCTCGAACAAAAGAGGCTAGAGAGAGAGAAAGAGAGGGAGATGAAGGGAGGGAAAAGTATCGGGTCATCGTCAAGCCTTGATCATCAGCGATGATGGCGGAAGTGGCGAAAAAACCCTAACCGTAGCAAAAGAAAGGCAAGAAGATAAGGTTGAGAGGCGAGATTGAGATGGGAGGCTTATATAAAAGCCCAAACTGCCCTAAACCAAATAGAATAGAGCAGTTCCACTTGATTTAGGCTGGTTTGGTCCATTTCAAAGCCTAAATTGACCCAGACAGTCATCCAATCCCAATATCCAACCGATTCAAACGTCCTTGATTATATTGCTAATGGTATGCCCTAGAACCACTTAGTAGTCGAGCCAAACTCAAAAGTCAAAACTCAAAACAATTTGATTTACCACGTTTGTTGTCTTGACTCCGCAAGGACAGGTATCTTCCTTCAAGCAGCTTTTATCAACAGTTTAATGATTCCCTCTTCACACCACTATTTCAATTTTCAAATATCATATATTGTTCCCTTATCAAAACCAAGGGCACTATGTGTGCAATGTCATGCCCTGCCTATACATGAAATGCATCAAAAAAGAAAGATAACAAACTTGTCAAAAAAGGGGCCTTTTCACAAATTACATCAAATATTTTCTCAATATCACATATAAAGACATATGCTATCAATATTTACAAATCAAACCAAATAAAAGCCACCTGTATTGCAACAAGAATGTTGCGTTAAGCTTCCACCAACAGACACAGATGAAGCCATTGGTGTGTATTACAGGGATTTTTGTATGTTTTATGATGAAAGTAACCCCCATATTCACTAATGGCACCAGGTCTCCCTTTGTTTTCCTCTCCCTTCTTTCCCATTTCCATCTATCAAGTCCAATCAGAATCTAACACCAACAGCAAAGCAGCCAAGATCAAGAGAGGCAGAGAAGACTAAACAGTAATTCTTTCTTTTTTTCCTTTTCTAATTAACGAACTTGCTCCGCAATGCAAATCTAAGAGGAGTTTAGATCAGAGGTTGTTGGCATTGGACACGACAGAAAGGCAGCTGGGCCATGGCTGCAATGTAGTTAATTAGAGTGGCAGTATGTTAATAGAAGGGGCTTGTTGCAATATAGGTGGATTTAATTTGGGCCAATTTGTAAAATGAAAGGTCTTTATATGTAATATAAGCTAAATGTTGTGTACTTTATGAATAAGCAACAAATAAATAAATAATGAAGATGCAAAAAGATACACTAGGAAAAGTAGTTGACCTCTAATACAAACAATTAAGAACAGATTTATAATGATGAATAGTGGCACATTGAACCATTAAAATCATGTTTGATTATTATAAACACATCAAACTCTGTAGTCCTCTCGAATGAACATTTTTTGAAGATAAATGTAACTGAAAACATTTCATTCACTCTCATCCACACACTTTAAGACAGATTTACTTATGAATGCAATGTCTAATTTTAAAGAGAAACTTACATAGTTCAAAGGGATTTAAAGATTACGAAAAAAAACTATCCATTTTTTTTCATACTTCAGAAAAGGACTCCATTTTTTTCATACTTATATAGTTTATACATATCATGCCTTATTGGAATTAAAAAATAATTTCTAGAAAGCAAGGAACCAAAAGGTCATAGGGGATTGATGCAAGTATTCAGAAAGTTTTTAAGATATTTCTCGAGAAAATAATGTCTGCACTTGATTTCATATCAGATTGCAATCAGCTTTGTACTAACAAAACAAATGACAAAATTTATGGGAGTTGACTGCAAAACAGAATACCGTCTTAGAAGTCTTCTTATAGATAAACTAAAAGCATATCAATAGAATAAGAACAAAAATAGCAAGAAATGGTAGAAGACAAGAAGATACCGTGAAATGGGGACGAAATAACGAGTGAGGTGCAATCAGCAGCAACCTGACATATGTTTCAACCATAGCAATGCTAGGAATGGCCTACAACAGTGTGAAAGGTGTCAACAATCAATAGCAAACATTTATGTGTAAATCAACTAAAGATTACACAATTACATTCTCAGGAACATTATTTAATTGACTTTAACACAACCAGAATATTAGACAAGCACAGAAGCTTCATGCACAGGATTCAAGATCCACTAAGAACAAAGTAGACAGACATATACACATGCAGGAACACAAAAATATATAATTGTACGACTTCACACAGATCATATGTAAGTTTACGTATACAGTCAAATATACTTATATATTTATGTATTATGTATGTCAATAAATAATTATACAGACACACACTTTTATATGTATGTACGATCATGACAATGAGATTTGTCTAGGGACCTGAAGCCAGTGTACTGCCTATGCTGTCACTCAGGCAACCACCTGGAAAAAATGCATAATGATAATCTTTTGAATTTGTTATTTCTGTAACTAATATTGATTCAGTAGATATTGGCACATCATTAATTCACAACATGTGTGCAACTATGCACAAGAGAACATGGTTATACATGCAGTTCATGGACGCATGACAGCATGAAATAATTACTTGATGCATGCCTGGCTCTTAAGTAGGCCCTCTTACAATCCATAAAGAAGTTTGAACTTCTCTTTATTCAGAAGGAGCAAGTAAACTACAGGTGTTTCTTTCAATACAAATGCTTGATTCATTTTCATGGAAACAAAGCAAATTGATTGGATCACTAACTGCAAACGGTTATCATGTAATAAACAATATCTTCTGCTACTTAAAAAAAGAATAAACAATATCTTCCAACCTGCTGACAATATGAATGATACCAATCAAGTTACATGAACTGACCGGCAAAAGAAACAATAGTTATTGGTTAGCAAATAAGAAAATATTATATGGGTAGCAGCACAGTAGCAATTACAATATGAAATAAATACTAACAATTGGGAAGGGTTTGCTATATCTAGAGTCATCTGTGTCCACTCAGTTGTGAAAATTAGTAGTGAAGTTATTAAAATTCTTGATTTGGTAAGAAAATCTAATAGTTCCAAAAGTTTACGTTTGGATCTCAAGTACTATAATATGCATTTATGTAATGGTCACATGAATTAATTTGAATTGCTGTTAGATTTGGGTTTCTTCTCTCCATGATGTCTCCATATGATGAAGGCGCCAGTGCAACTTAGGTGATGAAGGTCATTATTGCCAGGCCTTTTTTGTGGTAAAAAGTCATCTCTTTCTCATGTTGTTCATTGCATAATATATTTGTTTCCTGTCTTGCTTTATTTTCTCATCTTCCTAGCTGAACAAATGCTAGACTTATCTTATTTTCTATAAAAAATTCAAATATTCAACATTGCAAACCTATGAATCCAGAGACTAAAATCAGCAAACCAAATACATCTTCTTGAATCAAAAATGGAATAACAGAACTAGTAAAACATACAAACAAATATTTAAACTCAACTATTGTATGAAAAATCAAATTATTTCTCAAGTATAAAGGTATCATGACCAAAACTCTAATAAATCAAGTAATAGCATCATGTCTTTGTTACCTGACCAAGAAATATTGTTTCTTCTAGTTGATAGGCAAGTTTCAAACATAAGTTGATTGACAAACCAGAAAGCAACGTCATAGACAGAGGGTAAGTTTCACGCATCATCATCACTCTATCACTGGACTGTACATTGGGTGCCTGCAATATTTCTGTGGCTCCAGCTGAGGTAAACCAGTTCATCACCGCTTCACAAGCAGGCTGGGCCATGGTAAATGAAAGAACCCAAAACATCCCCATTGATCTTTCATCCAAGTTCATAAAATCCATCATACGCTCTCCTGAAACTAAAAAGTTTTAAAAAAATGCATAGAGAAGTAAATTTTTTCTACAAAATCCAAGAAACGAAGTTGAAAATCCAAAGCTCAAAATCATTAGGCACCAGACTGATAGTCGAAATTATTAACTCTACAGAATAAGTCTGTATCGAAATGGTCATTATTTAGATTAAAATGCAAGCACATTGCTCACTTTAAGAACAGAAGCACGGATATATTATTGAATTGAAAGATGGCATATTAAAAATTATGACTTTGACAGGTCAAGAACACCTTCACACTATAAAGAGCAGAAAAATGATATTTTCAAATCTCATATACACCATGCCATATCAACCAGGTGTCACATGCCAATATCAACAGGTATCAACACAAGTATCATTTCAATTTGGAAAACCGCAATTAGATTAGTGGTGATGTACCATCTCTCATACAATACTAGTATGTAAACTGTACAAGGCAATACACAAGATTTGAAACTTCAAAAATAGTTCAAAATTAATTGTCATGTCCATGTCATGCTGGCACCTGTTTTAATTTTTTAGAATAATAGTTCACATGTAATATACAATTATGTAGCAGAAATTATTACAAAGAGATATTCTCATTAAAAAAAAGGAAAAAAAAATATTAAGGAACTTCATATTTCCTCATTCAGTTAGAATCAAGATGCTAATGATTTGCTCATACAGGTCATATTGGGCATGCATGTTCTTAAGGAAGTGGCAAAAATGATTTGAAGTTGACAATTTCAGCTCACATAACTAATAATAGTTATCAATATCCACAAGAATTTGCAAAATAATTCATTTGAGGCACCAAGATGATAATTTGTGATTTTTGACAAAAGGAAATTTTCTTCTTTGATGTACTTAGGAATGTCTTAGAAAAACGATTATCAGAAATGATATTTCTTGTAGCCTAGTTGGTTGACAGGTTTGTGCACCAAATCTAAAGTACATCATACACAATGGTCTTGCAATAATAGATTCAAATCATTAAAATGTATTTAATTGTGCCAAATAAGTAGATCTCAAAACAAAAACTTATGCAAATACCTTTTGTCACTTGCTTCCACCACTCATCTATTTGCTTTCCTTTCTGAAGCTGATCGTTGTTGAGATACTCTCTAATGGAAGGGTTGAAAGACCAAATGCGTAAGGTTTGGCTACTGCTGATGAAGTCTAAAAGAATACTTTGAGCACTGACATTGTTTGAGTCAAGACTTTTATCTTCTTTGTGAAATGAAATGATCTTTTTTGTAGCCTCTACCTGACAAAAACAGCAAAAGAAAATAAAATGAACAAATAAGACATGCAGAAGCAATATTATATTATTAAACAAAATGAGCATTAAAGTCATGAAAAAAAATGCTCACAACAAAACATGAAGAAAAATGTACTACTCAAACAAGTTTAGATTAGTGACTCTTTCTCCAAGGTGAAAAAGCATAAAAGCATAAATCAATTTATGAATGTGAATTGGAAACCACCTTCTTTGGGTCCGAACTCTTCGGGTCCGAACTTAAAGTGTTTGCCACAATGTCAATACGAATAATCGTTGCAAGTAGCCATGTCACATGATTACTCCGAAGAATCTGTTGGTCAAACTTTGTAATTTGAGACGCAAGCTTATTGACAAAATCAAGAAAATCAATAAAGCCATTCTTCATGAGAAAGAAAAATATGTCTGCAAATATAAGCCATTCCTGCCAGCACTGTGTTTCTGCAAAAGTAGAATGAAAGAAACATGCCACTTTATAAATATGGGCATAAACAGAAGCAAAAAGGATGTTATAACCTGGGTAAAGACTACAAATGCGAATTATCACAGCTTGAAAAAGAAAAAAGCAGATAAAAACTAAGCTTGAAAAACAAGAGGAAAAAATATAAGTGTCAGCACAGGAGTGTAGGACAATGGACTTGAGGGATTTTAGTTCAGGTCGTCACTTCACACAAGAACCCAAAATCCAGACGCATATCTACCATGCATAAAAACTAAATAGCAAGCAGTAAATCAATTTTACACTAAAACAAAAGAACAAAACCTAAATGATCATATAATTCATGTAACAAAATATGCCTGCACCATTATACAAATGATTTAGTTTTCACATCCAATAATGATGTTAGAATGTATTCAAGATATCATTCCTAACACGGTACTCCAGAAATGGGTATTGTATGCCAGAAATAGATTTGCAGTGAGAGGATGTCACAGTTTACATGATTCAACAAGTATCTAACAAGACAGGAGGACAAATTACAACCAAATATTAACTTAGAGGGGAATATCCAACAATGATATACTCAGTGTTGCATGAAAAGAGATACGAGAATCAGATTTCTACATGTATCCAACCATTTGACTCAGGAGATACATAAAGAACATAATTTTAACTAAATTATATATCCATTCCTTAAAAACTGTATAAAGAAGACACTAAAATGTGTTATGGTGTTTCAATATATATGTTTATCTTCCAAACCTCTCAAGTAACTTAAAAGAAATGATATTTGATGAGGCCATTTTAATGGTAAAAGTGTTAGCCATCTCTAGAAAGAACAAAACCCTACTTCTATGTTTCTAACGTTATTATATCTCGTTGAACTCATCGCCAAAAGAAGCCAACTCTACACCACTCTCTAGAAGAAGCAACCAGGATATTGATAAGTATCTAAGTTGTTTGAAGTGTAACCAATTCAGATGCCTACACAAAGCAGGTTTTTGGGCTGCACATAAGTGCCCAGGGAACACAGCATACAATGAATGACATAAAAACATCTGATTATACATGGATATTCACCAATAACAAGTGAAAGGCACAGAGAGAGAAAAAATGCCCAGGATCCAAGTTTATACATTCAATAAAATAACATTTTTAAGGTTTGCAACATGATATGAACAGAGCAAATAATTAGAACTTTGGTAAGGGAGGGGGAGAGTGCTAAAAGTGCCAAGGGCCCCTTCACAGTCTCTTAAAGCATCTCATGTGAAGAGGAGACAAATATCAATTGTTTGTGTCAAATTCATTCTATATGAACTGATTTGACTATTCAAAGGAAAAACAAGAATGCAAACAAGGAAAAGAGAAGTAAATATGGGGTTTGCAAGTGAATCAATAAATAATAAAACCATGTAGAAAAGCAATTTAAAACATTGACAAGCAGAGTGAGTTATACCAAACAACATCAAGCAATGTTTTAGTTCATTACCGTGTTTTGTGTGCCTTTAAAAAATTAGATAAGTTGTAATCCAGAGAACAATTTGGTTACTTATAAAAGCATTAACATATAACTACATTAACATATAACTACAAAAATCTGAGTTATAAGCATGACAAATGATCTTGACAAATAAAGAAAAAATGTAGGACACTCGAGATATAATGTTGTACAGCATATTGCTGTAAGCTTTACCCAAGGATTAAATTGCTCGTTTGCATACCATGGAACTAGGTTATCAATACATATCTCCATGCCATCTGTCAACCTACGGCATTGTGCATCAACCTGTATTAATGCAGACTGGTATGTAGTTAAACAAGCTTATATTTTGCTTTCCTGTTTCAAATCTATTTTCAACCATCCTGTAAAGCATTTTTTCTGTTTGAGATGGTCTCAAAATCTATCCCATAATTTCTGTTTTACTTTTTCCTTTTCCTTTCTCTTTTTTTTCCTAGAATTTGATGTTAAATCTCAAAATTGGACATGGCAATCTACACTGAAACCAATGGTTTTTTAAAAAAAAAGGGGAAAGTTATAATATATATATATATATATATATATATATATATATATATATATACTCTCCATAGTACCACAAGTATAAAAGCCTCCTGCATCACAAGCAGTTCATGCATAAAACCTCCATGTCCACTTATAATTCTTGTTACTAGAGTACAGCACACATGCATGCACAAGACTGTAGAAACCCAGAAGCATGGAGGAGGCTCTGAACTTCAGATATGCACTCTCCTCTGCAGTTGGGTTATATATTAGAATAGATGTGTTGTGAGGATATTTCTATTGCTAATTTGTAAAACTTGTTTCATAATATAGTTTGTGAAACAATATGCTTGAAATTACACAGCCAGGGCAGGTTAAAAAGCAGTCAGCAGAAATATTTCAGATGGTTTATGATCCTATAATTCCATAATAGGTAAAATAAATCATGTTTACTTGTTCATAACATATCCAAACATTTATAAGGCAAGAGTCAGCATGATATTGAATATTATATCATCTCTAGGGGACAACTACAGAAATAAGATATGCAAAAAAAATTCGATGTGTTAATTTTGCAAGAACAGACCTTATTAGCATGTCTCACACCTTCTAGACCTTAAGAGATATGATTTGAGCTAGCATCAATCAGTATCAATCTCTATCACAGTGCATTGACCTATCATACAGAGTGATGCATACCAACACAGTTAATACTTATCAAAGCCTAACACAATCAAAATTGTATTTTGTTGTACAATTGCTTGCTTAATTAATGTCTTTATGTTGATTTCTGGTTAGGATGATTAATGTGGAGCTGTATGCAGCTTTACAGTGATGTTTAGTAGATACAGCGATGCATGATCAAGAAGATTCATGTTACAATGCGTCTATAAGATTTAAACATCTACTCTCTCATGGTTCAAAAAATGTCTGGGATTCCTAATTGCCAGAGTAATTGGATGTTAGTTTTCCTGTTGTTTCCATTTGATAACAGTAGTTCCAAGTTTTCAACACCCTAAATTGATGAGGTCTATGTACTACCTAATTCATGCCACATATTTAAGAGATAGGTTTTGTGAACAAAAGTTCTGCTAAAATTGCAAAAACTAAGAGTTTTTATTTTTGATTTTTGCAAAAATATCTGACTTAAATCAAATTTAGCAGAGGGAACATAATAATTGCTCCCCTAGTAAATATTTTTGTCACCAACTTGAATCTTCATGAATGGGAGCAAAATCTCGAAACTTGTAATTCTTGATCAGTGAAACCTCCTACATCAGATGTAGCTAACATCTATGGACCCACAAACCCAATAGAAATTCTAGACTCAGTACTGGAGTTCCCATAACAATGGAAAACAAAAATATCCTATAGCTAAAAAGAGAAAAAGAAAATAAGCAAAAGGTCCCACAAAGCTTTATATAGAAAGAACCTAATTCTCTACAAAGCATACTCCCGATGATCCTAGGGATCACACCAAACAAAGATAAAATAAAACAGGAAACTTTAATGCTATTCTTGGTGATAATAGAATTCCATAACATTTCAATACCTTCCCAAAAACAGATATGACCTAAACATTCTGTAATAGGATTCTAGTTTCAATTGAGTTGCTAATTAAAACAGGAGATATAAAGATAGTTAACTCTATGTTTGACTCCTGCTTGCCAAAAGAACTAATATGTGGGGGAGTATGTACTCAAATTATTCTGAAGTGGTTCAGCAATTGCGATCTTGTTTACCATTATTTTGACTGCGATATTTTTCTCTCTTTAGAGCATCTATTGATAGGATAATCTTTTTTGTGGTGATGTTTGCCGAGTGCTTGCACAATAATCATGTCGGACCAAGCATTGGCTTGCACAAGTTTAAAATATTCTACTTAAAATCTTGAGCATACAATGGAAATACAAAAGCTAAAACTGGTGTGTGTATTGGTAAAACATTCTACTCAGTCAATATTGAAATATGCACACAAGTATAGTTTAAAAAAAAAAAAAATAAATAAGATTAGAAATAGTTTCACCAATATCAGTGTTGTACAGCCTCATAATGTGTGTGTATAATACATGCAAGCTTCTCATATATTTTGTTTGATGGTTGATACCATGCTTGTAAGTTGTAACTGCATGTACCTGTTATATGCGTTAAACAATTTGTTGACTTCGTAATTAACCATGTACAGAATAAGGTCATCAATGAATAATCTTTAAATATGAAGGGGAAAGAAACAAATCTAATTGGAATATATTTTGCTCCTAGAATAATTATATAAAATAATCATAAGTTGAAATGAGTAGTTAGTAATACCTGAGGTTGTCATTTTCAGTAGCTCTATTGTTCTGTCAACAACAGCCTCACAAATCATCTCAGGAGAAAAAACAGCTCCAGGAGTCGATGCATGCTGAGGTTTATAACAAGGGGCAACTAGAAGCACACGCCTCCACCAATCTGGCGATGGAGTTGTATGAAGGGCATGGCTTAAACAACGCAAAGCCCTCTCCCAATCTAAACTTCCCCTAGGAATGGAATAAGCAAGATCCTGAGCCAGCAATATAAACCAAATTCAATCAGAATTAAAGAAAAGAAGCAAAAGAGAATAAAATACTGCTGTCCTAGAGAACATGTATTTTTCCCTTTTTTGTTCTTTATTTTGCATATTTCTTGATGTTTTTGTATCAAGTCTGAATGAGATCTAAGTAATTTCCCTTGAGTCCAAGTCAGCAGTGTAGTTGGCAATATAGTAATTTCCCTCAAGTCTTGTAAGTTAGCAATATAGTAATTTCCTGTATTTTCACATTAAACGAGAGATAGTAAAATATCATTAAAATCTACTAAACCTGAATATGGTGCACTAACTACATCAGAGTGTAAAATCGTTAAAATCTATGAATCTCAAATATGATGCTGACTCCATCAATCAGAGCTCATATCAGCAGGAGTAACCGAGTAACCACTTTGACTTTGTAATACATATTATTTTTCCATTGTGGAGGAAATCTCCTTCATCCTAAGTTACAGTTCCTTAGACTCAAGCAATCACTCGAATCTCCTAACCACAAATCAAAATTGTCATGGATCAGCAATACAATCCCCAGCCGCCAAGGCAAGGTAATCTTCAAAATCTTCCGCATTACAAGGCTATTGTACTTCACGAAGCCAGAAAAGCTTTTATCTTGAAACATAGACATACCCTTAATGCTAGATAAGGAAAGATGCATGTAACTATTTGATACACTGAAAAATCCCCATACAACGCAGCTACACAAGAAATATGGAAGTAAAAATACCAGAACTATAAAAGTATTACTTATTACATGATGGATGCTTAAGCTAGTGGTTTTCGAGGCATTAGCCAATTTATTTTGTAGAAAAAACATGGCATTTTGTTGACCAGCTTGCAGCATGCATTCTTCTGGAGGAGACCCCCATGATCATTTGCCTAGATGTAAAGAGACAATCAGCCCACAAGAAGGCAGTTGCAGAGATTCATCTTTTCTCTGGCTATCTAACATATTCAACACGTCAGAATATTCATTGAAGGGCTTTTCCCCATCATAAAATGATTGTAAAAATGATACCACACTATCAATAGTAATGAGCAACAAATATCCAATAGATGTATGTCTAAGGTGATTATCCTTCTCATGCAACTTTCACGCGCTATATTGAATGTGAATGTCGGAAGAATTAGATTTGCCGATGAGAATGGCTACTTAAATGTAGAATGTACAAAATACATAAATCTATCCTCCTTGACCCTCACAAAACTCATGGCCAGCAAACTCATAGTTATATTTTTCTATTCTATCAAATAAATGTGCTGTCAAGGTGAACAAATCATGCTATCAAGAAATTAGAAGCTAGCTAATCTACTTAGCAAGACATTCACCACCACAACATCTCACCAGTTCATCCTTGAAACCTTTAAATGTCGAACTGTCCCAAACCAGGATGAATGTCGAACCACTTGGTTCGAGCCATACCAAATCATACCAAATCAGTGCAAGGCTCGAGCTGACCTGTACCAACCTGAATTGAGCCAAACCGTCTGGTACTAAATGAAAAAAATGGCATCCTATCTCATTATGAGATAGGTACCATATCATATCGACCTATACCGTGTCGAATCGGTAATATAGTATGGATCTTGGTACTGATTTTGTACACCTTGATTGAAATAATACCTATAATTAACTCATCCAAGTATTGCTACGAAATTGTTGCCTAGCTATTATTATGCAACTAGACAGGCCAAAATGTTACTTTGTCTACATATGCAACTTCTTGATGACTTATCTCAATTCCATCATTGGTTTGTCCTTGTTGAACAAAACTCATGGCCAGCAAATGCAGGGTTAAACTCTTTCATTTTACCAAGTAAATGCCATATCAAGTTGGACGAGTCAGTATCAAGAAATCACAACCTAGCTTATCCAATAAGCAAAGGCATTCATTGGCACAAACTTTCACCAATTCATCCTCAAAAGTTGAAAAATAATTCATAATAAGCCAGTTCAAAACTTCAATTATTGCAAGGCAGAATGTTTCTATGTCAACAAGTCAAGCTACTTGAAGACTTATCTCAACTTTCAATTGGCTCGTCCTTGTTGCACAATCAGGAAGAGGATAAAATGCCTCTGTGCCTTCATACGCAGCATCTTAATGACATTAGTGATCAGGAAACAAAATGTACCCCCACACGTAATATTATTGTGAGATTGCTTCTAATCTATCCTTTGTTTACCCAAGAGACAAATCGGCAAACAGCCAGAGATTTGGTGTCATACATGATTCCGCATGCACAACATATCCTTATAGTACTCCATGTGGTGAGGTTAAACCCCCCAAGTACCAACACCAAAATCATACTACCAAATAAAGTACAGTTACTGCACCAATCAATGCATAACATGAACCAATTTAAAGTATTGAACAAGTAAAAAAAGCATTATAAAACATCAGATATACAAAAAAGATGAGAAAAATCAGGAATAATTAGATGATTTCTTTGAAAAATATAGAATCATTTTAAACAATTAAAAGAACCCAGAACATAATTTAGATTTTTAAAGAACAAGACTTAGGTTGTTAATCCATACAAAGCAGGTCCTACATCAATGAGATAAATTTGTCCTCTATATTATGATTCAAGCAAAATTCCAATTAAGATTTTGCTTTTTTTCCATTGAAAAACATGAGTTTTGCAAAAACAATGCATGTTTTAACTAACATAAATGATCTACAGCGTATAAATTTCAGCATTACATGCTTATAGCTAGCATCCATGTGTACCTCTATATGTAAATCTAGTGAAAGCACAAAGTTTTGCACTAAGAATACTGTTTTATTTAACATATGCACTTTGAAAACTAGAGAAATAAAAGAGTATGCATTCATCTATCATACAAAATGATCTGAGTGCGATTAGTTCTATAGTTATTTGGACTGTAATTTTTATGGTAATATGATTCTCTGACAATAACCATGCCACTAATAGACATATTGTTGCCTATTAAAATAACCAAAAACATGTGCACTTATTTTAAACAACCAGCAGAAAAAATCATCATGCCAAAATTAACATTTCTTCACAGGTTGTTTACTTCTGGCATCTTCGTACTAGCAAGACGGTCACTAATAAGTTTATCAAGAACCTAGTAGCCAGAATCTTCCACCTTGGGTAGTACAACTGCTTTAACTCTCCCAGGAGCCTCAATCTTGCTCCCATTGTCTAACCAAAAACTGTTTCTAAAATATCTGCTTCCACCCACACCCACACATACTCCCAATTCCGGCAACTAAGATCAAGGACAGGAAGGTTGCCATCTTACACCTCTTTTCACACATCTTTTCATCATTACCTTGCTATGCCACTCTTTTCACACATCTCTAAAACTCTCCAACTTACTTCTTCACAAAGTCCTGCACCAAACAACACTCCTTGGTTACTCCTTATCTATAATCCATCAAAAGTTGTGAGACCTTAGGCCCTTCAGAAGTTAGCAAAGGTGTGAGGGTATATAGCACTATATCTTACATAACATATTCCATTTATTCTTTTCTTAACTTCAATATAATTACCATTGCAGTGACAATAGCATGTTATATTCTATGAATAGATATCATAATCATCCTCATTACTTAAAAAGATTCCTGTTATACTTCTTCTATACCCTGGTACAATAATTAGAACAATGCTGCAAAAATGAAATTTCAGAAGGAAAACTCTGCCCTTTTCATATGAAAGGATGTTTTAAAATGGAAATCATCTCATCCTGTATCACATAATAACTTCTTTTCTAGTGGTTGTATTAAGTAACTACTACATGATATAATCACCACATAAGGAAACAACTTTAACCCTCTATGTAATTGTTATTAATCAAACCAAAGGTTCTGGGTTCAAGTTGTGGTTGGTGCATACCCAAGTACTTGGGCTTGGATAATTAAAGTGCAGGCAGGTCTCCCTCCCCTTCTCTCAAAAATTGTTACTGGTGGGTCTCCCTCCCTTTCTCTCAAAAATTGTCAACAATCAAACTAACAAGATAATTTAGATAAGTAATTACAACCACAGAATTTCTAGCTATACACTCCCTTTTAAAATGGAAAAAATATTGCCTTATTAATGTGCTTAAAACTTGTATTACCATGACTCGTATCATGCCCTTCATATTTTCACCATATATAAGAAGCAACGTTTAGGTGATAAGGGGACAAAGCGGCCACTTTCTGCATGAATACTTCATGCAACTTGACTGGACTATCAATTGATAAGCATAAGCATTGTGATGAAGAATGATATGATAAAGATGACAGGAATCCTCCATCATAGCATTTAGCCACCATTACCATCATCCAACTTCATTGTCTTCATTAAACACCATTGACAGTCCCCAAATATCCAAATATAAGCAGCACAACAGCACAAATGATATACCAATGCATAAATAACAAGTACCCACACCATCAAGGTATTACAAATGTCCCCCTATGACACTAGAAGCAAGTCAATATATGAGAGGAGCTGTTAAAGGAAAGAAAAATAATATAACATTTTGGAGGAAAAATAACGGTTTTGTTTGGTTGCTAAGAAAGAAAAGAAAAAAAAGTTGGAGAGAACTTTCTTTTTCCAGTGCTTGACAAACAAAAGAAAATTCAAAGAGGAAAGATAACATATAAACAGGATCAAAAACCTTCTCTCAGATGGCCATACATTTTTTCATCACTTAAGGTGCTGGGATCAACAGAAATTATAGAGAGAGAGAGAGAGAGAGGTGGATTTGTCATCTTTCTAACTACTTTCTTGAGTCATTTTCATCTAAACTTTCATTCTATATTAATAATGCAACTATACAAGATAAAATCTCAATCTTATGCTCTTTTCTTCATTCAGCTCCTTTGAAATACTTCTACTATTTTACAATCATTTGTCTACCACAACGAACCTAAAGAAACTACGCGACAATAAAGAGAACAGACAACAGAATTGACCACGAGGCACTGTGTTTTGTTAATTAAATCAATTTAGTTACAAAGGACAAACTTCAGATCTTCTATTATGAGATTAAAATGAAACTAAAACAAAAGAACAAATCTAAATCCAACATACTGGATCAAGGCTCAAAAATCTCTATATATGTTTTGGCTTAAGACACACAAATGAGTTCAAAATCATTGGTTTCAGACCTTTGGTGATATCGAATAGTTTTAGCTCCAATTTCAGCCAAAAAAATAAATAAATCTTCAAAAAATATTGAAGAATCAGAAAAACATCATAAAAGAAAAATAAACAAATCAAAAAAAAAAACCCTTCTGAACTATATTATATTGTTTGGGATTTGAAAATATAGTTTTGTGGTTTCATAATGAAACAATAAATATGTGCATTATGTACGTATTTTCTAAAACATATAAAAGTTAATGCACTTTTTTCACATGATATCTCAGCGTAAATATCATTTTATTGTTTGATGACAATTCAACATAAAGATCTAACCGTAATAGCCCAGCCCACACCAAATGGTTTACTTCTTTCAGTCTCTTTAGAACCCAACATCAAAATGCATTCAGGTACAAGAATTTGCAAATTTCAAGCAAGATGTCAAAAAGGAGAAAATGAATAAATGACAAAAAATAAGCATGGATTATCCATATGCACAATAAATTTGGCCCACCAAAAGGTTCTGGCCAAAGTGCCCAAACAAAACCAGCTCTAGAACAGTTCCTGTGAAATAGAAAAGCTTCAGATTACAGCATAACCTAAATATAAGCCTACAGTACAACAGTAACACTTCTACCCAAACATTTGAAAGCGTCACTTCATGACCAAATGCACAATAGTTATATGATGTCTGGTTAAGACCTTCTGTGGTTCCTTGTTAGTTGCAACCGATCTACCTACATACTATGGGACTCCTTGTAAGCTTTGTTTTTTGATGCAAGATTTAGACACAATTAGTCATTTTCAGCTCTCTAAACCACAACTAGTTGCTTCAAATATGTTCCTTACTTGGTTATGAAAACAATAATGTGTTCAGGAGTGGATCAGGTGCTGATACAAGGAAGAAGATCTCTTTTTTGAAAGAAAAATAAGAAAAGGAAATGCTTAGGAAGCGCATCAAAGGAGAAGTTTACCACAAGATTCCAAAGGAAAAAACCCTAACTAGAAATTTCCTCGTACCAATGACTTCGTTACGAGCATCGCTTGTTGCGCATAGGCATTCAAATTTGAGTTAGCTAAACTACTTTCATGAGGAGAAATAATAGGTCATCCTCTCAACTTTCTTGCCAAAAAACTTAAAAACATTAACCCTTGTGGACACGTTTAATTTACATGTGTTCTCATGAGATTAAATAACAACTCACTGATGATGCAGTGCACCCAATAGATCACTAATTGCTACCTCTCACGTGAAGATCTTTGAAACACTAATACCCAAATCATATCATTACGAACTACATTAATTGAAGATTTTGTAACTTCGGATTTCTATGTTATTAAACTTTCCTTATCCAGCATCACCCTCAGCCATATAGAAGAACAAAGTAACACAAGCACTCCACCACCATAAGAATTTTATTTTCCCCATTAATTATCACTAACTTCGCTCCTCTCCCTTATAATTATTCTTCAACAGTTCATCAATTTCATTAGCACATCTGATCATGCAATTACCACCTCATTTATCAA
The DNA here is from genome assembly GCA_017589505.3 of Metroxylon sagu. Classification (NCBI taxonomy): domain Eukaryota; kingdom Viridiplantae; phylum Streptophyta; class Magnoliopsida; order Arecales; family Arecaceae; genus Metroxylon; species Metroxylon sagu. The sequence goes on from JACVBY030000621.1 coordinate 373,375, forward strand.
CAATTAAGATCTCCTTGCTCCATTATTTGCAATGGAAATGGAACTCCAGAGCTTGCCGCCCACTTCTTTTCTCTTCCATATTAGTTTCTAGATGTTCACGGATTCTCCATTCTCTTTAACCATTGTTAAGATAGAATTTGGCAATATAACTCAAAATCTTCATCAACTAGAGTTCAGCCAAGCTAAGAAATTTTCTATACTAGACTTGGACATGTGCATATGTAGCCATGTAAACTTGCATATGAGAGGGCTAAATAAGAGATGATGAACCCTGAATTGATGCAAGGGTCATGATACAAAGATTGAATGATAAGAAAAATAATTTTAGGTAGATATGAAAAAGTTCTACATTGTTCGTACAACAAATAGAAAACTTAAACATCCTTTTGGAGTACTAGGATTCGTAGCAAAGGAGGGTTCTGAATTTAGAATTTTGATATAATTTCATGATATGTTGTAGATCGAAGGATAATCTACTCATATCAACCAAAATCTTGATATGAGTCCTTAATGTGTATGGGCTTAACAAGATGCATGAATCCTTTTCTTTTATTATAGGCCATCTCTTAATCATAGCACAATCGGATGTGAACAAACTGTTATTAGAAAATGAAGTAACCTACTCTAGATCAGCACCTTCATTGTTGCTGCTAACAAGGTTCCTGTTTAACTCGATTTATTTGCCAAACTTCATTACAACAATGGTCACATGAAATTATGTGCCGAGCCAACCATTGATAAGCATGTGATTAATTCAAAAACTACAATGGATGAGCATAATAATCAAGGGAAGAACATCTTCTCGAGATAGAATTTTCTTAGACTTCTTTCTACCATCCTATTTCACAACCTTGGCTTCCCACTTGAACTTGTTTCAAAGGTAATCTAAGTTTGGTGAGGCCATGTTCTCTTTAGAGAATAGATCATTATCTGCACCAAGAATTTTCTTACTCTTTTCTTTATCTGTTTGTGGCCACACAACGCCATTTTCAGAAATTCTTGTCCAGGTAATCATAAATGGATTCCATCCCTCAACCTTTTGGGTGAAGCAATAAAGTCTTCCAAATCATATGATCATTGATATAAATAGGACAAATATGCCATCAACATATCTACCTCATCCCTATAAATTTGATCATGAGACTATTCTTCCATTTTACACTAGGTGTTCATGAATTTTGATGGTAAATTCCCATACCAAGAAGACAAATTCTTAGTTATAAATTAGAAAATTGAAAAACTATTAAAGAAAAACGCTGTGTATGCTAAAAGAAGGGAAAAGATTGAAATACTATCAAAGAAATTTAAAAAAATGAAAAAAAGAAAAACTTAGAGTACCAGTCTAAAGGACTGCTAGCAGTTTAGTTCAGCTCGTAGCGAACCAAACCGAACCAATCCAATACCGATGCATGGTTCAGTGTACCTTATTAGTATCCAAGGTTCGTAAAACTAGTATTGAGACCCATATCAGTACATTAGCGGTTCGGTATGAAATCGATCAATACGATATGATATACACCCCATACTAAAATAAGATGTCATTTTTTCTCACTCTTAACCATAAGATCACTTGGTACCGAACAGTATGAATCGGTACCGAGCGATACAGTTCAATTGAGGTCGGTTCAAACTAATTCAGTTTATACCGAATCGAAACTCAATACCATACCAATATCTTACCATTGCAGTATAATATAGATCGATATGACAAACTCTACCGGTATCTTATTAATATAACATAGTACATGCAGTATGTGAACCAATACGCATCAATATGTAAATCTTCGGCTGTATGTCTTTAACATTGGTATGTGTCACAATATTGTAAAAATATTTGGGTATCATAAAACTTCATGTACCATGAGAAACTATGAGTAATTTACTCCTAGAACTGCTTTTGGATTGGTCATTGAAGCTTTAAAATATTTTTTACTTTTATAAATGCATTTGAAACATGTTGGAAATAACTTATAAACACAAGCACAAGAACAAGTGGGAAATATAACAAAATAAACTAATTAGATAACAAGTCTATATTTCAGTGCTAACCTAGTTCATTAATAAAAGGAATTGATAAAAATTTTGAAAGAAAAAGCTTAGTTGGCCTACCTCTCCATGCAATGGTTCTCCTAAGACACTAGGATAAGTTATGGGTGAATAGCGCAAACTTGCTAATGATTCACCAGCTATACTTGGATAGGATTGAGACAAGAACCGATGAGTTGCAAATGATGGGCACTGAAGGTGCTGATCTAACATTTGCATGTGTGTAGCCACCATATCCCTCCTCCTATGAATCTCTAGGATGATGCTAAACAGTGCTTCATCATCAGGAATGTTGTCCATAAACTGCAAGCTGCTGCGAAGCAACTCATAGAAGGGGATGCGGCATTTGTCCTCATCAACCAACTTCCACAAAACATCCAAACAACTATGCATCCATTTATGCAAAGGCTTCTCAGGCTTCCAGGCTTTCATTCCATCAGTTCCATCCAAGCATTGCAGCTTTTGGTCCCAATTAACTAGCCAGTGTAGCATGTCCGAGAAAATCCCAACATGGGTAGTTGGCTTTAAATTGGATTCTAGTCCAGCTAAAATAATCCTGCATGTTAACTGGCGGAGGTAGCTAATAACAGTGCCCCCAAGTGACTGATTAGCCCTCACCACACTCTGTTGCACAGAGCCAGACAGTTCAGATGGTTTAATAGGTGATAGAGTTGCACCAGCAGACTGGTCAGTAGCAGACTGGGCAGGAGACCCCATACCATGAATTGTTGTTAGGGGAGAAGCTGGATTTGAAGCATGGAAGTTTGAAGCATTATGAATTGCAACTGTAGAAGATGAAGGCATCATCATGGATGAAGACATGCCAGCAGATTGTGCTACTGCTGCTCCAGAAGTGCCCTGATCAACAGATGCCTCTGCAGAGGAAACTGCAGAAAGGAGAGAAGGAAGGAAAGTGTCCCACTTCACATAGCCTATGCTGCACAAGCTCTGTATTGCAAACAGGAGAAACTCTGATTGTGGCGCATGACTGCTGCACTGCACGATCAAAGACACAAGAACTGATTCTGTAACAGCACGCAGTTGCTCCTGGTCCTGAAATATGCATGTGAATTATAAGGCATGCAATGGATTGGTTCAACATAACCCTTAGTGTATAACTCAAGCAAAGTTCAACAATTACCGGGAATTGTCCTTGCAGCTGTTCAAAATCTAAGATAAACTTCTCATTTCGAGGTGGAAGATCTTTGTTGGGAGCACTCACCCTTTTCTGCATCTTGTTCCTGATAGGATTCGTCGGTCACAAATCAACAAAGCCAATTCAAAAGAAAAAAAGAAAAAAAAAAGAAAAGAAAAATAAATCACCACATCTCAAAGGGAAGAAATTAGAACCAAAAAAAAAAAAAAATCCTGACATCATTGAGAAAGTAAAAATGGTTTTAGCTACTTTATAGTCAATCAATCTGCCTCAAACTAAACAAAATTGAATACCAGAGCATCAATTCACATGTTTTAGAATTGAAATATTCATATTTGCGCAGCACGAATTCTTGGACAGAAAAGCTTAGGCAACAAACCCGGGCCAGAAAAAGGAGTCACCTTTAACACATCAGGTTAGGTCAAGAAAAATGCTACGAAACGCTAGTCATTCGCGCAAAAATCTCCCTTTGCTGGCATAGTGATAGCATACAACATCATGAATCGACCAATCCCCTTGGATCACACGGCACCCTGTAGGATTACCCTTAGGACCTTTTGGGTATTTTGGGTGTTCTCTAAATATTTAGACTCAAAATGATACTTAGTATTTATTAAAAAGCTGAAAAATAATGCGAAAACTAGGTTTCCCTAAGAATCCTCGGCAATCATCCAAAAAAAAACCCATTAAAATTATAACCAGAGACGAACCAAAACTCGCTCTCAAAGCAGTAGAAAAATCGAAGAAAGAAAGATTAATGGACAACTGGATTCGATCAAAATCGAGCCTTTCCAGAAAGGCCCAGAAGGCGTCTCAGAGTCTACGGACGAAACCAAACAGTGCTACCACCAACCAAGGCGTGGTGGCAAGAGTAGACTTACGAGATCTCGCGGGAAGGGTCGGACCGCTGCCGGGAATTTCTCTGCACGGAGAGAGCGATCACGAATTGAATCCATCAATCAAAATCGAGAGAGAGAGAGAGAAAGAGAGAGAGAGAGAGAGCAGGCGGGCTGAGAGATCTGAGGAGTTACCCCAAGGTAGAGGTTGAAGAGATCGACGATGGCGGCCCGGGCGGGGTGGAGTTGAAGAGGCCTCGGGGCCCTCTGGTTCTGCTCCATTCTCCCTCCCCTTCTCTATCTCTCTCCCCCTCAGTCTCCCCACTCTCTCTCCCCCCAGTAGCGTATTTTCTCAGCGGAATCTCTCGAGCCCGTGAGGAATCTCTCTCTCTCCCCCCAGTAGCGTATTTTCTCAGCGGAATCTCTCGAGCCCGTTCGCCGAAGGGTCCTGTGGAGGAGGGTCCTGTCGAGGACTTTATAAACAAGTGGCGAGAACAGTCGCCGCCCCGTTTTCGCTGCCGTGTGCGGGCCGACAAGTTCGAAGCGCTCCCTTTGCAAGTTAAAAATAGAATAGAATAAAATAAAAATGATGAGATAACGTGACCTGACCTGCGAGGAGATCGCATTTGAGATAAAGTTGTTATGGTATGACGGCTGTTATAACAATTTACAATTTAAAAAATATATATATTTATTTCAATATTGGAGTTTTAAATAAAAATTATTATTTAGTGCATTTTCGAGTATATTTATGGCAGCCATCACCCGGCGGGAGCGACATTTGTTGATGTTTATGCTTTTATTTATTTATTTATTTATTTATTTATTTTGAAATTAACATGTTCAAACTTCAGTCATTATATTAGTAAAAAATAGTTTGTTATTCTATAATTAGAAATATGATCAAATGAAAGTTATCTAGCAGTCGATTCACTCTTTCCTATACTCATTATCATTCAAATATCCAGCAGCATTTTTGTTTTGCTCCAATTATTTCTCAATATATTCCATGTGCAATTCAGCTGTGATTATTTATTCTATACAATTTATTCTTGTTTTTCAAGACTCAAATTTGCTCATTTTCCCTTAGGAGGTTGTACTTGGAGGGAGGCCGTCACCTGTACCTAAATTTTCATTGCAATAAACTTTGTTTAATTGTATTCACAGTACATAGAAGAGTCTCCTGGCGTTTAGAAATGGATGAAGAACCTCATCACAAAAGAAAAATGACAAAAAAACTGAGGAAATAATTGCACACTAAGAACCCCCAAGACAATCTTGGCTCCATCATATGCGACAACAGCATCTAAATCAATCTGCCTGCCTATATATCCACTCAGTGGCAAGCAAATTCAGCATGTCTGATACCTCAGGAAAGCCATCGCAGCAGTGCTTAGTCTGTTGGCCGCGAGAGAAAACAGTCCATTGTTTCATGTTGAATTAAAATTATACAAGTTTTTTCACGTTGTCACTGCACGTTCAGCAGTGATGTACAGGTCTACTAATAGAACTTACAGTATTTCAAGCATATATATTTACTTGGAACCACTCATCTGACTTTCGGTGTGCCTGTCAATGGCCTAATGGCTCAACAGCTGTCCTGAAGAGAAGAACGTAGGCTTTATCGATGGAGAAGTACAAGAAACCTCCCACAGTATGCGTGACATACGAACCAAAGCTTGTACCCACAATGCAGTGCCATGCTGGACCATATGATGAATCAAATTCCTGCAAAAGAAATTGAATTGCCATTCAGCAATCCATGAAGAATAAATAAGGTCAGGGGGAGGGCGTGTTTCATTAGGATGGAAAATGGTTAAGGATGCTGAAGGACCATACGAGGTGAAAAAAAAGGCAATGCTTCTTTCAATTTGTCCATGAATATCATGCTGTAACTTCTTTTTGCTGAGTTCCCTTTATTGTCTAATGGAATGAAGCAAAGGGAGAAAAGTTCTACAACGAATATTACATAAAAGGCAGATGTCTATACTGCATAACCAATTTGAGTGGAATCAAAAAAACAGCATCCTTGTTAACAACTCAAATATTACTTAATATCCTGTTCACAAATAGGCCCTAAACAACCCATACCGACTATATCATACCATACCGATAAAGTATTGGTACAATACTAAAGTTTGATTCAATATTAATCGAATTAGTCCAAATCAAATGGAACCATTCCGTTCCAAGCAATACCATGACTAAGAATAAGAAAAAGTACCAATATCCTGTCTTGATACGGAGTGTACAACCGTACCATAACAATCCTATAATATTGAACTGGTACGATACCTATATGATTCTCAATACCAATCTTACAGACCTTAATAGTAAGAATTCAAATAATGACCCTTCCTCACATTGATGAACTTAGTGGTCATGCCTCATGTCACCTTCACATATTGAAAATGATTAGATATTCTTATCATTCACATATAAATATAAAAAAAAAAAAGCTCTAGAATGAAGAATTATAAAGGATAACGAACTCTCCTTGGGCAATTTGATCTCTCCTAACCAATAACACTACTTTTGGGGCTTGCATGGATGCCTAAATACGCTGTCCATCAAATAAATCCCTTAAGAACTAATATTGGGATGCCAAGAAAGGAGAGTTTTAATCAAGAAAGCTATGGATGATATAACCCCGGATATGTAAGGATACCATATTCCTCATAAAAGGTGAAGTCTGATATCTTCTCTCTTTTTTAGGATGCTATGCTCCACAATTTCCCTAGTAGGGACTCCTCTATCTTCACCATTAACATCTTCTCGATCTTACTTGTATAAAGATAATAGATAAGCTGTGTGGGCATCCGAATAAGCCCATGGAAATGCCATATTCCCTAAGGTTTGCTATGCCGAGAAGTACCACCCAATCTCGTGCATACTATATCATATCGATAAGGTACCCATACAATACATGACCTCAATTCAATAAATGATAGAATACAAGGTCTCGATTCAGCATTATACTGACATGGTATATGTATTGTTTCACCTCCAGCAGTGTACCACGTGTCGATATAGGGGCATACCATACTGACCTGAATCGTGCCAATAAGCTATCCATACGGTGCTTGGTGCCAGTGCAAGAAACCCTAATATTCTCTCATATTATCTTCAATGTAATTGCAATAAACAATTTGCCATTGCAAGCATATGAATCCTAAGAAATTATGTTTGACTACCATTTATGATAGGTTGGCAATAATCAAAGGAGCTACGACACATAGAGAGCTTAGACTGGTTGAATTTGACACTAGTATGTTAGGACGGAATAGTTACCTTTAATAAGTGAGGTTGAAACAACAAAAGAATCTCCTAAAGCATTAGACTCTAGGAATGCTTGGAAAATCTTTATTAACTAATCTTACTTAGACATACATATATATTAAATTTCTTGCATGTTCTATGCATTTGATTTGGTCCCCAAGGACCATATGTCAGTATAAATATATTGTATTACTGTGTAAAAGACATTAGTTACCAGAGGCATCTTGTCTATAATTGCCACTTTTCAATCTTTAATATAGCTTAAGTTTATTAAATTGTTAAGCCTTTATTACTACTTATCTGATAGATTCATATGCATATTAAGAATAAACATTTTATTAAAATGCTTCCCTGTTTCCTATTGATTAATAGATTTCTCTACACCCAATCAGATGTCATGCAACCACATAACATTCTTTCCATTTTGTTGTTCTTAGTGTCAGACAAAAAAAAAGCACAAGGAAAAGAATCTTATTGGCCTAAAGGATCTAATATTGTCCTCTTAAAAGATTTCTATATTAAATTCAATTCAAATAAATAGTCATGCTATCAAGTTACCCTGATCAAAGACTAAAATATATTTTTAATATTTACAAAATATGTAAAATGTGTTTTATAATCCTACCCCTATCATATTAGGTTCATTGGTTGGTAGCAAATTTCAAATTAAACAAGAGAACCAATGTACTAGGTAAACATTGGTTTAGTGATAGCCAAATATGAGACCTTAACCCCATTATAATTATCAAGCCTGTCAATAATTTTACCTAACCCTTAATCAAAAGATAAGAATAAAATTTTACTCCTCATTTTTCTTAAACCAACCTCTAGATCTCATTTCAATTTCATCTTTTGTTTATAACCAGACAGTAATTTTACATTCAATCAACAAATTTTAGCAAATAGAATTGCAGTACCTGCCAACTTAAGTCCTATTTTACTTCTGTACTCCTTGTTACCTACTCCCACTACATTTTTGGTATTGCATATCCTCAATCACCCTGCATCTACAAATTCATAACCACATAAGTCTGCGTAATATATGTCCCAGCAGCATTCAAGCCACTACTGTCATTGAGATTTAAGAAGTCAAAAAAATGAGACCAAATTATGAACAATATAATAACTAGTAACAATCAGTAAGTATCAAGATTGCCTAACATGTCATCATCAACATATAGCAAACGGGATTGATTGAAAATGACTACTTGATGCCTCAACAGAACTTCAATCCATTTGGCAGCTTCACTACGTGATCTGAAAGGGGATAGAGTAAACAAACTGCACATTCAATTAACAGCATGGTCCGATTGAGTAAATATGAGATGTTGGTAGTGAAGAAATAAGGGTGGAATAATTCAACAGCTCAATAGGCCTGGCCTACTTTAGGCTACAGTAGCAAGAATATGCTTTCACTATGTGATTATTTGCCTCCAACATTGTGCCCTCTCTTTCTTCCTCCATAGAACGGTAGCATAAAACTTATTTCCCCAAAGTTAGCGAAAAAGCTTCCTTCTTGTCTCTTTCCAAGAGGAAGAGATAGGCATACGGATAATGGGAGCAGAAAAGCAGAAACACAGTGAAGGAGAAGGAAATATGGTTGGCATTCTAATCAGCACTGGAAGGTGTCATGGCCACTAAGCTATGGGTATACCTACCATCAGTGATTACAAGGACAGACACCTAGTTCAAAAAGAAAGGCTATGGCAGAAAAAGAGGGAAAGGTGAGGATAAGAAGGAATATACCCTGTAAAGAGTTATTCAGCATGGATACCTTCAGCATTGTCTTCTTTTATGATCCAAATCCCAATTCAGCAAGTCCTAACAATATGAGTTATTTAGTTGAAAGGATAGATGTAGAAGTGTCAATTGGATATGCTAGTAGAGTGAGGCATCCACCAAATATATGGAAGATGCAGTGTTTACAAGCAAAAATCCTTTAAATAACATTTTAGCTAGTCATGATGGATTGAGCATTCATTCCTCTCCTTGGGATGGACTCCACAAGCCTACTTTTGTGTTCTTTTAAATTTCTTTTCTTTTCTTTATCACCTTTCTCATTTGTCATATTTCTTTCTTTAGGCCTAGATCTAAAAAATAAAAACAACTAAAACTTAATCCCAAACTAATTAGGACCAGCTCACCAGCCACATGAGTCCTTTTTCTCCATTTTGTTTGGTTTAGGACTATACCTTTTATAAAATATAAAGATATCAAGTCTTTCCTTACTGTTTTCTCTCATATGATTTTCAATCCATCTCTACTCTTATTTCCTTCTATGTGTATTGAATTACTCCTTCATAGTGGTATATCCCTCAACCTACATTATACATATCCAAACTATTTAAGTCATTTTTTTCTCAATTTTTCTTCAATTGGCGCTACCTCCATTTTTTTTACAAATGACTTCATTCTTATTCTTTCGTATATTACCATCCATCCATCTCAACATTCTCATTTTGGCCAAAATCATCTTGTGCACTTGTTATTCTAACTGCCTAATATTCTGTACCGTAAAATATGATTAGATTTATGGTTGATCTGTAAAATTTTTCACTCAACATGGTAAGCATCTTATGATTACATAATATCGCAATTACACTTCACCATTTTATCCAACTTACTTTAATTAACATCCTCTTCAATGTTCCCTTATAAATGATCAGATCCTAAATATTAGAAATGATTACTCTTAAGAACTTCATAATACTTAATTTTTACTTTACCTTCATCTCTATTTCTCATTTTATTGGAAGAGAAAGCCTTAATGGGCACACCATGGCAGGGCTGTCTTTTAGATTCTTGGCTTAAATATTAGAGAGGATAATATTTGAAAAGATTTTTGCCATATGTGTGCACATGTCTTTAAGGTTTTATTTGTAACAGTTCCTATTTAATCATTTGTAAGGAAGATTTAACTAAGCTATTGCTTCAAATTTGATGGGCAAAGGCTTGAAAGATGATGATGACGACTTAGCTAAGCCATTTTCTTACTACCAACTCAAGATGGCAAAGGTAAAAGATTGGCATAATTTTGTAAAAAGCATACCAAATTATGACGGGAACACAAATCAAAAATTATTTCAAGACACAGCAAAAGTATGAAGGATAGAGTGTGGAACAAGCATGTTAATGAAGTTATAGGAGAACCAATTTAGATAGTAAGGGCATGTGTGATGAAGTTTAGGACAAACTGGTAAGGAGAAGAACTATGATCTCTACCCAAGGATTTTGAAAGATAGAGAGAACATCTCAAATGACATGGGCAAGTGTTTTGAAAAGATATTTGAAAACACTTGCAATATCACCAAAGATAGTCCTAAGTAGGAATACCTACTGATTAGGATCCATAAAATTAGCCACAAATAACTGGGAATAAGAGTTGATGGTTGCAGTTATTTTTTATTCAGCAAACCAAGGTAAGATATTTACAAATTAAAGTGTGGCAACCATCTTCTGTTAAGATAGATCAAATCACAAAAATAGTCCTGAAACTCCATTGCAAGATATACTTCATCATTCAGGATTTCTCGGAATCCAAGATCAGCTACATGACAATGGATTAGTTCCACAAGGGATCATTCCCCTTGGTGATACAAGAATGTGCAAAAAAGGAAATGATAAATCGCTGATTAAGGAAAAATTGTAAAAAGAAAGAAAGGGGATTGAGATATCCAACTTCCCTTGCTGGGATTTACATTCTTTTAAAGCAATAAAGTAGTGCTACCGAGACACTTGGCATGACATCAAAATGTCTAGGTCTCTTAGAGCATCCAAGAAAAGCAGATGCCAAAAGCATTTTGCATGAAACAAATATTCAAAAATGGAAACATACAAATGAACCACAATACACTGACTACACTTAATTTTCTTAGTGACAAAATATGAATTAAAGTACCTTACACCTGAGTTAAAATGCCTTATCTTGCAGAAATTGACTAGATAGGCAACTGACCATAAGCAAGACATGGCGTTCCTTATTTGTGGACCAGTGTCATGCTGTGTTTTGTTATCTCCAACAATCAAGAATCAAGAAACCCTAACTATTGTAGTGCCAGGTAGCACTGCAATAAAGGAAATAAATTCAGCCAGAAGGACAGTTGTATCCAACTTCGGGGAGCATCCTGGCATTAACTTTGACTCCAACACTTATTAATCATGTAAAATGCATGTGAAACTCCTTAGTCAGATTAGTTTTAAAAATTGGAACTGTCCTATCAAAAACTCTTTCAGATAGTCCAAGTTTATACACATAGCTCTTTACATTTTAAGAATCCAAATTTACCTCACCTCAGAAGGATTACTAATACAATAATTTGAATAAGGACTTCAGGATTATTTAAGCCATAATTTAGGTTCTTTAGGATTCCTCATATATGTTTAGTGAGAAGGAATCCACTATCAGATCCAATACGAATTTTCTTCTCTATAAGTAGCTTGTATATCCTACCATTGACCAATACATTTTTTTTCCTAAAGGGTATCAAAACTTTGTAAATCTAGACCTCATTAGCCTTTTCTTATCTTCTTTGTGCACTTCAATATCTGGCAGCAGGACAATTGCCTGAACCTTGGTTACTGGATCATCTAGCATGCTACTCACTAACTAAAATATGGTGCTGGACTACACAAATTCCTAAAAAGTTCAACTCAACTCGGGAACTCATATTCACAACACTTTCTAGAGCAGTAATTTCATCGTATATTTATATATCAAAGAAGAAACACCAAAATAAGGTCAGGATTACATGCTAGTCATTATGTGGATAACAATATAGATGGATAGCAATACAAAAATTGTTTTTTGTCAAAAGTTGAGTTGACCCTTGGTACCATATCACCACAAATGATAATTATTGAATCCCAAATAACTCAACCATGTCTGTCCTGCATAGATTTACACATGAATAAAGATAGAAGATTAAAAGTGCCACATATAATATAACAAAATATTGAATGTATTGAAAGTGGGCAAATATTTTCGTACAACAAGGAATTTAAATAACAAATAAATATGCTCGCTGAAAGATACAGACTGATTCCACTAGAAAAAGCAGACTAATTTCAAATCAGTACTAACAAGACATTGCTAAACATTAAATAGGAGTTGCTGAGTATCAACTTGCTTCTATAATCATGTAAATATTTCCAAAGCATAACAAACTAAAGCCACAATTGCTAGGATAGAAATGGTATCATGCAAGATAATACTGGTAACGTAGTTGAAGACCACTTCAGTATGGCTCTGTTAAACAAAATCACTTGTGCATGAGATTCCATAAAGATCCATCATTTGATTCAAAATAAATCATGACAGATGTAGTTTCATAAGCAGCAACAGAACAAGACAAATAAAAGCATGAAAAAACAGTAGCGCAGAAAAGAAACAGCATATATATATATATATATATATATATATCTAGAAACAGGCACATTTAAGCCAAGACTGAAACAATATTGAAATTTAGAAACCTTCAAAGGGATCATCCTCAAAATGACATGGTGAAAAGAAGCTATGTCAATTGCATTGTTGCTAGCAAAATAATAGCAAGATTTTCTAAAACAACAAAAGTGTTGCAATATATGACCTTAGTATAAGATCTAATAGTGTTCTATCCCTGCCATCATGGAAGTTAAGGAGCCTTTTGGCTTTCCTGCTACTGTATCCAACATGACAACTCCCACTTGAGCTAAAATTGGCTGAGGAGCATAGTCTAAAGAAGAGAGGAGAGGAAGAAATGAAGAAGGTTGTCTATCCCACAAGACCAAAATGAACTGACCCAATACGAGATTCCCTGTGTCCTGAAATATTGGGATTGAAGGAGCAGCCATAAAGAGCCTCCCCAAACTCTTCTACTTCCCCCTTCTATCTCCTCTTCTCAGCTAATACCACCAAATTTCAAGATGTGACAAGGACATGTGACAAGGATATGGTAACCAGATATCCTTACAGCATCAAGAGGTCTCTCCAGGGCAAGATCAGAGGCAGGAATTGACTCAACAAAAGGGAAACCACTGCAACATTTCAACTATCCAATGAACTCCATATTATTTTCTGGGCTTATGATAAAGTCAATTAGTCTGGAAAAGGAAACCTGCTATGTTTCTCTCATAGGATGGTTATAGTTAATCCTAAGTGTCAAAAAAAAAAAAAAAAAAAAAAAAAGACTAATATTATTTGCCATATTTGCAGATCTGAAGTTTTACCTCCTATGATGATCATGGCGCTTGCAAAAGTTATCCTTTTAGTTTTCATCTAATATCAAACTTCTTCCAACCTCATTACATCTACCACTTTATTCATACCCAAGAGCATCACAATATATCACTGCGTCAAATATCAGAAATCCAAATATGTACCAACTATGAAAAGAATCAAAACTATAACATCATAATTCCATCCACCTCAGCGACGAATCCGAACATGATCCGTGACCAGAAAGCAACTTATATCATGTCACCATATAGCTGGCAATTAAAGTTTAGCCTCCAGCACTAATTAATCCCTGTCATAAACAATCAATCGAAGTCCCCACAAAAATCCACATCAACCAAGACCTGAAGTTCCTTTTTCAGATCCCATCATAAATACCAGATTAAAGTAAGGTAATAAACACTAGAAACTACACCAAACAAACACATCTTTACCTCGCACACTCCGTCCCCCCCGGAGGATTAGGGTTCGGGGAGCGGAGCTGCAAGCTAGCAAGCAAATTCCTGCGGAACAACGAATCTTTGAAAGAAAAAAAAAGGAAAAGGAGGAGATAGCGTGCCTTCTTGAGGGCCAGTGCGAGCCGCTTGCTGTCGAGCTTGGGCATGGCGGCGAGGGTCTCGCGGGCGCACCGGAACGCCCGCTTCTGCAGCTCCGGCGGCATGTCCGCCGCCCTCACCAGCACGTTCTGCTGCTGCTCCTGCGCATCATCCTCGCCGCCATCGACGACGCCACCCCCTTCCTCCTTCTTCTTCTCCTGCCGCTGACGGTGGGGGTGATGCTTCTCCTTGTCGGGCTTCGCCGGCTCCGGGCGATGCTTCTCCGGCTCGCCGTCGGGATTGAACCTGGTGCGCTGGATGAGGGAGCTGAGATAGCGGCTCCGGCGCTCGAGCTCCTCCGAGGCGCCCTCCATTGTCTTCTTCTCCTCTCTCATCGCCGCGACCGCAGCCGGCGGCGGAGCGCGCGCCGGAGAAGCCAATACCTAGACGACGACGACGCGGATCGAAAGAGACCCGCTGGCGAACGATCGCATGGGCCTGCCTCGCCCCTCTCTCTTTTCGCCGTTCTCTCCACGTCCGCGAGGGTGTTGGCCTTTGGACTCATTCGGAAGGGGATGGAGACGAGGGACCGCAAAATATTACATCTTTGCCACTGCCTAATCTCATTATTTTATCCTATTGGAATGGCGGAGGCCGGGGTTAAGCGTTCACCGCCTGCTCAATTTTCCCGTCTCGCTGCCACTACGTTGACGGCATTCCCCATGGTCATGCCCGTGAACGTCAGAGTAGTGGTAACGGCGTCCATTGCCGTTAAGATGGTATTTTATTTTTGTACTCGTTTGGTAGTTCTTTGAAAAAAAAAATACAAAAAAAAAAAATTCTAAGACAAAGTAAAAGAAATATTAAAAATTAAATAACATCTTCTCTATAACATTTATTTTTTAATAAAAATAAAAATATATATATGTTGAATTCATTCGTATTTTTTTCTTTCATTCCCTCATTTTATTCTTGACCAAAGGAAGGTTTGAGTAATGCTAGGTGTTCATTTAGTATTTTAATTATGATATTAAATAAATAAAGTTAATGATTTTGAGTACATTTACGAAGAATTATGATATAAGATAAAAGAAATTAAAAAAAAATCAAAGATAGCACATTAAAAACTTTTTTATTTGGATGATATTAGCTAAACAATTATTAACATTGGTTTGACAAGCTCATTTATTTATCTCACTAAATAAGTTGGCTCCATCTCATGCAATAGGATTAATTGCTTTGAGAACTAAGATTTTCTACAATTTCTCTTCCATTCTCTATCCTTATCATCCACCACTCTCTCTTCTATATTCTTCTGCATGGAAAACAATTTTTCCATGACAACTTCTTTTTATACAAGTTTCTTCTATTTTTATTTTAATATAAACTAAATATATATATATTTTGTCAAGGGAATTCTTGTATCTTACAAATATTAATAGCTACTCTTGAATATCAACCTTTTATGTCGCCATACAAATTTTGGATCTCATATGCTAAACCTTTATAAATTATCCTCCAAAGTATCCAGAGATTCTTTGTATCATTGTATTATGCAGCTAGGGATTTTAAAATTGTCATGAAAGCTATCATTTTAATTTAGAAAATTATAGCAAAAAAAAGTCCATCATGTGATTAAATTGTTTCTTATATGTATGATTTTCTCAAAAAGTATGAATGTATGACATTATCTCTTTTTAACTTAATACATGGTATGTATAGAAATTTAGGTGGCATATAAATATCTTTTCTAAATAATTAAATAGTTAAAGTTAACACAGTGAAAGCTAATCCCATACAATGGTTGTTATTTTGTAATTTTGTAGAGACTTTTTTTTTAAAAAAAAAATTAGTTCCTCAAATTCTGCATATTTTTACATTAATTCTTATCTAACTAATATTTATATAAAAACTCTTGTAAATTTTTTTTGTTTGTATAAATAAATTATTCCAACTGTTTTTTCTACCAAACAATGATTTAAATTTAAAGTAAATTCTTTTTTTAAAATATGTAGCAAGAGAAAGTTTAAAGACCGAGAGTATATTTTAACCCCATTATAAATGTAAGAAAAAATCTAGAAAATCTACAATCGTTGTTTTCGGACCATCTAGAAAAACCAGCGTCAACGATCAAAGCGTCATCGGACAAGGGTCGAATTAAAAAACTGGGGACCTTGGACTCGCCACCCCCACCGCGTTTCAAGGGCGAAGAAAGCGACCGTCGTGGACGTCCGACCGCCGTGCCGTCCGTCTAGGCCCCTGCATCCCGGGCGGGATCCGGCTCGCGGGGATTTTACCCGCGCTCTCCGGAAGCGTCGCCGCATCAGACGGTCGGAAAGGAGCGGACGCCTCGGCGTCCCGCTCAAACCGCGCCCGCCACCTGACCTCAAAAAAGAAGAGCAGGGGGGGGGGGGGGGGAAATATTCCTCGGGCGAAGCGATAATTTGGGGGAACCGCGGGGGCTTACCTGCGGCAAAAGTGACGACGTCACGACGGGTGCGTCGGAAGCGCGGCCCACCGGAATCGACGCGGTGGGGAAGGCGCGATGCGGCTTTGAAAGCCTGTCGGGGGGCGCCGTCCGAGACGGGCCCCGCCCCGCCCACCGGCCGGCCCCAGCGTCCGTGGAACAGTTTGGGCGCAGCGGTTGGTAGGTTCTCGGGACCATTTCAAAACGCTGCCCATTCTCTTCGTACATTGAGGTCTGGGACCCAATTGGCACGGTTGTTCGGACGGGCCCTTGGGTGTGGCCTTCTGTTGGCCATGCAATCGATACGTTTCGATTTTGTCCATTAGAATGCTGGTGGATTGAGCTCTGTACATGGGAATCTCAGTCCGTGGCAAACCATTGGAAGAGAATTCGAGTGGCTCATGGTGGCAAAAATATTAAGAGAATGCGCCGTTCACGAGATAAATGTCAGCACCATTGGTAACAAAATTCCAGAATCTCGTATTAAATTAATGTAGAAATCGTGATTTCCGGTACTTATGCTTCGCCATTGTACCGTAAAATATGTAATCAAAACTGGACCAAGGCCTGTTCTCATGACGTAGTGATGGACTCTCCATATGTACCCAATTTATCGAATAAAAAAGGTTTCAAAAGTTTTGTCCCTCGCGCAACGCTTTCAAAGAATGCAACCATGATTTGGAAAAAGAATTATTTAAAAGGAACGGTTTTAGGACTAGTATGATTTGTTGAACCAAGCGTATAAATGAGCTTAATACACGGACTTTAAAGTATAATAATTTTTCTTACATTTTCAGTTCTCTTAATTTTCTTTCTAAGTTTCTAGATATCTAAAGGAATTTTTGGATTGCATCTTCACTTGGTTATATTCGTGATAAAAATATCGAATAAAGCCAATTTATTATACGTTAGGTATAACCCAGCAACAACTTACGCAAAGGACAAAATTAATCTTTAGAGTAGTAGTGTGATACATATTTCGATTCAAACTTATTTCTTTTTCTTACTTTAATATTTGTTCTCTTTGATTAATACTTGTAATTTTGATATATATATATATAGAGAGAGAGATATTTGGTTACACTTGCAACTAGCGAAGTCCTAAATCAAATAGCCCTTTTTCACCCTTGGATCTACATGATCTCAAAGCTATCATAACTTTTCTATCTTTGGGATTCATGATCCATATAAACTCAAGGATAAAAAAAAAGGCAATCGGATGTGGGTTTGGTTACCTATGAGTGTAATAAAATCTAGCTCTCTTTCTATATATTCTAACAATTTCTATATCGTTTATCTACAACAATCTAAGTACTAATTTTTTGTTATCTTAAAAATTGCTTAAAAAAAGGAAAATATTTTATTATTCTAATATACATAAAAAATTTTAAAATCTAGTTCTTAAAAAATTATTTTTTAAAACAATTTATTTCTATTTTTTTAATTGCTTTGAAAATAGAATTTAAAGAAAAGGTTTTAATATTATAGTAAATAATTGAAAATCTATTTTTTTAAAAATAAATATTCTACTACTTTGCATTCTATGCAGAAAAACCAAAAAACTTATTGCTTTGATATCTGCACAGAAAAACCAAAAAAATTACTACTTTGAAATCCATGCAGAAATTTAATAAAAAGAGATGTTGAAAACATAATTTAAAAAATTTTGCTACTTTAAAATTCATACACATTTTTTAAACAAATTTAATTTTTGGCCAGGAAATAAATAAATAAATTTTTGTTGTTTTGAAAAGCATGCTAGTTTCAAAAACAACAAAAAAAAACAAAAAATTCAAACTTCTAATTAACTTTATGCAGCTATTCAGAATTTTTTTAAAAAATTATTCATTTTAAAATTCAAATTTCTAAAAAATCAAATTTCAAAAATCAAATTATAAATTTTCAAAAGTCAAAATTTTAAGACTCAAAATTATGAAATTCAAAATTTTAAAATTTAAATTTGAATTTGAATTTATCCAAATAATTTTCTGCTTACTTCTTACTGTTAAATTTATTTGTTACATTCAAATCTCAATCTATAAATTATTTGAAAGCCACTAATTAAAACTCAAACTATAAAGTTAAATTCTGAAACTTGTATTGTGTAGAACTAACTGAAAAATTCAATTATTTATAAAATGGCTTTTGATGATCTTAGCACCATCAAATCCGAGGTGTTCAACGAGTTCTCATTTAAGAGGTGGCAAAGCTAGGTTAGATATTGACTTACCATTTTTAAATTGTTCTTGGCCATTAAGTTTTCTGATCCTAAACCCTCTTTTAATCCCGATTCTCAACTAAGTTCTCCTAAGTGATGTAATAAATTAAAGTTGAATGTTCTAATCCGGTGCAAGTTTTCTTTTTCTTTGCATAAGTCTATTTTGGACCTTGGCATTATGCTTCAAATAAATATTGCATTTAGCTAAATTGCTACATATATTAGTAATTAATTTATGTAAAATATATATACAAGTTTTTATATATTTAAAAAGACATTTTAGATGGTTGGAAAGCAACCTAATGAATCCCCAAAAAACTATCTCTTTGAAGAAAGATAAGGACATATTTATGTAAGAGTGGAGATTATTATTTTATTTTTAACAAAATTTCATACCTAGATTAAAGGATTGATAGAAGTGAAATTTATAGATTTTTAATATTTGGTCATTGATAAAGCCCTTCAACCTTGAAACCTATAGAAGGACTGCCATGTAGTAAGAAAAATATATTTTCAGATAAATTGATTAATTTATTTATTTTCTAACCTCTTCTCTCATGCCGCTATTATAGCACTATCATAATTTTAAGGATACCAAACTTAGTAATACGAAAGGCTCCATTATTGTGGCAAGTAACGTGATAAATGAAGACTAGCGTGATTCTTTATTATTGAGAATATGGGGTTGTGGAGTATATTAATTCTCTTATGTCTC